>JAGFNQ010002623.1:0-127283 GCA_024364735.1 Boesenbergia rotunda | reverse complement strand
ATTGACAAAGTGCAATTTTAATTTTGCAAATATTTTTTTAATGCTAGTGGACCTTATTCTATCATTTGTTTTTTTTATAATTTCGCATTGGTCAAAATAACAGTCGATAAGGTTTAGAAAAATAGGATATTATTTAACCATAAAAGAGTATGAAATTAGTATTGTTGTATAATTATTATTTTCGACAAGTAGAGATACATTCAGGACTAACTGAGTGAACCAATCGAATTTAAAATTTTAAATTAGAATTTTAAAATTTGAATCAGTTAGTTCAAAACTTAATTTTTCTTTATCAATGAAATCTTGGTTATTTTAATTTATTTGGTTCAATCTTAATTTTAAAATTTAAAAATCAATTAAATTAATTAAATAGAATCGATATAATGCTATATTATGAGCAATTGATGTATAATTGGTGCTATATTATGAGCAATTGATGTATAATTGGTGTTGGATGGACTCGACTGTTTAATATGAATCAATAAATGTGAAACATCGAAGTCAACTAATAAGAAAATTTTGATTAATTTGATAATGGACTAAAGTAATCTATTTTATATCAATTTGGTGTTTTGATTTTAATGATAAAGTTCGGTCATTTCAATTTGTACCAAAAAATGATCAGTTCTATTTTGATTTATTTGATTCAATAATCAATTTATAATCCATATTTTTACACTATAAAAAATGAGATAATATATCTATAAGTACTAGTATTTATTAATTTCTAAAAATACTAGTATTTTGTTTTGAAATATCATACTCGCCACATAAAGCTACGTACCAACGTTTTTATTTTTAAAACTCATAAACTTTGTTTTCCTTAGCTCATCACTTTCTAAGCATCTAAAAAACCTAGTTGGATTGGTTTTGTCTGATAAGTTATTGAAACAACTTCCAAATTAGTGAGTTTTTGAGCAATTTTTTGGCAAAAAGAAAAAAAAATCTTGTTGACATGGTTGGGTTAAAATTTGGCATGGGAAAACACTTGTCTTGGCTAACTTTGATGGCTAATTTTTGGGCAAATTGATAAAAGCGTCAGGGCCCTATTAAACAATATAAAAAAAAATGATTAACTAGGTTTGTCTATTAAACAATATAAAAAAATAATTAACGAAGTTTATCTAATCTCGGGCCCTATTAAACAATATAGGTCATAGGGTTTGTGTATTGAAACTACAAATTAATGTTGGTGACACCACTAGGAGGATCATGGATGTTCGTTTTAGAGTCTCTGGTCGTGTTGTGAGGGAAAAAGAATTTCGAGGAAGCTCTCACTCTCAAGGATTTGTAAGTATATTTTTCAAATAATTTTTAATTTATAAATTAAATGACTTATATCCATATTTATATTTGTTAGGGAAATCACAAAACTTCTAATGCTACATCTTATAAATTGTCAGTACTAAGAGTGACTAAAATATTGATTAGACTGAACTATTAAATTAGATATCAGTCGATTACTATAGTTTGATAAGTTGACCGATATATCTAAATCGGTATTTAAAATAAAATCCTAAATTACTATTTGATTTTTGATCGTGATTAATAAACTCTCGATCGTGTTAAGGTATTGATTGTATTAATAGTCTTGACGTGCATGTATAATATACAAAGAAGCATGATGATAGACAATTACACTAAATAATCCCTTCCATATTATTAATTTTTAAGAAATAAATGATTAGATATTTTACGTTTTCCTATTAAAATATATTATTAAATTATCATTAATTGTCTGTTGAAAAGAATCTGTATTTTTTTTTCTTTATTAGGTTTATTATTAATTTATTAAAAAAAGTTATTGATATTTTCTTATTTTTTCTATTAAAATAGATTATTAAATTTATTATTAACCTTTAAAGTAAGCTCACACTCTCAAGATTTGGAAGTATATTTTTCAAATAATTTTTAATGTACAAACTAAATGGCTTATATAGGGATTTATATTTTTTTAGGGAAATTACAAAACTTATAGCGCTACCTTTTATAAATTGAGTGAGCAAAATATTAATTAATTAAACTAAAATAAATTAGTGCAATGATACGTTAGGAAAAATCTCAATGAAAATTTTAAGCAATGATACTTTATATGTGCATGTTTGATTATCGTTTAAATACCATCGATCGTTATCCTGAATCAAACTATACCCTGAGAGGCACAGTGAACTCGTCGGAGATCGCTACAATTGTGATGTCACGTCATATCTTAAGATTTTTTGTTGAGCATAGTATTTTTCAATAAATTAAATCAGATATTAATAGATAACTATAGTATGATAAATGGACCGATATACCTAAATCGGTATTTAAAATAAAAATGTTAAATTACAACTCGACCTCGATAATTTTCAGTGGACTCACAATCGATGTTAAAGTTCTAATTGTATTAATAGTCCACAATCGATGTTAAAGCTCAATTGTATTAATAGTCCTAAAGTATATAATAGTTACCAATGGAAGGTCAAGAAGCATAATGATAAAAAATCATACCAAATAATTCCTTCCATATTGTTATTTTTTAAAAAATAATTTATTATATAGTTTAATTTTTTGTTAAAATATATTATTAAATATATTATTAATTTTCTGTTGGAAATAAATCTGTCTTTTTCTTCTTTATTAGGATAAGTTATTAGTTTATTAAAAAAAATATTGATATTTTCTTTTTTTTTGGTTAAAATAGATTATTAAATTTATTATTAACTTTAAATTAAATCTATGTGAAGAGACGAACGTAATTAATCGCTGAATCGAGATTTTACTATTTAATTAAAAATTTACATCCTTTACTAATTAATTCTTATATTAATTTGATAAAGTCTAAAATAAAATTATATTAATATTTTTTTTCTTTTCATATCAAAAAGAATTTCAAGACTGGTTAGTAATTTTAATTTTTTTATCATTTTAAATTTTAAAAATTTATAAAATAAAATTATAAATCTTAAACATACAAATTCAAAAGATAAATTTATAATTATAATTGTTTTTAAAAAATCAAATCTTAATCGAAAATTAAAATTTTAGAAAATAATTTATCAAATTAAAAAATGATAATTTTAAATTAATTTAAAAAATATTGAAATTAAAATTTTAAATTTTAACTTAATAAATGAGATGAAATTTATACATATATATTATGTACATAATGTGCGCATGATCTGCTAGTTTTAATAATGTTAGAATAATTATATTTTTAAAATAAAAAATAGAATGAGATATAATTTTGATATTTTTTTAAAAAACTAAAGTGTACTAACTAATTTAAAGAATGGTCTTTTAATTTTTGTCACTTAAATATTCACTAACAAAATTAAAATTATACTCTATATTTAACAAAATCAAAATTATAATGAGTATCTTTAATTCCCTTACCACATTTATATTATTCAACCATTTACATCTGTCCAAACAAAAAGTTTCTAAATTTTTTAAGCATGCCGATGACAAAGGCAAGCAAGTAAATGTCCATATCACTTAAATCGATTAGAACATTTAGTGTGACCATGTTTTCAAAAAAATTGGTTGGCAACTGGTAATTAAGTTCATATTCAGAATTGGTTTAGAGTAGTTTGGTTTTTCAAGAAATAGTAGTTTAGGTTTTTAAGAATTTCTTGCAAGTTATTGTTCATAAGTGCAATTTTTTCAAAATTGTAAAGGTCTCACACTCTGACCAATCTCTCATGTGAATCTAATTTTAACAAGAAAATGATTGCAGTACTTGGAGCCAATATACAACTACATCTCAAACCACATCATGAAACTTCACACTTGGGTTTCTTACTAACCTGCCATAAACATGAAAGTTTCAATTTCCGAAATAAAAAATAGAATCTGCCATGTACACATTTTTTTCCTATGCCATTTGAACCTAGTCATCATTTGTTTTCACGCTTTACAATTTTATAACGGACAAAATAATAGTCTATAAGGTTTGATAAATTAAGATATTATTCAGCTAACCACGGGAGGATACGTATACAATTAATATTGCATATCAATATTTTCCATAAGTAAGAATGCTTTTAGGAAAAATTGACTAAGCCAATCTATTTTGAAAATTCGGTTCGGTATTTAATTCAGAATTTCAGTTTTTTAATTAAAATCTTATAATTATTTTAGTTCATTCGGTTCGGTCTCGATTTTAAAATTTAAAAATTGATTAAAATGATTAAATAGAATTGATATCAGTCGACTGTTATATTATGAGTAGTCGACTAATATACCCGAATTGATATTTAATTTTGGCCGGCATAATCCTTCGTATTGAATTGTTCTTGACTTGATCGATTTTATGATTATCTTTTATTTTGATAATCATTGAATTTAATAATGTTCTTGTAATTATTTGGCTTTATCGGATTTGAGTAGCATTAATTCTTACCACATTATAGGATAATAAACTTGTCTCGATCTGGAGCATAAGATTCTTCTCGATGGGAATCACTCAATTGAAAGAACTTTTCAAGTGGCTAAGAAAGTTTGGACGGAAGTCTTCTTCTATCTAGCCCAGAATAATGTGATATTTGAGGTCAATTTGCTTAAACTCAACATGATCAACCTAGGTACTGAACACAAGGAGAAAGCATTCCAGAGATCGTCATAAAATATACATTTAAAATGCTTATGCAATTCCTCGTTCTCATATGCTTATGCTTTTCAAAGTACCGTCCTTGAAACTTGGCAAGGATGTCTAAAGAACATTGAAGTTGAAATCGGTATTCGGCGAAAAGGAGGCATCGAGGAGACAAAGTACAAATTAAATTTTCAAATATTTTTTAATTAATGTCATTTGACCTTATTCCATCATTTGTTTTTTTTTTACAATTTCGTATTAGTCAAAATAATAAGCTTAGAAAAATAGGATATTGTTCAACCACAAGAGAGTATGTTATTAGTATACTGTATGATTAATGTTTTCCACAAGGATGCTTTCGAGAATAACATATCAAATCAATGGAATTTGAAAATTTAAATCGGTTAATTCGGAATTTTATTTTTTTATCACTGAAATCGTGGTTATTTCGGTTTATTTAGTTCGGTCTCAATTTTAAATTTTAAAATCAATTAAATTGATTAAATAGAATCGATATAATGCTATGTTGTGAGCAATCCATTTGTACACAACGGGTGTTTAAAAGAAAATTCAACTTTCAATTGGTCTTTGGTGGACTGAGATTGTTTAATATCAATCAATTAATGTTACAAAAGCCGAAGTTAACAATTATAAATCTAAGAAACTTTGTAATTAGGTTAGCGAGTAAGACATTATTTTTTACCTTACAACTTTTTTAATATTATAAAAATATGAGAAAATATATCCATAAATAATAGTGAGCAAGTTCGAATTGACGTAACATGAAACTTATTAGTTTGAAAGCACCATCTAGGTATTCCCATCTAGGTTGACAATTATATGAATTCAAATATTTAGTTACATTATTTACATAAATGTGTAATTCTATTATGATTCTTTTAAATATAACATTGTTTTGTATGATATGGTTATGAAATCTATGATATAGGGAAAGCCAATAAATACAATGATTGCGGCATCTATTGTTTTAGTTTTTGTCTGAAGTTTAATCGGAGGTGGAAGCTACTTTGAACTTGAATGCAATGGACCAAGTCCTTGTTCGCAAATGCTCATGCTTTTCAAAGTACCATCCTTGAAACTTGACAAGGATGTCTAAAGAATATTGAAGCTGTTCAAAAGGATCTCTTAGCTCATGCAAAGGCAAATTCATTAGCTCAACTAAATCGGTATTCGGCGAAAAGGAGGCACCGAGGAGGCTAAGAAGAGGATGTTCTATAAGAATTACACCTACTAAAGAGATGAATTGACAAAGTACAAATTTAATTTTTCAAATATTTTTTAATTAATATCATGTGACCTTATTCCATCATTTGTTTTTTTTTACAATTTCATATTAGTCAAAATAATAAGCTTGGAAAAATAGGGTATTGTTCAACCACAAGAGAGTATGTAATTAGTATATTGTATGATTATCAAATCAATCGAATTTGAAAATTGAAATTGGTTAATAGAATTTTATTTTTTTATCACTGAAATCTGGTTATTTCGGTTTATTTGGTTCGGTTTCAATTTTAAATTTAAAAATCAATTAAATTGATTAAATAGAATCGATATAATGCTATGTTGTGAGCAATCGATTTGTAGACAACAGGTGTTTAAAAGAAAAATCAACTTTCAATTGGTCTTTGGTGGACTCAGATTGTTTAATATCAATCAATTAATGTTGCAAAAGCCAAAGTTAACAATTATAAATCTAAGAAACTTTGTAATTAGGTTAGCAAATAAGCCACTATTTTTTACCGTACAACTTTTTTAACACTATAAAAATATGAGAAAATATATCCATAAGTAATAGTGAGCAAGTTCGAATTGAAGTATAACATGAAACCTATTAGTCTGAAAGCACCATGAAAGCAACAAAAGTCCACATACCACCTAATTGGCACCAATGAGTAAAATTTCCTTATGCTTCATGACCCATAGTAGTAACAAAGAATGTGCTAAACTATTCGCAGGAGTGGAAACTGCAATGGTTAAGAAATTGTAGGGGCGTTTGGTATGCTTGTTTTTCATTTTCATTTTCTGTAGAAAATACGATTTTATAGAAAACGTATTTGGTTTGCATTTTCCAGCCTTATTTTCCAGAAAAAAATAGTTTTCTGGAAAACTAGAGAATGAAATAAAATTATTTTCCAGAAAATGAGAAAATGTGATATTTTGAAAAATGAAAATAGAAAATGAAGTAAACCAAACGCCCTTGTCTTCCAAATAGGAACTTGTCAATCCATGAGTATACCATGAAGTTACAAAAGTTGTACCTGTAAACCAACCTCCTAAAGCAAAATAAGCACAAGGAAAGAGCAATAGGTCGGACCAACCCACAAAACTGAAACGGTCTCTGCATAACCAATCATCCATAATATCAAATAGATCATTTTCTTCTTTGGTAAATTTACCAATGGATATAGTCATAGCGATCCTCTTATTTAACTACTTCAACCATTTCCGAACACCTCATAGCATTTCCAAAGCATAGGCTAGTTCGATTATATGTGGACTTTTTCTGGTTCCATGCCTCGTACGATGATGGGTATCGAAGATACAAATTATCCTTCTGTATTGGGCCACAAACCAATCTAGGTAAATGAATCCATGAGCTTGATTCGATTAGTCCTTATAGCTTATCTTAATACTTACTTTTATAACTTTATTTATACATTATACTATAAATAAAATACTATAAAAATACTATTATTTTATAGTATAATTACTATACTAAAAACTATAGCAAAATTGCTATAATTAAATAAAACTTTATATTCATTTATTCTAAAAAACAATGAAAAAATACTAGGTTTTTAGGGCAAATTGATAAAAGCATTAAGGTTCTATCAAACAATATAAGGCTTAGGGAGTCAGAGTTTGTGTATCGAAACTATAAATTAATGTCGGTGATGCCACTTGTCCAAATATGCTCGACCAAGTTGGCTCAAAGCCGATAATATACTTGATTTTCACGTATCTCGCAATTTCTCTGAAGATATTCTTGAAACTCCTAGATAAAGCCCTAAAATATCTATGCCCGACCCAGTGGATGAGTATGGATTTCAAAATCATACGTTGATAGGAGCATCCAGATTGGATGAGGATGTGTTCTCCCTTGATTATGAGGTCTTAGATTATTTATTAGCACGATGATCAACTTTCTATGGAGCACATTTCACACAATCTCTTAGAATTTGCCAAACACGTTTATATTTGAAAAACTTGTTGCAATGATTTTTCTATCACATTTTATGTGCTCTCATGAGCATATCCTCACCACTCCATCTATTTTCACGATACTTATAAAAGTTATTGTATATGATTGTAAATTGATTGACCATTTGATGAGCCTATAGAAATGTGATTTTAACTTCATCTAAGGTCGCTCCACAAAACCATCAGGTGGATACTTGTTGTATTAATCTACTTCATTTCTAGAAAGTTTGTTACTTTTGATCAATACCGATGATTGAATCAGTGCTAATAGTGATCCATGCCTTTGCAAGGAGTATTTTTTTGTCCATTAACCACTTGGCTCTTTTAATTTGGTGCCAAAACCATACCTGTAACCCAAGTAAATTCATGGACATACACCTAAACTCGCTTCATTGCTAAATTCTGGAACCTCAGATAATGCTACTGATTCTTTGTCGGTCCCGAATATGTCTATGTCATCCCTCCTTGATTTGTGTGAGAGCATGAATGATAGTTATGAAGAAGAAATTCCATATGAAGGGGGAAACATTACGAATTTGCTTGCCATGAACTATCAATATTCAAGAGGATACATATAAAATGGAATTTGAGGGGCATTACTAGGAGAAGTCGGTAAGTTTTGCGAATTTTAAAAATTTGGAAGAAATTGTACAATATATGAAACATTTGAAAAATTTTGGGGTAGCGTGGGAAAGTGAAAAGTTGATAATATTGAACTTTGTGAAGATCTATTTCAGAATTGATTTTTTTTAAAAAGATCTACTATAATTTGTATCCATTTCAGAAGAAAAAAAAGATGAAATAATGAATTAAAAAAAACAATGGAATGATTTGATTGGGTGTAAGATGAATGAAAAAAAGAGAGAACAATATAATCCAAAATTAGCCATGGGAAACACAGAATGGTTAGAAAAAAATGACACTGAAAAAATAGTAGGAAAAAATGGTTTGAAAAAAATATCGACAGAAAAAATGGTAGGAAAAAAAGGTAGAAAAAAGGGTTAGAAAAAAATGTTTAAATCATATTAATTTTTTTTTTAACAATGGTCCCCCATAACCTAGGATCAATATTTCAAACCCAACCAAGGATTTTAAAAACAAAAACCTAGCCACAATTATAGCCAAGTTTTCTACATGAAATTCAAAAAGAAAAACAGGAGAAAAACCTCCGTTGGAGATGCGCTAATACCCCTGGGTCTGTAATTCATGACGTAAGACGATCAAACATAATGATAAGGTGCCTTAATTAATATTAAAATCCACTAATATAGTGATGTGTTCAGTTTGTTGATTTAATTTCTCCAAATGATTGTGAGGTTGGTCATATGAGATAGAGCAATGATAGAGAACGTGAAATTTTAGCGTGAAACTCAACGTGAATGACGTGACAGCCGCCCCGAACAAAACTATAACCTGGGGGGACGGGTGAACCCGTCGAGGATCGGTGCAATTGGGTTTCATGTTAGATTCACGTTAAGTTTTTCATGTTCCCAATCATTTTCCTATGAGATATCTGAGATCAAATATAACATTTTGTCAAATTAATTGATATATTTAAATAATCCTTGCCTTGTTTTTTTAATAGACAGTTACATTTGTTTTTTTTTATTAGAATAAGTTATTATATTTATTATTAATTTTTGAAAATTAAGTTAATAGATATTTTCTTTTCTTTGTTAGAATAGATAATTAAATTTATTATTAAGTTTATGTTGAACAGACATCCATCTCATCTTTTTATTAGGATAAGTTATTAAGTTTATTATTAATTTACTAAAAAAATATTATTGATATATTTTTTCTATTAAAATAGATTATTAAATTTATTATTAATCCTTCTGCTGAAAAAGTATTTGTCCACGTCTAAAATAATGTCCATGAAACTTTTTAATAAATCAGGATGTGCTCATAGACTTAATATTTCATAAATATATATCTAAATTTGAAGAAAAAATTCTACCAAATACATCAAAATTGAGGATCGAGTACTTAAGTAATAATTTGACATTCTTCCATTACATCTAAAAATGTTCAATTTTATTACTCACCAAGAAATGTGTAATTCTCTTACATTATTTTTCTTTTAAATATAATAGATTTTTTTTTGCATTATATGATTATGAAATCTAGGATATAAATAAAGTCAATTAAAAAAATGATTAGGATGTCTTTTTTGTTTCAATTTCTTTCCAGAGGTAAATCAGAGGTGTGGCATGTCTCATTATCTTCAAAATACTGTTAAAGAACATTGAAGATGCTCAAAAGACTTTCTTAGTTCATGCAAAAGTAAATTCACTAATTCAACTAGACTGGTATATATTTGGCAAAGGAAGAGACCAAGGAGGATAAGAAAGAGATGTTGCCAGAGGATTACACCTACTAAAGAGGATTAACAAAGTGTGATTTTAGTTCTCAAATATTTCTTCCTATTCATTTGAAATAATTCATCAAAATAATAGTTGCTAAGATTAAGGTACTCTTTGGCTATGGGAGAGTATAGAATTAATATTGCATTACTAATGTTCTCCACAAGTAAGAATATTTTTAGGAAAAGTCGACCGAACTAATTGAATTTCTGAAAATTTAGTTCGGTTAATTCATAATTTTAATTTTTTAAATAAAAAATCTTACAATAATTTCGATTTATTCAGTTTATTCTAGATTTTAAAATTCAAAAATTGATTAAACAGATTAAATATAATAGATATTAGTCAACTGTTATGTTGTGAGTAGTTACTGATATATCAGGACTAGTATTTAATTTTGACTTGCATAGTCTTTCGTATTGAATTGTTCTTGACTTAATCGATTCTATGTTCTATCTTTTATTTTGATAATTATTGAATTTAATACTATTCTTGTAATGATTTGGATGTACTCTAATGATGGCCAATCCAAAGTTTTTGCTAGTTCTACTTCAAAGAAATAAATTATCCTGGACAATTTGATTAACAATAGTCGCTTGAGCATGCGAAAAGCCCTCTTCTTCAGATCACAAGATTCTTCATTGGCGATGATAGTCTCGATGGAGCCGTTATTTTTTGTCTCCAATCTTTTAGGTTTTGAAGCTCATTTGCAATGTCAGCCAAAAAAACATATTTGAGGAATGAACATCCCATTATCTATAGTTGCTTAAGTTTCTTAAAACTTTCAAATGATAGTAATTATAAATGAGTTGTGTCCAATGTTTGCAAGAACCAATAACTTTTTACAGTTAACAACTTCCAAAGTAGTGAGGTTATGTGAGCTTCTATAGGAACAACTCTAGTGCATAAATTGATTATATATAATATTTAAAATAGTCGAATCATTTGCACTTTCAGAAAGAAAATGGAATCATATCCAAGATCTTCAAAATTTAGCAATACATATGAACTGCTATATTTATCAAGAAGAAGTTCTACTAGACTTGGATGCACTCTCTTAAAGCAAATCTTGTGACAAAATGTTAACTATGTTTCTGCAGTTTCTTAATTCCAGTGTTTTTAGTTTTCTGAGTGGAAGATCAAGAAGTTGGCCATGGCAAACTTGTTCTAACTTCTCCATGTTCAAAAGGTTTAGCTTAACGAGCTCGCAAATGCATTCGTCGGAGTATCATCTATTGACCGAAGGAGACATTGGTTTTGATGGTTGTTCACAATGCTTAAAGACTTCAGAGTGCCAAAGCAAGATATGTTTGCTAAGGGAGTCAGATCTGTTCAGTTCCATTGGCAATTATTGAGTATTAAATCTTCAATTCTCTTGAGAAAAGACTTGCCCTAACTAATCACCGACTGACTCGTTTGCTTTATAAAAAGTTTTCTCTGATATACAGGAGCCACTACAAACCAATCTATCTCATTGTAAATATTGAAGTAACATAAGTATTTGAAAGCATTGCCAGGAATAACTTTTTGATAAAAATCTTGAGCAACCTTGATTACAACTGATCAAGCGTTTCAAAGATGCATCCTCAATGAGAAGTGCTTCAGTCACATTCTAGCCTCTAAAGTAAAATCTTCGAGTCTAATTAATTTTGATATCACTATAAAAATAATAGCTAATGGTGACGGATTATTTTTATTGTCCGTCGCTATTAGCGACGGATAGATAGTATTCGTCGCTAGAATTGAGCGCCAGGTCAGACTCCTAAATATAGCGACGGACTTGGTCAAAGCAGTCGCTATTGCGACGGAATTAACTTGTCCGTCGCAATTATAGGTTAAAAATGCGTCGCCAGGTCCCCCCGCGTCCACACGATCGGTCAAAGCCCTAGCTCTCCCCTCTCCGGCGATCTCGGTGATTCTCCACCGGCGAACCCTCCTCCGATCCCAGGTACGCACGCTAAGCCACATTTGCCGTATTCTCCTCCTCCGATCTCGGCGTGGTCTTCTCCGGGCAGGCGGCCGCGATCAGGGCTTGTCATGGCTTGGGACGGCCGCGCGCGGCCTCCTGCGGCCTCCCGCGGCCTCGCGCGGCCACCCGTGGCCTCCCGCGGCCGTGCGCCGACTGCTACGAGCGCGCACCGCCTGCTACGGCCGGCGGCTGCAGCAATTAAATTATTTTTTAATTAATAAATTAATTAATCAGTTAATTAATTTAGTTATTAATTCATTTGTTAATTCATTAATTGTGTAATTAATTGATCAATTGTTTGATTAATTTTAAATTAATTGTTTGATTAATTTTAAATTAATTGTTTGAATAATTAAATTAATTGGTTGATTAATTGTTCGATTAATTAGATTAATTGATTCATTAATTAGATCATGTTTGATTAATTTTAGATTAATTATTTGAATAATTAGATTAATTGGTTGATTAATTTTTTGATTAATTAGATTAATTGATTCATTAATTAGATCATGTTTGAATAATTAGATTAATTGTTTGATTAATTAGATTAATTGATTCATTAATTAGATCATGTTTGAATAATTAGATTAATTGGTTGATTAATTGTTTGATTAATTGATTCATTAATTAGATCATGTTTGATTAATTAGATTAATTTCTTAGTATAACATCAATATCAAATTTTAATATGGATCATAATATGTGTGATTTGATTAAATTGTCTTATCTGAATTCAGATACAATGTATCCGAACAAGGCATGGATGTATAATAGGTTAGATAATGGATTTATCTGTGAGTAATTTTTTTCCGGAGTGGAAGAATTTGTAAACTTTGCAAAGTGTCATCCTGAGTGTTTGAATGGCACAGAGTTGAAGTGTCTATGTAATCAACGCAAATGTTGAAATACAACTTTCCGTGATGAAGATACAGTGAAAACTCATATCGCCAGGTATGAGTTTGTTCCAGATTATTACAACTGGTATTGTCATGGAGAGCCGTATGTATTTGAATTTGGTGGATCTTCTGTTGCATCATCATCAAACTCAATTGGAGCAAAGACATCATATAACCCTGCTGATGTAATGCAATCAATGGTTTACGATGCAATGAATGCTTTTGATCAATCAAATGCAGAACAAGTACCTACTTCTAATGTTCAAAAAATGTATGACATGTTAAAGGCTAGTGAAAGAGAATTATGGGAAGGTATTCCTTCTGGTCATTCTCAATTATCTGCTACTGCAAGATTATTGAATATGAAGGCAGAACTTCATTTCTCAGAACGAAGTTATGATGACATATGTCAACTTATGTCAGAGTTGCTTCCAACTGATAACTGCATGACTGATAGTTATGATCACTGTCCAAAACTCCGATGCTTATCAAAATGAAGAAATTATAATCAACTCCGTTGATTCAGAAATACAATCAGCATCTCAATTACTTATTGATGAGAATGTCTCTTACGAGGAAATTGATGATGGTAAAATATCTAGCAGTGAGGAGGTCGATGTATCAACGGATTCAAGCGATGAAAACTTGTATGTTAATTTAGTTCCATCAGATTAAGATGAGTTAGATGTATTGAACATTAACTATGATGTTTGTATTGAGATGAGTTGTTAATTTAGTTCGTTCTGCTTGTATTGAACATTAACTATGATGCTGGATTATCCCTTTGCTTGATTTTTCATATTATTTTTGTTCACAATCCTTCTGCTTATTGAATTTTTCATATTATCCCTTTGCAGATAGATTGTTGAAATTAAGAAAACAATAAGCAAACCATACATGTTGAGAAGATTGTTTCCATTTAGTTCTCAATTAGTTTGTTCTTCATTTACATTGTCTTCATTTGTATGTTTTCATTTGCATGCTTGATTACTGAATTTTGTTCTACCTATTCTTCTTATCTGCCTAAACTTTGTGTATAATCAGAAAGTATGTCTGCACCCCGTGATCATCAGATTACACTTAGAGTCGTCGGTGACAGGTAAGTATATATATGTAATTCTTATATATTTTAGATCAAAATTTGCTAATATATTTTATTTTTTTCTACAGTTTTGTACCCGATGGGCATCAGGTCTCCTCGTATATTTCTAAAAAATTTAAAGAAAGACTGTCAACATCGACCACCTGGGGGCATATTGAAAATGAATTGAAAATATTTTATTACGGGAAGTTTTTGGTAAGTAGTTTAGATGCATATTTAATTTGATGTTACAACTTTTTTGATACTAACCATATTATTTTTTTTACAGAAAAGGTATACCTGGGAGGAGGGTGTAGAGGAGCAATTCAAGAGAACGTGGAATGCCTACTGCTCCAAATTGTACAGGGACATGGTGTACAAGTGGAGAAAGAAGGTTGATAGGCCTTCAGAGGTCCCTGAGACAATTTGGGCAGCATGGTGCGCTGTCTGGGATGCCCAGCACTGGCAAGAGAATGCTGCGATTGCTCGAGCCAATCATAGTTTTGAGCTTGCTGGCCCCAGCACTGGATCCACGAAGCACACGGCTGGATCCCGTTCCATTGTCCAGCATGCCAGTGATTTGGTAAGTAGTATTTGATTTAGGTTATTAAAGGCATTTAGTATGTTTTTTTGGATATGTTTAAACATTATATTTTGTGTGTATAGACTGTTGAGCTATAGAGACCTCCCACTAGTTGGGAGGTATTCAGCAAGACCCACAAGAAAAAAGATGGGTTTTTTGTCGATCGACGCACTCTAGCAATCAATGTAAGTATATTAATTATATTTTATTTGTTTTGACATTTTATATAGACTAATTAAATTATTATTTCACAGGAAGCAATGACCACTAGAGTTGTAGAGGCACGGGCGTCTCAGCCTGCTGCAGAGGAGGAGGATGCACAGCCTCTTTCTACCGATGATGTGAATCGGATTTATTTTGATGTCGTCGGTGGAAAGAGGAAGACCGCCCTATACGGCCTGGGCTCTCAGGCAAAGATTACATATGATCAGATGAGAGTTCCAGGGGTTAGGGGACGTCCAACATCCTCCTCCTCTTCCTCTAGTGAGGTTCGTCATTTGAGGGAGGAAAATGATGTCTTGCAGACTCGAATCACGTCGATGGAGTCGACACGGGCTGAGAGGGACGCAGCGTGGACAGCGAGGGACGTAGCGAGGGATGCTGAGTTGAGTGATTTGCGGGCTCGCCAGGCACACAATGAGGAGGTAATAAGAAAGATGCAAGCTTTTGCAGCGACCCTATCACCGATGACACAGATGCCAACCCCTCCCGCCCCTCGTTTTGAGTTTCAGGAGACACAGGATCCTGAGGATACCACAGAGGAGTAGAGATTTTTTAGTAGTATGTTATATTTTTCTTTATATTTTTTTCAGTAATAATGGATTGAGTTATTATATTCATAATGATTGTTTTCTTATTACTTCATTTCTGTTTACAGATTGCACATCATCAGAGTTGAATTCAGATTTCTTTCCATGCTTGAAAGGTATGCATATTCGATATTATTCCTTAATTGTTTCTTATTTGTTAATTTTCATCTACATATTTAATATTATTTGTTGAGAACCGAAATTTTAGAGGGTCTCTTTGCAAATTAGGGACCTAGTTGTGATTTTTCAGACTTGGAGGGCTTATTTGCAAAATGCCAAAACAATAATAAAAGCCCTAATTTAGCCTCATCTCTCTGATTTCTCTCGAAACCACCCACTCCTTTCGGTTTCGCCCTGCTTCGCAGAGCCCTAGCCGACCGCCGACCTTGTCGTCGCAGCCCACACACGCCGCGACCAGCGACGCCGCCGCCTCCTCTTCCCGAAGTTGGCGCCTACCCTCTGTTCTCCTTCTCCTTCGTCTTCTCCGGTGCACACGCAAGAAATACTGAGCGCTGTCTTCCTGCTCGTGTCCGCTGACCTCGCGCAGTTTTCTTCTCCCTCGCAAACCCACTGCTGCCACAAGCCCTAAAACGCCGAAGTTTCCTCCTCCCTGTTGCGTGCATCGACCACCAAGCAAGTAAGGAAACGTTGGTTTTGATAGTGATGAATTTTGAATTTGTTCTATGTCGTGATTTTTGGGTGACTTGCCGTGAGTTGTGGGGTTAGGAGGATGTTTGTTGTTTCGAATAGTTGTGAGTTTAATTTTCCATAGAGATACTTGTTTTAGGTTTTGGTGTGAGGTTTGGGAAACTGATGGTGGGTTTTCTTCCTTCATGAATCTACTGTTGAATTGTGTTTTTGTTCTTTTTTCTTTTCTGCCGAGGAAGCTTAGGTTGTAATTTATCAAACCTCTCATATGGGTGTCTTGGTTGTGAATTGATTTTAGATTAGTGGATGAACTTGTGCGTTGGTCGGCCATGGTTGGATTATAGTTGGTAGAGATGTGTTCTGTGTTTGGTTGTTTGTTAGTTGGCTCTATGAGTGTTGTCGTGGGATATGATGTATTATGTGTTGGGTTTCGGTAGGGAAGAGTGGGTCAACCTTGGGTTCTGACCTTGTACTTGAAGTGTTATTTTGGGTTTTGAGTTCTTGCTTATATGAATTTGGTTTTTACTCAAGATGACCTTTTTGGGGTGGACTTAGGCTAAACTGGTGATAAGTCTAATCACGACGATTCGGTGGACTAGGGATTTATTAACTGATTACGATAGTTGAGAATTTTCCTAATTTAGTTTAGAATTTAATTTGGCTATTTGATAATTGTAAAAATAGCTAAATTTATGCCCTTGATATAGGATCTTGAGTTGGACTCGCACGGTTGATCGTGAAGAGATTAAGTTGGACACATTCTACAAATAAAGGCGGGTACTTCTCCTTTGTATTCGAGTAGCTTTCTTTACCTTAAAAGCATGGCTATATTATGTCTGATAGGATTGCTTGACCTTGTTCTTTGTCGTAAATTAAAACATCGCCGTTGAGACTTATTCTTCGTTGATCTTTGAGTATTCCTAATGTCGTATCTGTACAGTCCTCGGTTGGTTTTCTATTCTGTAAAGTGCCGTTGTACGCGAGCACTTAGAAGTCCATTAAACACAGATAGGTTTATTTGGCATTAGAAATATCCTACCTAGTAGTGTAGGTGCATAATCGTTGGATTGCTATTTTGGATTGGTTGTATTGATGCATCGTATACTCGTTGGATTTTATTGCATCGTTGTTTCTCCGGTTGTTCGTGCATCGTTATCATGCACCATACTTGCACATTACATACTAACGACTGTTGGCTTACATTTGTTAAGCCGTCGTTAGTCATATTGTTGCTCGATTCACTCAACCACTTATTGTCGTGGTAGTTATTAGAGTGCGAGCATCTGTCCTGTTGTACCAAACAGTGACACCCTCACCGTTGTTTTTAGAGGGATGAGTTGTTGGTGGCTCACCCTCACCGTTGTTTTTCGAGGGATATTGTAGCTGTTGATAGCTCCCCCGATGTACCGGGGTCTGGAGTGTGGACTCTCTAGCATCCTGTCCACTCAACCATACCTTTTGTGGTATTTGTTGTTGGAGTGGTACAGTTGTCACAGCCCTACCCACTCGATCACACAGATGGGATGTGTTGACGGCTTGACTAGCGTCAGGGGTGACACATGTCATTGCATCATGTGCATACGTATTTCTTTTATGCATTTGCTTGTGTTTGATGCACTTATATGAGCTATGATTGTTGCACATGTTTGACATGCATGTATATCTTGATATTATTGTTGTTGAGTTGTTCTATACCTGCTTAGTCGTTATTCGGACTTTATACTATGTCGATTTACATATGTTATGCATGATTAGGTTTCTATATTTCCTTATGAATTGTACCCTGTTAGATTCTCTACCTGGTTATCTTGTATTATGTCATGCTTATTGTCTACTCATATACTCGCAGAGTCCGCCCGGACTCACCAACCCTGCATTCTTCTTTGTTGTTTTAGATAGCAGGTAGTCGTATTTCTTGGAGCTAGGAGAGGATCCAGTCGCCAGTCCCCAGAGTTGAGTTGCGTTTCCATATTTGGTATAGTTGTTTTGTTTTCAGTACTTGGTATAGTCGCCTCGTATTTGTTATTATTTTGTTTTGTCGTTATCAGAGACATTTGAGTTCTCTGTTGGATTGTTGTTTCATTTTATGTTTAAGGTGGCGGAGCCACCAGTTATCTTTTATGTTAATATAAACTGCGTGGTGATGTTTCTTTTCTGTTATGATGGCTGAGCCATCTTTTATGATGAGAGTATATGTATTATTGCTCCATATTGTCCGCCGTACAGGGGAGATGCTGCTCGATTTTCGAGGAAGCATGTGCCTCTGGGGGCGTGACAAGTTAGCTCCTCAACATCCTGACCATTCAACCACATATATCACTGGTATTCATTGGAGTGCGTACAGTTGTCACAGCCCTACCTATTCGACCACACAGATGTGATGTGTTGGCGGCTTGATTGGCGTTAGGTGTGACACATGTCATTGTATCATATGCATCTATTACATTTATACATTTTTTTATGTTTATTGCATTTATATGAGCTATGATTGCTGCATTTGATTGACATACATGTATGTTTGATACTATCTTATATCATATGTTATCATGTAGTTTTATACATATTTAGATGTCCTCTGTTTCCTAGAGACTGTACACCGTTGTATCTGTTGTTTCATATATCTTTTGATGTCATGCATTTGTCTACTCATATACCCATAGAGTTCACCCGGACTCACCACCGCCACCATCTATTTTTGTTTTAGGTAGCAGATAGATGCGCTACTTGGGGCCAGGAGAGGATCCAGTTGCCAGTCTCACAGTGTTGAGTAGTATTGGAGTTTGTTTTCGTATTTAGTTTATATCACAGTTACTTTATTTCTACGTTTTCGTTATTTTCGTATTTTATTTCATGGTCTGATATTTGTTTTATTAGTCTAATATTGTCGTAGTAGAGATATGTTCATTTTTGGACACATACTGGAGTTTTCTTTTGTATACGAACTTTTTGCTAATTTTATTCGGTTAAATGACAATAATTACGTATCTGAAATGTTTAAGTTTAATTTATATTTATTATTCTTATTGATATAAACTGCGTTATTATGGATTTATATTACATTTATGATGGCTCATATGTGATGTGAGTAATGTATATTTGTCCTAATTTGTCCGTCGTATAGGGAAGATATTGTTCGATTTTCAAACAAACATTAGCCTCTGGATGCGTGACAGTACGAGATGACCGGAGATAAATATTATCCCCTTTTACTCGAACTCTGAACCGAATATCAGCGGTGCAATCATTAAAAGCCGATCGAGTCCAAGATATCGTTTCGGAGATTCTTGCGCCACCATTGCTGAATGAGCTGAAATTAAGCTCTCTGACAAGAAAAATTACTTTGGCAGTGAAACTGGTGAAGGATGAAATTCGATATCCTAATTATCCTCCAGCAGAGCAGCAGCAGCAGCAGAAGACAAAAAAATCCTAACGAAGCATAAAGCTCGGATTAGGGGGAGGGATAGATAGACGGAGAGATCTAAAAAAACTGGTGGCAGAGAGAAAGACGTGTGAGCAGAGAGGGAGGGCCAATAAGGGACCATGCCCTCTCTTCTCAGCCACTAGTTTCTGCCTCGCTGCATATCATCCAGCTACGCACCAGCCGCCTGACCAACCAGACCGAATTTGGATGGTGCCTCCAGATTCTCCACTGGGTCACCTCTACTTTATCTCTCTCCACAAGATCTTAATTGCGTCGTCCCCACCTCAAGTCGTAATTTATTTTATCAAGTGTCATGCTCACAGACTCACATCGTCGCTGGCCCTGCAATTAACCCACTCATCTAAAATCCCGTGCCTATTTCCTTTCCTTTCTCATGAATGGCACCAAAACATTTTTCGTGATAAAAGCACTACAGTAGCTGAAGCAGAGCCTGCCCTACTCGGAATGCATGCAGTCATTTTTTGGCAGTTACAACACATGTCCTCCATCAAATTAAACAAACCTATAAGAGGACTCTGCGAGACGTCGGCCAACTCCCTGCAGTGCTTAATTTGGTGAAGTCAACAAGATTATGGGAATGCGATTTTGCTTGTCATGAACGCATGCATGGATTACAGCTGCTAGCTAGCTGATCTAAACTTGTGGCCATTAAATTGCTTGATTGCCAGGAATTAAAGTTGCTTGCAAGCCTCGCTCTCACAGATATCGTATCCCATTTCCTCCATTGTCCGTCCACTGGTTTGATTTTCCCTTTCCTGTCTCTAATTAATCTCTATCTAGATTCTAGTCGTGAATAAAACAGAAGGAGACTTTATTCGAATTAATTAATTACGGTTTGTGTCATCCGGGAAATCTAACGCCGAACCGCGCCACCTAATATACCTACCCCCATGTCTCGCGATCGCGGCCGTCGATTCTCTACCGGACGGGGGAAATGGCTCGTGGCACGGCGACCGCAAGTTATTTCCCGAATAAAAATAAAGGCGGAGGATGGATATAAACGAGTGGCTCCCGTTGCTTGCCTGAATCTCAGTGCGGCGAAGAAGCGTTCCCGTGTCTCTGTGTTCGCTTCTGTCCTCCAATTTCTGGATTCTCGCATACGAAACGTGTCCCGATCCGCTCCAGTTGTCCGTGGGCGACGATGACGTGTCGGTTTCCATGCGATCTTAAGGATTATCTTGTAATTGCGTAACTAAAAAGGTCGGAAGTGAAAAAAGCGAAGGTGCCAGCCGTGCCCCAAGCGGCCAATCGAACCCTCCGTTACTTATTAAAAAAAAAAATGCACATCCATCGTGGCACCTCTTATTGTCACTTTTGCCTTCTTCTTCTTTCCCATTTTTGGCCTCCTCTTCCAAATCCATGGTTGGGGAGCTTCCGTTTCCATTTCCATTTCCTTCCTTATTATTAATCTTCGCCTTCCTCCTCTCTTCACCTTCCTCCTCTTCCTCTTCCTCTTTTCAATCTGAAGTAGTAGCTCATGAGAGGAGAGATTTAGGAGAACGAGAAAAGCTTCTAGATTTTCTGGAGAGATGGAAAGCCAGGTACATGACCAAACGAGTTACTTTGTTTTTTTGACCGTTTAAATCGTTCCTTGTCTTTCTTCCTGCTAGCTAGTTAGTCATCTTCTTCCCCTTTCTTGTTTTTGATACTCAATAAAGTGAACATCTGGGAAGTGAAATTTTTTATCAAGTAAGGTATGGGTTGATGAAGGGCGAAGAGATCAGGTTTACTGGATCCTGCTTTACACAATCTAGGGTATTTAGTTGATGTGTTGAAGTCCCATTACGAGCATCTTGCAAAATGTTGAAGGCTCTGTCGGGAAAAAAAATGAGCAAATTTCTCATTGCAATTATTAAAAGAAATTCTCTGTTTGTGGGAAAAATTGGAAGGATTTGCTCATCAGAATTGCCAGTTGAAAATGGTCATCTAATAGAGCCTACGAGAGGTTGGGAAGAAAAGAAAAATGATAGGGAGAGTGAAAATGGGAGAGTGAATGGTAGAGTGAATGACGTGGTACTTTGCATGCAGCGATCTCCGACGGATAATTCGGGATGACGGCCTTCGGCCGCCGATGATGTCCAAGTAATAATCGGACGTGTGTATGTAAAGTGTCATGTCATTCACTCAAATGTCAAATCATTCACTTTACCATTCACTCTCCCTATCATAGCTCGGAAGAAAATTCTATTTGCTTGAACTTTAGTGAGTTTGGTATTGATCGCTGCATGAAGTGATAGGAAGTAGTTTTCCCATCTGATGTTCTGTTAGCTTCTCGAGGAATATCTTTCAAGAGAAATATGTTTCGGATTTTGTTTTTAATGTTTAGTGCAATTGAAAGGCATGATCAATAAAATCTATTTTATTCTCATTTATGATGTTTGGTATACGAAATTCGGAATTAAAATATGGATATGATATTCTTGATTTGATAACCCAACCCCCACTAGGTTATCACTTAACTCATAAACCCCTCAATCAAAATTCATTACCATTCTCATTGCCGAATATATACCAAGCGCCCCCTAAGAGTGAGAGAAGTTTTTTCTCTAATGAGATGTATTAGTTCAATTGAGAGAGTTAGTTAGTCCAAACGTGTTGGTCGGTCCGTGCATGGTGGATGGGCTAATTGGTCCAGGTTTATAGACTCGGTCGAGAATGTTGGATGAATCAATTGGTCTTGGGTTGGGCGGGCAAAGTGGGATGTCAAGTCAAATAGGTCATTTGGTTCGCGTTGATAGATCAAGTCAAGCGGGTTAGACGAGTCAGTTAGTTAACCAAACCAATTGGGTTGTGTTGGGCTGGATTGGCATAGTTGGATGCCAAGCCAAGTTGGCCAATTAGGTCAATCGATCAAGTCAACCCTTACAATGCGGGTGATCCAAGTAGTCTTGGCAGGATGAGCGAGTTGAGTAAACCAGGTACCAACGATGAGTCTGCCAGTCTAATCAATCCAAAAACATTAGCGCAGAATAATCGAGTCAAGCAAATCAAGTTGGGCACGCCGATTGAGTCAACCAAGCTGATAATCCCGGTCAGTCTAGTCCAACCAATTTGGTCATTCCAAACAAACTAAGAAGGTTCGCAAATCTAAGTTGGTCAATCAATTTGAGATAGGAATTGGTCCAAACTAGCCGAAAGACTAGTCAATCTGAGAGGTAAAAGCATAACTAACTAATCAATGAAGCTTATCCTAAGAAAAAGAAATTCTTTTCTTATATGGACTCCCAAAAAAAAAGCATTTTTCTAATAGATGTTAACCAATCTAAGCAACAAAATATTATTTTCTATATATAACCTAAGAAAAAGAAATTCTTTCTTATATGGTCCCTGAAAAAAAGTATTTTCTAATAAAACAATATCGATCATTAACATAATTGCAAGTCTAAATTTCAAAAATCGGTCTTGCATTACCAGCAGCAACAAGAGAGCACAGGTATGAACCATGTTTTGAGTCCCTACAATCAAATGCATCTGGACATGGAAACATCACCCTTGAGCGACCCTCAATTGAAGGATACTGATTCATTCAAGGAGGAACAAGCTCCTAGGGTATATATCTTCTTATCATATAATTAGAGTTTAAGTCTAACAGATCCTTAACATGGTAGTTTCTTGTTTCAACTATTTTCTATTCTATGATAGGTGAGAAAACCTTATACGATAACAAAGCAGCGGGAGAGATGGACGGAGGAAGAGCATAATAAATTTTTGGAAGCCTTGCAACTATATGGACGTGCATGGCGCCAGATTGAAGGTGTATATGGCTTTAGTTATGATCATATTCAGTTTTTTATGCATATATCAGTCCCAATATTTCCTTTCCTTTCTGACGTTATAATTTTAATTCAGAGCATATAGGTAGTAAGACGGCAGTTCAAATCAGGAGTCATGCTCAGAAGTTCTTTTCCAAGGTGTTTGCTGCTTCCTATCTTTCTTTATCAATGAAGTCATTCACAGAAGTAGATATCCAGTTTCGCTTCCTGCTCAACGTTTCTTTCTGTAAATTTAGGTGGTTCGTGAATCCGGTAGCAATGACAGCTTAGGTCAAGCCTTGAAGCCCATTGAAATTCCTCCTCCTCGACCGAAGAGAAAACCCATGCACCCGTATCCAAGAAAAATGTGCAATGTTTCCAAGAAAGGAATTCTGAAACAAGCTGAGGGGTCTCCTTTGCTGATCCCTACAGTCTTTGAACAAGAGAATGGATCACCAACATCAGTTTTATCGGCTGTTGGATCAGAAACCTTAGGGTCCACATTCTCTAATGGACGAGTTGGGAGCAAGTCGCCAGTTGCATCTGCTGCTGATTCCAATGATCCAGAAGGAGAGCAATCACTAATTATGACACTTCAGGAAGAGCATAAGCCTCCATGCATTGTAACAACGGCTCCAAATGTGACCAAGGAAGAGCGGCCTCAAATGGTACTCTCACATGGATGAAAAACTCCTATCAACACAAGAAAAGTTTCAAATTTCCTTCTTATCTATTTGGTAAACTGTCACAGGATGCAGATCAGTGCTCAAATGTGCACACCTCGTCTGAAGCACGCCAATCAACAATCAAGTTGTTTGGAAAGATGGTAGTTCCGAATTATCCAAGCACACCGTGTTCTTCAAATGGTGAAAATATGGCAATGCCCAAGCAAACACCACCTGCTGACAACACCGGCAATCATTATAACAAAGCTTTTGAACTCCAAATGAACCATGCATATCCAGGTCTAGTGCCCTTTTTCTACTGCTTTCCATTAGTTGGAGATAACTCCATGGATCCTGCATTCCTTTCCTCGTCATGGGGAGTCATGCACGGCAGCTACCCTTTCAAACTGGTGCATCCACAGCATCAGTATCCACTTCAATTGTCGATGGGCAATGCGGGTTATCAAGATTTGCAGAGGGAATGTTCTTGGACAGGGTCCAACACTGCATCTAATAGTGGAGTAGTGTTAAATGAAACCGAAGGGGTGGATTTGAATAAAGCAAAGTTTTTGACAGAGAGCAGAATAGTAGAGTGGTCGGATGTTAACCTAACAAGTAGCTCAGCTCCCAAAAGTCGGAGTGTGGGATCCTCCGGAAGGGGATTTGTTCCTTACCGGAGGTGTTCGGTTGAAAGTGAGAGGCAACATTCAAGTGCACCAAACGATGACGAAGAGTGCCAAGCAATAAGATTGCACTTGTAACAGATATGAATTACTTGTATCATAATCCATTTGATTCTTTTCTTTCTGACGATGGTTATTTGGCAACAACATGAATTTTGATTGAAGGGTAGCTTGTTAGTTCCGCCATCTCAGACTAATTTGCAAGTTTTATTCCTTAATGCATATACTAATGGAACATTGATTTCATTCAACCAGCAGCAACACTCATTTTTGGCTATTGGCATTGAGTATCTGTCCATCTGTTTCTGTAACAGATCCATTTGTTTTGTCGAGTGTTAGTTGCTTGATGGGATTTGAAAAGCTCAGAAATCTCGACTTGTTATCTCCTCTTGTGAACTGAGTGTTTTCTGTTCAAATACAACCACATTTATCTCAGACAAACATTTTCTCAAGTTCTCATTCATATAATAGGGGCTCCAACATCCCGAGCATGTAGTAAAAGATAGTCACTGCAACAAGGAGTTTATGATCAAGGTGGTGTGACAGAAGTGATGCCTAGAACAGGATACACAAGTAAACAATAATTATTAAACAAGTGCAATTGAAAAGGAGAGAGAAAGAGCTCAGAGGAATTTGGGAACCGAAAGAGCAAAAACAAAATGAAGGAGAATTCTCACGCCAACTTTTATGTGTTACCCGATCCTACATAACGCAATGACTAGCACGCTTCTCCACCACCCAACTGGCATTAAAGCCTGCATCTGGTAGCACAGCATTTCTCAATGAGGTTTGATCTCATCAACCACCCTCCTCTCTAAAGCTACCACTCATAAGTCAATTATTTTTAAACAAATGCTGCGAACAAGTAAAACAATATGGGAGATCATCTTGCATTGATTCGATTTGATGGATTCAATTATGCATCTCGTCTCATTGTATACAAGTGGATATGATTGGATGGAGCAAAGTTGTGAAATGCCGAAGGAGGCTGGTTCAATTGTAATCCTTATCACGGAATCAAGACATTCATGCAATCTAATAATTGACCACACAACTAAAGACAGAAAGAATTGTAAATTCATATTTTTCAAAATAAATCATTTCCCAAAATTGAGAAGTTCAGAGTGAATGTTAGAACCTCCAACTTTTCAAGATACATTTTTGATTTTAAAAGAAAATTCTTTTCTGAGGTAGTCTCATGGAATACTAACCACCACATTTTTCGAAAGGAAAACGAACAAGAACAAGGTATCTAAACTGAAGTAGCCTACGTCTTTACATTAGTCCTTTTACCAGGTTTCCTGCAACTCATTTTCAAGTTGATATTAGTTGGGGAAATAATAGGAAAACACAACTTTGTAGCTGATTCATGCTTGCCAATAATAAGCATTAAATCTCATTATAAGGAACGAGTGCCTGATACAGAATGCTTCCATCATGCTGTAGCAACCCGAGAAAACTGGGTATTGATGAAGATGGATTTCTAAACCGCTGAACAGAAATGTTCTCCCTTATACTTAATCACTTGGGCTTTTAACTTTCCCTAGGTGAACAAGCACACTTGCTCCTTCCTTGATGTCAGTGTAGCACGTTTTTAAAGCAAGAGCACGGGCTCATACTTCCAATACCTAGTTTCTTAGTATCAAAGTATATCACAATGTCCCTAGAAAAAATTATGTCCGCATCAGGGTTCTTGAAAGCTTGTTCATAACCTAGCTCCCAATCATGTTCAAGGTTAGTCTTGATTCGTCTTTTCCCTATCCAGATAGCATGTAAACCAAATATATTTCTGATTGTCCAGTTGAATCTTCATTATGGTAATCCTACAGTGTAAAGCTGTCTTAAGGAGACAACAGCATCCAAGATTCCAAAATTTTCTTCTTGAACTAAATTGCATCGACTATGCTTTCCTCAACCCTAGGATGTTGCAACTTTAGTTGTTCTGCAATTTCCTTCAACATTTCATATACTTGTCCAATTTCTGGGTGGGATTTGTCACCCACAGAGAACTTGTGAACAACAACATTCAAATCTATCAGAGTAGAATCAGGTAACTTCTTTAATCCCCTTGCTTTCATCAAATCTTGCAACTCTTTATACTTATCCCATCTTGATGCTGCAGCATAAACATTTACTAGAGGGACATATCGTCTGCTATTATATGGCTCCAGCTCAATCAAACATTTCCCTAGATGCTCTCCTACACTAATATCACCTTGAACTTTTGCTAACCAAATTATTGCACCCCAAATGGCAGACCAATTATGCAAGGGCATATCCTGAATTACCTTCAGTGCATCTTCAGAATATCCAGCTCGAACATATAGATCAACCAGACACCAATAATGTGCAAATTTTGGCTCAATATCAAACTCTTCAGTCATCATCTTAAAATAATGATGTGCTTCCTCAACCAAGCATGAATGAGCACAGGCTACCAAGATACATGTAAAAGTAACATCATTTGGTTTTACACCTTCTTGCAACATTGTTTTGAAAAAATCAATGGCTGTGATGCTATGGCTATGACTTCCAAATCCAGATATCATTGTGTTCCAACAAATGAGATCCTTATTGGTGATTCCCTTGAATACTTCAGCTGCTGCATCTAGCAAGTGACACTTGCAGTAGAAATCCACCAATGCATTACATACATGAGTTGGTATACGAAACCACCTTCTCACCAAGAACCCATGGACTGATCTGCCATGCTGTGGTAGCTTACAATGTGAGTAGACTAACAGCAAACTGATCAATGAGCAGTCATCTGGCTCAACCCCAAGCTCTTGCATATGGTGAAATAATAGGATTCCCTTGTTAAACATCCTATTTCTAACATACCCATTTAGGAGAGTAGACCACGAAATGACACTTGTGTCAGGCATGATCTGAAAGAGCTGCTCGGCCTTGTCAAAATCACAACTTTTGACATATCCATCCAGCATGGAGTTGTACGAGACGTGGTCTTTGACATGCATTTCGTCGAACAGTTGCCTTGCCAGGTCCAAAGCGTCACAAGTAGCATACATGTGAATCAAGGAGTTGACAACAGACAAATGGCCTACGAATCCCAACTTCAATGCAAGGCAGTGGAGCATCTCACCTTGGTGAATCGAATCTCGGAGCTTGGCCGAGGTGATGAGGAGAGGGAAGGTGAAACTATCTGGCCGGTAACCAAGGGGGTGGGCATGGCGGGAGAAGAAATCGATGACGCGGGAGCCATCGGACCCGGTGCGGATAAGGGATTTAAGAATGCTACTAGCGGAGATATTGTCGGGGGAGTGAAGGGCGGAGTGGAGGAGGATGGCATCGTCAGGGGAGCAGCGGGAGTAGAGGACGATGAGATGGCGAGCCACCCGCTTGTGGACGGTGGATCCGGAGACGGTAAGGAGGGCGTGGGCGGCGCGGAGGGGGAGAAGGGAGGGGATAGGGGTGGCGAGGACTGGGGCGAGGGAGGCGGCGACGTTAGGGTTCAGGCGGGCGGCAACTTTTGGGTGGCTGAGAAGAGAAGAGGCAATGGCCTTTTGAGGTCGACGCATGAGATCATGCCAGACGCCGAAGAGGAGGCGTCAGCGGGTCAGAAGCAAAGCAATCAAACGGCCGGCTCCATGGAAGCGAAGCATGAAAAGCAGCAGACCCTGGGGGATTACAAAGGAGATCCTGTAGACCCAAGGTACACTGGATCAATCCAAGGCATTGCCGTCTTGATCAATACAGAAGTTTTTTTTTATTTTTTATTTAGAGTATATTTATGATTTAAGATTTAAAAATTTAGAAATTTAATAATAATAAATTTAAATTAATATATTTTCTTCTAAGATTCAATTGTTTAGTGGGTTTAAATTAATAAGTTTTTCTTTAGAATTCTCTCTTGAGTTATAATATTTAAAATAATTAATTTTAGAAGTTTACGGAATATATTATATATATTTAATATTTAAAATATTAAGATTTAGAGATTGGATTATAGTGTGTTTAAGATAATAATATTTTCTCCTAAGTTTCAATCATCCCTCTTGGATTATAGTATTCATAATAACTAATTTTAAATACTCACAAGATATATTAAATATATTTAATATTTATCGGATGAAATATTATTTTTTTAAAAATTAACAAACTAAGACGTTTTTCATACATAGTAGGTACCTCAGTTTGATTGTTTTAAAAACAACTCGACTTGAGACATCTTCCATCATGTGGAAAGAGTCTCGAGTCACGTCGCGTACAGGCACACAGCGTGAAATCTATTGCAAAGTGTTAGTTTTATATATATATATAATTTTTTAAAAAAATTCTCAATTCTTTATATAAAAAATTCAAACCTTAAAATTCTAAATTTTAAATTTAGAAGGAAAAAAAATTCTCCACCCCTAAACTTCCTGCGTAGAATTTTATTTTTTTCACTCTCTAATATCCCATGGGAAGAGTAAACCCAAAGTATAAAGATTTTTTATCTAATTTACCATCATCTAAACCTTAAAAAAAATTAAAATGCTGAGTTAATTTATCATATCAAGGTAGGCTTATGAGTTGCCCACATATGCTATACAGGCATTACCACGCATGCTTGTAGGAACCTAGGGCACCTTCATTCAATCCAAGGCGGCCTGAATTCATCCAAGGCATCTTGGATTGAATTTTTTTTTAATTTTTTTTTATATATTTAGAGTTTAAAATTTTAAAATTTAGAATTTAGATTAGAGTAGATTTAAGTCAATAAGTTTTTTCTCTAGGGTTCAGTATTTCCCTTCTAAGTTATAGTGTTCAAGATAATAAATTTTATATGCTCACGGGGTATATTACATGTATTTAGTGTTTAAAATTTTAGAATTTAAGAATTGGGTTATAGTAGTTTTAAGCCAATAAAATTTCTCTCTAGGGTTCAATCTTCACTCTTGGGTCATAATAAAAAATTTTAACGGTAAAGTTGCTTTAAATCCCTAATGGGGAGTCAAACTTTGTCTTCACTCCCCACACAAGTTTTTGTTTATTTTTGCTCCCTAATGGAACTGAGTATAAAAGAGTAAAAATTGAGTATACATCAGTGAAAACTGAGTATAAAAGAGTGAAACTTGAGTATAAAAGAGTAAAAATTGAGTACAGGGTTATTGATGTGGTGGATGCAAACTGCCATACTCAGTTTTCTAACTTTTATACTCAATTTTCTTCAAATAATACTCACCAAATATCACATCAGGGACTGCATGCAAAGAAATGTTTAGGTAGGGATTGCATGCAAAGTTGACTTGGTAAGTGGGGAGTTTAGGAAAATTTACCCAAATTTTAAATGCTCACGAGATATTAAGATTTATATGTGAAAAAAATTAAATTTTTTAAAAAAATAATAAATAAATAATTTGAGGCTCAATTTATTAAAAAGAAAACCGAAGGCGCCTCTAATTGAATTAGAGGCGGCTTCGATCGGGGCCCGCAGATGAATCTACAATGTTTGATTTATATTTTAACAAACATATAGTAAAATGATATGTTATGGACTCATTGCTCCGCACTCCTACGGACTCAGGGCGCCTAGATTCACGCCAAGCCCCTTGAGTCAATCCAGACACATGGATTTGAATCCAACACAAGAAGATTTATTATTTATTTTTATTTTTATTTTTTAAATATATTATATATATTTAGAGTTTAAAATTTAGAGGTTGATTTATAGTGACTTTAAGCTAATAAGATTTTTTTTATAGAGTTCATTCTTTCCTCTTGGATTATATTGTTTAAAATAAAAAATTTAGATGCTCACGGGTATATTAGCGTTTAAGATTTTAGGAGTTAGAAGTTGGATTATAGTGAGTTTAAGCCCATAAATTTTTTTTTCTAAGATTCAATTTTTCTTCTTGGATTATAGTGTTTAGAATAAAAATTTTTAGATAATCATAGGATATATTATAAGTTTAAGAAATTATTTAAAGAATTATTTATTAAAAAAATAAAAAATAATAATCCCCACGGGATAGACTGATTGTTACAGCGTGAATATTGTCACCTTAAGGTCTGAAAGTTAAAACTTGGCAAAGCAAATGTGCTCGTCCTTTTCATGTACTAGCCACAACATCCCGGCTAATAACTCTCATGATTTACGTCCTCCGTATTATATTGCTCCTGAGACGAATTGGTAGGGACGCTGAGCATCGCATTTATGATGAAATATCATATTTAAATATTTAAATAGATATACAACCAATTGAGGTCATGTACCTCCTCCCGTGATGCGTGCAACCTCCAGTCAAAACCCACAGTTAACGTTGGTCCCCTAGTGTATTATGTATATGCGTCTACCATCCATCCATCCATCTGATATGTTATCTCCTCATGTGGCTGATGTATCCTCCTCTCATGAAGGATACAGAATACATCTGAAATCCAATCAACTCAGATCCTATGTGTCTAGCCAGCTAAGTCAATGCTCCTGTTGTCTTTGGCTGCTTCACTCTCCCACATATGTTGTTGGATGTATACTATCAAAGATATTAAAAAAAATTAAAATTATATATTTAATTTTAATTTATCTCTTTAGTGACCTGAAAATCCTAAGTTGTCTTGTATACAGAGTACATACTCCTGAGTTGCACCTTCCAAACTTACCGAGCTGGATCAACCGAACCAGACTTCCCGAGCTTGAGAGGAAGAGTTGCTGAGGTTTGCGTAATGTAGTTTCCTTAAAACAGATTTGTCCTCCCCCAACTGTATTTCGAAGTTATGATTGATGGACATCTATTTCCCAGGATACAACAGCGACACCACGTACACAACTAAGCACTAATTACTTGTGGCGTACTGAGAAAGTACCCGATTGCTACCACAGATAATTCACCGAGCGAGAACATACGGAAGACTTGGGGAACGAGGTGGAAGATAATTGTTACTCTGTTTCTCTATTTTGCTCTCGGTCACAGTCTCTTTATACAGTACTTAGACTCATACAGTAATTAATGACCGAATTAACGTCATTTATTACTCATTAACTACCCAGATCAAAACGTCTGGAGTTACCACCACGTCCAGACGAATTTTCCTAGGTGGCAAAATGATGATTTATTTGTTTGGATAAATTTTACCCCGACCGGTCCTGCATTCGATGTGCGCAAGTCATGCACGCACATGAGTCAACTTGGTTCAATATAAATCTGGACCCTAGATTTGCACCCCTTGCACACCCATGCATGAGAGAGAGTCTCTTCCCATGCATTTGTTAATAACTAACATACTAGTGAATAAATTTAAGTCAACCAATATGCTTTGAAACTCCCAATGTAAGACTAAAATCTTATTCACAATGAAATTTCTTTTCTCTCCCTCTCCTTTTCCATCCACTTGCATCCAACGTATGTATCATATCCATCCTCGCTCCTCCAATGAGATGATATAATGGTGTTTGTGCCTAGCTCCTTGCAGTCCACGGCTCACCCTCCAATCTCCCGTCCTAATGTGACCCCCCTCACTTGCCATGTTCCATGAATGATATAGCATTATAGCTGGTCGTCTGATCCACTGTGCTTTGCTAGTGCCAAAAATGTATGTCTAGCTACCTCACGCCCTTTCCAATTTATAATCTCCTTCCATGAATACACATTAAAAGAGAATAAATTTATATTTTTATATTATTAGATATTTTTTTTATTAATTTGTCAATTAACAGATTCGGTTAATTAACATATTATTAAAAAAATATCTAATAATATAATAATATAAATTTATTTTCTTTTACACATATCCATCGGATCCATCCGTGCTCAACCATCCCATGCATGTTCATTCTCCTGAAGAGAAAGAAACTCCGTCCCCATGCATATCCCCTAGCTACAATGTGTCCCGTCGATATCATATATCTCATATCATCCACTTATATCACGACTCAGCATCCGTCAGTACCCAACTCCATCCAAACTGCCCTCCCCTACAATCCTCCTCTACCTATGTCTATATCAAAATGTGTATCAATTTTTAAAATTTTTTTATCAAGGATACATATACTATGACTTTATATCAAAATGTACCTTCAGAGCATATTATGTAAACCTATATGCATGAGGTATCAAAAAACACGATGTGACCATGAATGATATCTCCTACTAGATGATGAAGTCTCTGATTTGAGTGGTCATCTAGGTTCCTATTCACAAAACTGAGTCTACACCAAGTACTAACACTAGTCTACAAAACTGGGTCTACACCAAGTACTAACACTAGTCTACATGTTGTCAAAATGTACCAAGTGCAAAAATATGTACAAAGCTCTGTGTGCATGACAATCATGTTTGACCATATGATATGGTGACTCTAAGAAAGAATATGAGCAGTCGCCTAAACTTTTATGTACTAGTGCCAAAATCCAAAACAATGTTGAAAAAAGCACTATGTCAGAATACAAACTCTCAAGATTGTAAAGTAGATACATGATATCAACTCTGGAGAACTATGTCAAAGTTTTATTTTTTTGGACCCAAGTACTCAAGTATGATAAAGTGTCAGATCCGAGTAAACATCCAAGGTTTTATTTACATGAGTTTATACCTTCCTGAATACGAGCTCTCCATCAAGTCTCCCTCCCTCAAATATGTTATGGTTTCTTGCCTATCATACATAATAAATCATGGTATATATCGCAATATGTCAGACTTTCATTAACCTACTAGCGCCTTGATATTGATGCATGAATACCCGTGGCCATCTTTGGGTTCATATAATATAATTCTTGATTCTGTCCCAGAGCTAATGTACTAGTGGGCATCCGAAAAAAATGCTCCTATGTCTCCTCTTATGCTCTACAAAAAGTATAGACTTTGCCTGTGGCCTCTAGGTACACCAATCGGCCCCTGGTAAACAACCTCCAGTGGCCTAGTAACCATAGAGTGAATGTATGACTAGGTTGTGAGTATGTCTTCCATACTATTTCGGAAGAAGTCATATGCCAAGATGATGCCTCAGTGGGGCTAGTGATGCAGATTGAACCACTTTGCCAACTTTTGTTGTGCCATCTCTACATACCCAAACGAAGATATTGCATGATCCCAAATTTATATTAACTATTTAATGAGCGGGGAGTTAGTGTGCTTTGATTGCCAACCCATATATATGTGATTTGTAAGTATGTATGATGTACCCATCTAATCCAAAGGGCATCCTGCTTGCCCTGTATGTGTCATAACAATTTTGATAGTAGTGTTGTGTTCTAGACCTTTAAATCCCTAGACTCCAACCCTCCTTCCTCTTTAGGTTACACATTTTAGACCAAGCATTTGGAGAGTGCTTGGTTGTCCACATGAAGTTGCGGCATAGGGTATAAATTCTCTCAATGACTCCGCTAAGCAGTGGTCGTATGGACATCCAATAATATTTGACCCCCTGTAACATAGACTTTATCAACTGGGCTTTCTCTACATATTAAAGTATTATTAGGTCAAGCATTAATCTTCCTAATCAAGGCATAAATAAAAAGAGTATATGAAAGACATTGTTCCCTCCTAGAAGCTTGTAATGGTCATGAGCTCTTGGCGTATGTTCCAGAAAGGAATCAACGTAGACGATGAGTCATCAGAGCACAACCCACAAGGAAGATGACGTGGAGAAGAAGATCATGCCTTGCGAGATTAACACGAGCGTTAATGGGAACACATCGGGAGTTTTCCGGCGAAGCCCACTCCGACGCTCAAGTCAGAATCTAGGTCACTTGTAGAAGGGCCACGAGGAAGTAAAAATGTTTGTGAGTTCAGAAAGCCTACCCCCTTACCTGTGTGTCAAAGCACTTTATATACTTGAGGGCTTGGTCACACGTATATCCACATTCTCCTCCACGTTTCGTACTCGTCGGTTACATGATAACTTTTAGGTAACGGTCGGTCGCAACGATTATTAATGCCTTAATTGTCGCGTGTAGTGGATAATAATTATCCGACGACTTTCTTGGTCTGGAAAGGGGAACGGTTACTTGAAGTCGGGCTATCTGGTGTATTGACCTTTGGGCTCCGCTCTCCCGAGTGAGTCTTGGGGAATCTTCTCCTGGCCTGGCCTCCGACGTCTGTCCCCCGAGGTGGTCTCGGGGGTCTTCCCTTCCAAGGTGACCTCGGAAGTGCAGGGCCCAACCTAACCTCAGGAGTCTGTCTTCCCGAAGTGGTCTCGAGAGCCTATGGCCTTGCCTGCCCTCGGGCGTTTGTCATCTCGAGATGATCTCGAGCGCATGCCCTCCCGAGGTGGTCTCGAGGGTCTGTCCTCCCGACGTAATCTCGAGAGCTTAAGGCTCGGCCAACCCCAAGGCAATTGTACTCCCGAGGTGTTCTTAGGAGCTTGACTTCGGGCTTCAAGTTCAGTGGACCCTGACACATAGCTTCCCTATGTCATGTGTTAGCCATGGGATGCTCGACTCCATCATAAGTCCCTTCCTTCAAGTCTAATCGAAGGAAGTGTTGCTGACTGATTAAACCAGTGATGCAACGAACGGAAGCTACGCATCTGTGGGTCTATGTATCCATTACTTCTCCCTTGGCGGCTTGTCAGGTCCGAGGAATCAAAACATTCTTCCCTTTGCCCGAGGCAATCATTTTGAATTAGTCCAAAAGGCTCTGCGAATTCCGAGGCATAACAATGATAGTTTTCTATCACCCATTAAAAGTGCATAGGGTCTCTTAATGGCGACAAACCACCTCCGCAAATGCGGCTTTGCCACGTGTTCAGACTCCTTTATTCGCGATCTCCTACTGATACGCGTCGTAGGGTCATATCAAACGGCGGCCTCGAGGAGCAGCGATGCCGCGAGATGGGCGTTCATCATCGTCCATGTGTCGTGCTCTCATTGTCCACACGAGGGCGGCTTCTCCTCTATAAAAAGGGGAGGGGAAAACGTTCATCCATCTTCTGGCATCGTCAATTAGCCAAGTTTGTGTGCTTCGTCCTCGTCTACTATCGTCTTCTTTCACTAAGCCTTCTTCCTCACGCGTAAGTTCCCTCCCTGTTCCATCTTCCTCTCCTTCTCTCCTTAGAAGCCATGGGTAAGGAAAGGAAAAGGGACCAAGGAAGGAAGGAGATTTTGGAGAAGGATTACCAACTGGAGTGGTATGAATCCGCTTCCTTTAGGGTTAGGTTAGAAACCTTCCGAGCCGCTTGTGAATCATATGACATTCCGGTGGAACTGGAGGTAGAAGTTCCTAGGGTAGATCAATCTCCCGTAGAGCCTCCCCTAGGGGTTTTCACTTTCTTCCTGGGGCAGGTGGAATTAGGGTTTCGCTTTCCTCTTCCACCTTTTTTTCATGAGCATCTCTTCCAATTTCAACATACCTCTACATCAGATAGCACCCAACGCCATCGCCCAGATGGGCGGAGCGTTTATCCTCTTCAAGTTTTTTGACATTCCTTTGACCCCCCCCCCCCCCACCCCCGGTTTTTCCATTTCTTTTTCATCCCAACACAAGCGTCCAGGGGGGCCTTTAGTTTCAAGGCTCACCCCCAATCATAGATTCATAGGGGATCTTCCTTCCTCCCATAAGGGACGGAAGGAACGTTTTGTTAGGATGTATACTAAAAGTCTTGCTTTTATATAGACATCTACATTTTGAAAAAGAATCACATGATCACTGTTTGCATATTTATTGGTTGTGCATATTGTCTAATACTTTACATTGTAGATAACATGATGTGTGGTGTCACACAGAAGATCATGTTATCAGTGTTGAATATTGTACGGTTGCTAAAGGGGGTGAATAGCAATTGTCGAATTTTCTTCTTCCTACGTTGTTAGTTGCGCAAGCGGAGATACAAACAAAAATAAAACTAACAACAAAGAGCAATGCTAACACTACCAATTTACTTGGTATCCACCCCTAAGGGTGACTAATCCAAGAATCCTTCGGTGGATCACTCCCCGGATAACCTCCGGCTAGCCCTTGTCGCTCCTTATAGGTGGAGAAACCTCGCCACAGCACTTCGACAACACCTGAGCACCAAGACTACTATTTGACCTTTAACCAAGACCAAATTCGTCAAACCTTTCAGCCAACACGAAGTCTTCTTAAATAGGACTAAGGCTGAAACCCTCGCCACCAGTCGACTGCCCGTTTACCAGTCGACTGGTGCCAACCAAATAGCAGTCCAACGGCTCGCTGCAACGGCTAGTTTTTGACTTTACCAGTCGACTGCTCCCAGGGCAGTCGTATGGTCCCCCAGCCAAAACCTTTCTATGAGTTTCATCAGTCGATTGCCTCCCAGGGCAGTCGACTGGTCTACTCACACACCTAAGGTTACCCTTCCCGAGTACATTTCACTCCGTACTCGAACCTTAGGATTTCCCGAGTACAATCACACAGCACTCGTACCCTCACGACTCAACTGACTCCTCATCAGCAGCCTCGACTATTGCCTTCGCGCCATCTTCATCTTCGGCTCCCGTCCCTCGGATACACGCAAGCCTCTAGCTTGCCTCCATGCCATCCTTCACGCATGCCTCGAAGTCCGCGCCCCTCAGCTCATCGTCTCTGCTCTCCAAGGTCCCTCGGGTGCACACAAGCCTCCAGCTTGTCTCCATACCACCTTTCACCGTACTGAGACCGTCCAACTGAGTCGATATGTGTAACCTGTATATCCTGCACACTCACATACACATATCAAATACACAAGGGTAAACCTAACTTAAACCCTTTGCCAAAACATCAAAACTCATGGTCACTCCGGACCACAGATTGCCTCTACAATCTCCCCCTTTTGATGTTTGACAATACGTTTAAGTTAGGGAAAACAAATAGTAATAATAATGGTAAACAACCATTTGGACTTACACTGCTAAGACTCCATCTTGGACTTACACCGTCAATGCATATGCAAATGCAAACAATGTATGGATCCTATCCCAAGGCATCCCACACCTAACCCTCCAAGTTAGGACTTTTTCACCAAAATGGGGTTTTTAAAGCTTCTCCAAAGCTCCCCCTACATTGGACTTACAAAGGCTTTTTAAAAACCTCTCCAAGGTTCCCCTTACGCCAAGAATGGAGCAACCATGCTCACCCTTAATCTCAGCTCCCCCTAAACCTAGGGTTTCCCGCAAAGGTGTGTTTGGTTTCCCAAATTAAACCTAACACTTCTCCCCCTTTGTCTAACATAAAAAAGACTCCAACAATATCCCAATTATTGGATCTTTTAATCCCCAATGATCCTAAACACAGTGTACTAGCCCCCCATACACTTGTTTTCCATCATTTGGACACAAACCAGCTGGTGGATACCTAATCCAGCCCTGACCAGTCGACTGCCCCCCAGGGCAGTCGGCTGATACTCTGAAAATCAGTTTTTCAGGTCACATTCAGAAATGCGCCAGAAATTTCACACATCTCCAAAAATTTCCAAATTTTGTGGAGAAGTTTGTGGTACCCATATCTACTTGAGAAAAATACATTCCACAATGTATCTATCACCATTCCTAAGTTTGACATAAAATCCAAAAATTTCCTATGAAAATTAAGGCAAACAAGAGGCAACCTCCCCCATGACCTATGTCTTCTTCCAATTTTTAATTTTCCTAGGTAAAGTTCTACCCAACTTGACACCACAAATTTCCCCCTTGGACACTATTAAAGGATTGTCCCTAAGCAACCTTATCCCTAGTGCCAAAAAGAACTCAACAAAAATCTTGAATAATCTAAGAGTTTGCACGCACATTTGTTAGGATATACCCTATCCTAAAAAAATATAATTACATGAAAAATACAAATGTACTTGACTTTTGATACAACTTCTAATTTCCTCAAAAGATTGACATTTTGTATCAATTTTCAAATCCATCTATAATTTCATGTGTTTGCTAAGGCTTATCATTATAATTTAACACATGGAATTGTCCTCAATTTTCCCTTTTTATCTCTAAATCCTAGATACATATGAGAAACCTCCATATCCTTTCATTCACTAAAAACTTATCATTCAATATCATCTAATGACTTTAAAGCACTCATCAATTTTCCTTAAATTCCATGATATCCACATAGCCTCATTTCATACAATCACCATTAAACCATGAGGCAAGCCTTTGTTCAAGGAGTATAATCAAGGATCTTAATCAAACCCATATCCTATCATCCAAATTTGCAATTTCTTACTATCCAATATCCTTTTCATTCTGGAACCTATGGATCAGTCGACTGCCCCATGGGCAGTCGACTGGCAAATCGAACAGAAGGTTCCTGGGCTGAATTCACTCGGATCAGTCGACTGTCCCCCAGGGCAGTCGACTAATGCCTTAATTTTAAGTTTTCAACCCAATTTCAGAAATGCCTAGTTAATTCCATAAATCTCCAAAAAATCTGAAATTTTGTGGAAAGATTTGTGGAGCCTATTTCTACTTGGAAAAAATATGTTTCCAAACAAATGTACTCCAAATCTCAAAATTGGCACGAAACTCAACTCTTCCTAAATTGTATCATTTGCACTCATCCTAAAAGTCCTAATTTAGGTCTCTCCTTGATATATCTTCTCATTTCTGACCATAATTCATTTCTAGCACTAAATTATATGGTATTTACCCATTAAACCTTTATTTTATTGAATATAACCCTATTTTCATCTTTTTCTCCCTAAACTTCTTTTAATGTGTCAATTCTCTAGGATTAAGATTTACCCTAGTCTTCCAATCCCTTTGGCATATTTCATTTAATTTTCTAAGAGAAAAACCTCTTAAGATCCATTTACCATGGACCCCAAAGGCTCCTAGAGCTCCCCCTTAAGCTCTTAGCCCTAGCCACCTCCCTAGGTGACTCAATCCACACTAGGCCACACCAGTGAACCCCTGGTGATTCTTGGCCTACAAAATAAACTCTCTTAACCTTAGACACCTTGTCTTTGGTTAAGTCCTTCTCTTTACCTCAAAATGGCACCCCCTTGTCATTTTTAGACTTCTCCTTCTTGCTATAATTGTATACCTCCCCAACATACTTCTTTTTGTTGGCATTGGAGACTCAAGACCGGTATCCCAAACCCGATCTATCATAGTTGAGGTTCAAACTACCCAACACCATGTCTAAACCCTTTGATCCAACCTTAAATCTTTCTATGGTCTTTTCTAATTTATCAAGTCTTGCCCTCAAGGCTTGATTTTCCCTTTCTATGTTTCTAACCTTAGTGTCCATATGTTCACTTTGCACATTCCTAGACCTACCCATTTTCCTAGGCATGTGTCTCCCCTTCTTGGGGTTAATGCCTTGATCCTTAGGTACAAAGGTCTTAAGTCTATCATGATGCATGTTTTTCCTAGGGTTTTGATCTACCTTGTTAACCTTATTCCTATCATTATACTTGAAACCATGATTATGCACCATCAAGCATTTTTCATTAATCCTAGCATGCATGGAGGGATAATTAACAATATTTTTAATATGCATGGAGGAACTTAAATTAGAATTATATTTTAACTTAGGGTTAGGAATTACCTCCCTTACCCTTGTAGTCCCTCCTTATTGTGAGCTTCTTCTCTTCTTTCTTTCCTCCTTCTCCCATCTTCTTAGATGCTCCATTTTCTTGATTTCACTTTTCTTTAGGCACTTGGTGTGGTAGTGTAAAATACCTGAGTTTAAAAAGGGGTTAGATGCAAAAATTGCTATGGAGGAGGGTGTAGATGGCGAGTTTGGAAGAAGAGGGGCTTATTTGAAAATTTGCCAAAAACCCAATTAATTTCCTATTTCCTTTTTATTCCACGCAATTTAAGCCCCAAGCTGTGTTTCCTTCTTCTTCCACGCGATCGGCGGATTTCCGTGCCTCGCCTCTTGCCTCCTTGACACTCGGTTTTTCTTCTCTTCCTCCTCGGTCGTGTGAAGGCGGTCTCTTCTCTCTGCGTGAACGGGACAAGGGAGAAACCGCAACATCTTCTCCCTCCCTCCACACTGAGTTCCGTCGGCCGGTGGTGAGATCCTGGTCGAGCGAAGCTTTTGCTTCCGAGCACGCTATCGCCAAAGATACGGGAAGGTGAGTCGTATGATCTAAACCCTAGATCCGATTGTAAAGTTCCAATCTTATAACAGATCACGATTTGGGATTTTGGTCTGAGGCCGGTTCTTGGGACCTAGGGCACGGCGAATTGGGCGAAGCCTCCTTTCGAGCTAGCTGAGCAAAGGGTTGCGTGGATCTGAGGTAAACCCTAGTTTTTGGTGGCGAATTTCGAATTTGTTGATCTAGGTTGAGCAGGGACTTTTGGATTTCGATTACTTCTGATCATGTTGTTCTCTTACGATCTGATTGGGGGATTGAGATGTAAATTTTGTTGTCGGTTTTGTTGGGATCAGAATTATTCTCGGATGGTATTGGATGGGTTCTGGTCTTGTGTAGGAATCTGATTTGGGTTGATGTTGTTCTTGATTCACTGATGTGTAGGGTCCCAATGAGTTGGTTGAGAGGTTTCGGTTCAGGATGCTGGTATCCAATCTTGGTCGTGATCAGATTTTTGGGTGGTCAGGTTAGCTTCGATTGCTCTGTTGATCAGTGAGGGTTGCTCTGTATAGAGTTGGTGGTGTCCAAGCCTCTGTGTGAGTTGGATTATTTGTGATCAGTTGTGCCTGATCGGAGGTGGTAATGGTTCAGGTGTTGTGTTAGGGCTTTGTCTAGGCATCTACGGGTTGATGTTGGTTTTGACTTCTACCTCTCAGAACATTAGATTTCAATTTGGTTCATCTAGTTGGGTTAGGCTATTTGGTAATTATAAATAGAAGGGGATAACTTAGCTGATTGTGTATTGTAAATTAGCTAAGTTGAATTTGTTTGATGCAGGACACTAATTCGTTACGAATATTATTTCTGACGGGGTTTCTCTTCGCACACGAGCACCTACATTGGAGGCGGGTATCTCTGACTCTTCTTTTATAATTGTCACAGATATATATATATTTGATATGCTTGTGTAGCAATAGAGTAATAGAATGGTGGCATGACTATTATATTTGTTTTGTCGATGCTGGTTGTGCCACAACTGATATGTGATACCTATACCTGTAGGATTTAGGATATGGTGCATGTTCCACGATCCTTGCATATCATGTTGATATAGGTGGACTAGATAGTGGATGTTATTTGACCGTTGTTATGCATCATACTGCACTGTGCATCACTGTCGAGCAGGGGCCCCTTTTGGGTGAGCTAGGTCGACAGTCATACTGACCTACCCATACGGTCACTCATGGGTTAGTGGTTGACGGAGTATTGGGTAGTGTGCTCTGTGCTGCACCGCTCATGCACTCATGGGTTAGTGAATCGGAGCGTGGTAGCAGGCAGATGTCCCTCCTTGCGTTGTCCAGATACCAGGAGATGAGAGGGAGATATCTCTCCCCCATTATATACATGGGGTAGGGGTAACACTCAGACAGAGATATCCTCCACAGATGGCCTTAGGCTGATGAGACATCGCTAGGATAGGCCATGGAGTAGGGGTGTTACACCGGCAGCATCCGTCTACTCGATCGCTCAGGAGTAGTGATGGCAGAGTATGACGGCAGTCACAGCCCTACGTCGGAGGGTGGCCTCCGCTCAGCTTCCTCCCGTACATAGGTGACGATGTCTGACCGACGGCAGGGGTGACCAGACATGTCATTGCACTTTGTGTGTTTATTTTGCCCTTACTTGTGCTTGTTTATATTGATATTGTATATGATTGACATGCCTTACAGGAGACCCTTATGTCTGGTCTTGGCGACTCTGCGACGTGGTATGGTAGTTATTATTGTCTTTGCAGTTGTTCTTATTCCTGCCCATACATGTTTATTTCGGTAGTCTATTACCTGTTGCTATCTAGAATATCTTGTATATATATGAAGAGATATTCGCTGAGTTTTATTACTCATACCGCTAGCTCCTTGTTTTTATTTCAGGATGATGACTGGAGCGTGCCCGACAGCCTGTCCCAGGTCGCGTACTTGTCGAGATGTCTTCGGGATTTATCGTCTAGTGTGTCGCTAGTATTTTCTATTGTTTCTTCCGCTGTTGTTTCTGTTGGATTTAGTCATATTATACGGCAGTATAGTTGTACGTTTGTGAGACCTTTATGCTTTGTGTTTTGTCGTAAGTGGACCGGTCCGCAGTCAGGTATGGTTTACCCGGTTTTATATTATATTCTGTCTTGATTTGAGGCCTGAGGCCATTTTAACTGCGTGGTTGTGTTTTATGTGGTATGTGTATGTGTGAATTGTCCTCGGACAGGGGAGGTGCTGTCCGATTTTCTATTGGATCAGCGGCTCCTGGGGTCTCGGGGCGTGACAATTTATTTGGTATCAGAGCAAGGTTCTCGAGATACCTTGTGGTCTGTGGGTGTTTTTTCGGATTTTATGTCGGAGTCGTTTTCTCGATGTATGCGATTGGACATGGCGGTGACGGGACTCCTCCAGCGGTACGAGGTATATGACATATTCATTTACCTCTTTGTATCTATTGTTAGTATAGTGTTAGACATGGTGGTTCAATTGTATAGCGGAGAATGTTGATTCTCCGATAGTGTCGACTGATAGTTGAGGACTCGGTCGAATCAACGACAACCTATTGATGGTTGTATGTATTAGCTGACTTTATCAGATTGGGATAACTCACTTTAGCTCATGGAGCTCAGTTATGGATAGATATCCAAGATGACATGTCTGGAGGACATGATCTGTGGTGATGCAACAGAGATGGTATTGGTTGGTTATCATCTCAGTTAATAGAGGATAGAGATATCCTATTTCCATGGGACTTTTGATCTTATATATATTATGCTTGGTTAGATAACCAAAAAGTACAGTCAGATGAGACTTGTACCGATTCGGAAAGGTGTGGAGCTAGTTGCTTGCTGCTTACGGGTTACCGTTGGTACTTGGTTTGGTGAACCAAGGAAGTACCTATGTACTTATGATTTGCGCTGAGGCGAATCACTTACGAGGTTAGACTACCTTTGGGTGGAAGGTGTTGAGGAAACCGTCAAGGAACCAAGAATCACTTCGTGATTATGTTGAAATACCTTTGAGACATAGCGTGTCTCTATGTCACGGAGTTGGAACTCAGTGGCTTTTGAACCTTGAGTGGAGAGCCGGAGTATATTGGGTTACGAGAAGACGGTTGGCCAACTCGTCTTACGCTATCCTAATTTACGAGGTTTCATGACTCATAGACAGGTCGTACGTGTAAGATATTCTTGAAAGCACATCGAGAAGCAGGATCCGCTGCGTTGTAATGGAATGGGTGTTAGTAGAGTGACACCGGTGAAATTTATCTGTGACTGGTGTACGGTCTCCAGGGTAGACCGTTGGTTGTCAAGTGAGAGTGGTTACGAGTTGACCTCCAAACCAGTCCATGTGGTGGTTCATTGGCATCAGAGACGATTAGATTACAGTATCTCCTCGTTTCAGAGCTAGAGGTTTTAGCACGTGGACGTTAGGGTTCTCCTATTGTCATTGGGTCGTATTGGTAATAGTGGTAGCTTTAGCTCTCAGACGATTCCGTTGTTCGAGAATTTTCGGACATATGTCCGAAGGAGTGTTCTAGTGTTTTCCATGGTTTGAAAAATTTTCTGACCTATTTACGGAGGAGCTTCCTTGATTATCTCACCTAAGGGGCAAGGGAGGCTTACCGTTCTTGGTTTGTGTGTTTTGCAGGTAATACCGAAGATACAGAGACTTGAGGCGTTTTCGTTGGTGGACCGATATGGGGAAGGATATCGCGGATGTTGTGGTTAGATGTTTAGTAGGTTAGTAGATGAAAGTTGAACCTTAGGGATCCACTGGGTTACATTAGACGTTTCCAATTTAGGATTGGAAATAGGAATAGGTATGAAGGACCTTGTCGGGGACTTACTTAGGACTCAGGGAGGGTTTGAAGCGAATTGGGTGATCGTTCCAATTTGTGCAGTTCCCTGGGTTTGGTTGGCTATGACCGATGCTTGGTTGAGACTTCTCCAACATTTCATCATCCCTTACACGCCTGACCAAGAAAGGCGTGAAGTTTGTATGGACTGAGGCTTGCGAGACCAGCTTCCAGGAGCTGAAGCGGAGGCTTGTATCTGCGCCAGATCTAGTACTGCCTTCCGGAGAGGATGATTTCACTATGTATACTGATGCATCTCTTCTGGGATTGGGTGCGGTACTCATGTAGCTTGAACGGGTGGTTGCTTAGGCTTCTCGGCAGCTGAAGGAGCATGAGAGGAACTACCCGTTCACGATTTAGAGTTGGTCGCTATCATTTGCGCGCTGAAGATCTGAAGGCATCATCTGTATGTGGTCACCTTCGAGACTTCACAGACCACAAGAGCCTTCAGTATCTGTACACTCAGCGAGAGCTGAATCTCCGACAGAGGAGGTGGATGGAGTTTCTGAACGATTACGACTGCACCATTAGCTACCATCCTGGGAAAGCTAATGTAGTTACCGACGCCCTCAGTCGGAAGTCTAGAGCTGTTTTGGCATGCCACAGTGTGATGGTCACAGATTTGATTTAGAGTTTCTCTGAGCTAGGGTTAGAGGAGCAGTCTCGGACAGAGAGGACTGCTAGTGACTTTGATGGCTCAGTCAGAGATTCGGTCGAGGATCAGAGAGGCTCAGCCCAGTGACCAGCACATTTAATTTCTGGGTAGCCAGGCGATTTCAGGAGAGCAGTCAGATTTCACATGTAAGGAGGAGGGTGTTCTGTACTTCCGAGAGAGGTTGTGTGTACCAGAGGCACACCCTATCTTAGAGGAGTTGCTGTAGGAGGCTCACCGATCACGTTTTACTATTCATCCGGGTAGCACTCGTATGTACCGTGATTTGAGATGTTTCTATTGTTGGAACGACATGAAGAGAGACATCGTGGAGTTTGTTGTTAGATGTCTCGTATATCAGCAGGTTAAGGCAGAGCACTAGAGACCTGCTGGACTCCTCCAGAGGAGTTTGTTGTTAGATGTTTCTTCAACCTTGGATGAAGTGGATGCTTCCTCTTGATCCGGTATAGATGAGGGTCTCTCCTTCCCCCTCAATTTTTGAATTTGACACCTTCTCTTCTTCTCTTGATGAGGTTGATGATCTCTCACTCTCTTCTTCCTCACTTGAAGGTGTAGATAATTCAATTCTCTCCTCTTCTTGAATCATGGAGCTTACTTCATTGGAATCTTCTATTAGTTGGACTCGTGTAGGATTTTCATGGAATTCGACCACCTTTTTCCATAGCTCATGTGCATTTGAATATTTTTCTACACCACTAACACATTACTAGGCAAAATTTTAACTAAAGTTGCAATTACCTTTTCGTTTGCCTTGGATTGATTTTGTTGTTCTTGATTCCAATATCTAGGTCTAAGCTTCTTCATGTGCTTATCCTTTTGAATCTCGAAGGGCTCTTTAAACAATCCTAAGGTCCCACTCCATTTCAAACCATGTCTCTATTCTTGTCTTCCAATATGTGAAATCTTTATGGTCGTAGGGCGGTGGAGTGTAGATGTCGTTCCCAAATTTGTCTTCTATTATTTTCTTCTCTAGCTTTCTTTGCTCCCTTGGCGGTTATTCCAATCAAGAGCGGTCCTAGCTCTGATACCACTTGTTGGATCTTGTACGGTTGCTAGAGGGGGAGTGAATAGCAATTGTCGAATCTTCTTCTTCCTACGTTGTTAATTGCGCAAGCGAAAATACAAACAAAAATAAAACTAACAACAAAGAGCAATGCTAACACTACCGATTTACTTGGTATCCACCCCTAAGGGAGACTAATCCAAGAATCCTTCGGTGGATCACTCCCTGGATAACCTCCGGCTAGCCCTTGTCGCTCATTGTGGGTGTTGAAACCTCGCCACAACACTTCGACAACACCTGAGTACCAAGACTACTATTTGGCCTTTAACCAAGACCAAATTCGTCAAACCTTTCAGCCAACACGAAGTCCTCTTAAATAGAAGTAGGGCTGAAACCCTCGCCACCAGTCGACTGCCCGTTTACCAGTCGATTGGTGCCAACCAAACAGCAGTCCAATGGCTCGCTACAACAGTTAGTTTTTGACTTTACTAGTCGACTGCTCTCAAGACAGTCAACTGGTCCCCAGCCAAAACATTTGTGTGAGTTTCATCAGTCGAATGCCTCCCAAGGCAGTCGACTGGTCTACTCACACACCTAAGGTTACCCTTCCCGAGTACATTTCACTCCGCACTCGAACCCTAAGATTTTTCGAGTACAATCACACAACACTCGTACCCTCACGACTCAACTAACTCCTCATCAGCAGCCTCGACTATTGCCTTCGCGCCCTCTTCATCTTCGTCTCCCGTCCCTCGGATGCACGCAAGCCTCCAGCTTGCCTCCATGCCATTCTTCACGCATGCCTCGAAGTCCGTGCCCCTCAGCTCATCGTCCCTGCTCTCCAAGGTCCCTCGGGTGCACACAAGCCTCCAGCTTGTCTCCATGCCACCCTTCACTGTATCGAGACCGTCCAACTGAGTCGATATGTGTAACCTGTACATCCTGCACACTCACATACACATATCAAAAACACAAGGGTAAACCTAACTTAAACCCTTTGCCCAAACATCAAAACTCATGGTCACTCCGGACCACAGATTGCCTCAACAATCAGTCTCTTATAGAGTATAAGTAGAGGCTCACAACCAAGATGAATTTGGACAAACCATCGGGATGGTTGTAATGTAATTTGGTATTGGTTTATCTTGACTATAGAATTACACTAGTGCACTTTGTGTGTATTGAGCAGGACCGACATAGAAGTGATTCAATTTATACTGACTTTATAATTGAATCAGACCTCAATTATTATGGAGTACATGCTCTTAATCCCGATATAATAACGGGCATATGTACTTAATGTTTATTTCTTTGATTTACCAATGGACAAGATTTATTGGTTAAATCGATAGGCCCGGTAAGTTGGAAAATAATATTATTTACATGGTGTGTCGTTGATTATAGAAGGAAACCGTGCCCTGGTGAGTCGGGTTGATGATGCCCCCTTGAGGAGCTCATAAAGTTCATCATGTTAAATCCTACAGGTGGACTTGGTCCGACATGATGATAAGGTTGAGTGGTACTACTCAAGGAGTTAGATGTTAATTAATTAAATTGTTAGTAATTTAATTAATTAACGGGCATTCAATATCTTAAACACGGGGAGATACTTGTACTCATAATAGGTGGAGCACATATTTAAATATGAGGATTGGCGAGGTAGATCAATGAGGATCCTTTAGTGGAATGGATCTTCATTAATGGATCGGGCCTTGATCCATTGGGTGACCAAGATCCAACTCCTCCTCATGGTCTCTATTGTAGCCTTATATATACCCCATATGGTGTCATGAGATCAAGGCACTCATCACACAACAAACCCTAGGTCTGTCTCTCTTATTCTCTCTTCCTCTCCCTCTCTCCTAGGGTTGGGCGCCGCCGGTTGAAAGGAAGAAGAGGCTCTCGGTTGGGAAAGAAGAAGGCTTGTTCTTCTTCTTGTTCTCTTCCTCTCTTCTCCCTCTCTTGTGCGAGCACAACAAAGGCGAAGAAAGAGGGTGGTCAGCGGCAAGGAGAAGCTCCTTGGGGCATCGGCGGCGAGGAAGAAAGAGGAGGGTCGGCTGATTTGTTTTGAAGAGGAAGAGATCTCTTTTCTTTTTTTTCTTCTACTTCTTCATCTTCCTTTCCTTCTTCATCTTCCTTTCCTTCTTCATCTCGGCTTTCTTGTGGCTGACGCACCTTGGAACTTTGGGGTGGCCGGCAGCACAAGGGAGGAGAAGAAGGAGGTGGCTGGCGGCAACCCTAGACTCTGGGGTTCTTGGCGCAAGGAAGAGGGAAGAAGAGGAGGCTTTGCTTGTGCCTTGGTGATTTCGGTTCTTGGTGGATCGTCGCCCACACGACGTCCAAGAAGGGGAGGGTCATACAGTAGAAGATCACGAGGTAAACGAGAGGTATAACCTTTTGTTTTGGCTCTTTTCTTTTAATCTTGTCTTGTTTGATTATTGTTCATTATTTTATGTTGATAATAATCTTGGATCCCGATGATAAACACAAAAATCGGTGATCCACTCATCGTCTATTCCGCGGCTAATCGGTTGGACGAGATTGATCGCTAGAACAACACGTTTGTTCAAGCGATCGCTCGAATCGGTTAGCACGATGATGAGACGGTCGTTTGGGAAATAGGTCTCCATTCGGATTGAAAAATTTTAATCTGTGAATATGGAGAGGTTTCCCATGCATGACCCGGAATCTCTACAAGGAAACCCCAACACGTTTCTTCTTCATTCAATTGCCTCAACGCCCTTTCAACCTCGTTCGCTGGAGGGAAAACCTACCAACCCCCCCCCCCCCCCCCCCCCCAAAACTAGGAGACTTCTAGCAGGATCCGGGCTATCAACGGGCTAGGAGTATCCTATCCGGCATGGAGTTTAGTGGCCCAGGGCTGGTGCAGAGTGATGAACTCATGTACTGAGCGGGGCTCAGCCCTAAAGTCACCAGCATGAGTCCCAGCATCGGTAAGCTTATCTTTTTACAGACGCCCGTTAATTCTAACTGAGGTTTTGTTGCTTGTGCATTGCAGAGGACGTCATGCTATCCTAGGCGATGAACTGACTCCTCAAATGGGAGCATGACAACGAGCAGGCCCTGGCCCCTCCTCCAGTTCCTCTTGCCTCGGTGGTCGAGTCGACTGAAACTCCGGAGGAGGCAGCAGAGTAGCCCGGCGACCAAGGGACGCCGGAGCAGCCTGACGCACAAGGAGCAAATGAGCGACTTGATGACGAGGGGACGCCAAAGCTGCTTGGTGGCCAAGGAGCCAACCTCTCTCTCGCCCTCATTGAGACGGGCGGGAATGAAGAAGTGTTGGTATCCCAGACTGGGCCACCGACGGATAAAGCAACCAGGAAGTTGGAGAGGAACTGACCCAATAAACGAGCGGCAATCCGGAGGAGGTTGAGGAACTTTGTACTCCCAAGCTCTCCCCTATCCCTGAGGAGGAAGACCTGCCCTCCCCCGAGGAGGAGGACATGATGCCCCTATCTAAGCGGTTCAAGCAGACGACCACTCCAGAGACGGGGCATCAGACAACTACCCCCTCCCCGACCAGTTCCTCTGTCACCTCAAAAGGTAAGCAGGCGATGCCCATCAAGCCCCAACTAAGGCTTGACCGCTTACGCCAGAGGCTCCAAGCGGCGGAGGAGGCGACTTCTAGAAAGCCCCAACCGGTTCAATTAAAGGAGGTCTCCACCGAGGGTCGTTCTTCCGAGAGAGCGTTCAGCTCTGAGGAGGACATCCCGGACACCTCTACAGTGCCCCCAGAGGCACCTGCTAGCCAATTCATCCCCCCGCTCTAGAGATAACAAAATAGGATTAGTACCAAAGATTTTGAATGTATATTCAATATATGAAGAAAAAACAAAATAGGATTAGTGCAGTCATACATGAATATAACAATTGAAACAAAACTCCCCCTTAATCAAATTAATAAGCAATTAAAAATAATTTTGTATTTTAACCAATTTCTTTTCTCCCCCTTTGTCATATATCTAAATGGATTAAATCATAAATATAGAGCAAATAAAAGGATCAAATTATATATCAAGTGAGAAAAAAATAAATAAATTAGGCGGATAAATTGATAATTTATTTGTAATAAGATAATGTAATTATAAATGGAGTTCAAGTCAAATAGGCAAAAGATAACCAAACTCAAGTCAATACATTATTAAGTTCAATAAGAAATTTTATAGTCTAATAAATACTTTCAGCAATAAATAATAAGTAAAAGAACTAAGATTGATTAGTTTGGTTTGAAAGTGGATGACTTGAACTGTAAGTACTTAATGTGTCCATAACCTCCTTTATCTGAGCTTTCAATAGCTAAAATGTGTGAATGATATCTCTCTCCAATTAAGTCATTCAATCTTCTAACATTAAAGATAATGGTGTTGGATGTGTTGGGACTCTGCTCAACTGGCTCAGCTAGGACTTTATTAGTCTCGGGATGAGTCTACCTGTTATTCTTTCAGACCAAGATGTTTCTTCTGAGGACTATTTTGGCTAAGTTAAATTGTCTAAATCCTATTCTATTAGAATTAGTTAAGAGTTGGATATTTTCTCTGTTAACGTCCATTTCAAAAGATTTGAAGATGAGAGCTAGGACATAAGAATTTGATGATCAGAGATAGCACATGCATGATAGATTATAGAGTTAAAGATATGAAAGCTCAAGTTAATATTCAATTTATGTCAAAGTGCATATATGAGAAAGGAGTGAAAAGGTCAAATTATAGCTTTACTTTGAGTGTGAATTGGTATAACCCAGGGGTCGAGTACTTTATTCAACACAATCTTTAACTCGAAGTTTATTAGAGAGGAAATTAATAATGGTCAGATTTCGACTACTACCAAAGAAGTATATGTAAATCAGACTTAATGCAATGTGAGAGAAGGAACTAGAAAAGGAAATCTCATAGTCGGAAAACAATTGAGTGTGGAGGAAGATGGATGAAGTTCAAGTCGGCCCTGGATCAGATCTATTGTAAATGAAATGCCAATACCTCAGACTCGAGATATATATGAAAGATCGTCGACTCTAGTTAAGTTGTTATAGAACCCGGAGCATAAATTGAGATTGATTGTTTAGTCGCAATAAACAAGTTTGGACAAATCAAAGTGGGCTATGATTTCTAGAATGTATGAATGATGATTCGAAAAGAATTGTTAACTAGAAAATTTAGGAGACATGAGATTAATGTACGTGATTTGTTCATATCTAAGCCTAAGACTCTGAAAAGGAAATCTTGAGTCATTGGAAGAAGGTGTTGACGTGTTAGCTTGAGTAGATTGATGTCTAGATCTAACAAGAGAATTAGTTAAAAATAAAAACAAATGATTTGCATATATGAAGATTAAAAACTTGCCTAGGCAGGGTGATGGAAGAGAGGAAGAAACTTGAACTACTTGAACTTGGGGCACAAGTTGAAGGGTGGCTTGGATTCGTGATTAAGAGGAAGAAAACTGAGGTTTGGATGAAGATTTTGAGGTTGCACGTATTTGTATATATAAGGGTAATACGTAAAAGAGAATAAATATAATGTTTGACCGCGTCAAATATTATTAGATATTTTCCTTATTCATTTGTTAATTGACAGTTTCTTTATGAATCTGTTAATTAACATATTCGTTATTAATTTTTCATTTGACTAAGCATCCTGTTAAAATACCGAAAGTTTAGGGGGGTTAAAAGGCAAAACTTTCGAATTTTTAGGGCTACTGTGAGAAAATCGATAAATGCAGGGGTTTAGTTGCAAAAGGCCCCCCTTTTACTAAACTCTCCCCCCCCCCCCCTCGCTCGGTGTCGCGAACCCTAACGCCGCCGACACCTCTTCAATCGCCTGCAACCATGGAGAAGAAGCCGATGCCGGATCTCCTCTCTGCTTTCTTTTCCTTACAGCCATCACTCGCGGTCGATAGCACCCAACTCCCTTCGTCTGCTCTTCTCCTCCCCATCACGGCTTCGCCTTTCCTCTGCCGTGCTGCCGTTGGTCTTCATCGAACGAGATCGAGAGCGAGGGTCTCTCAGCTCTACGTCGGGGTTGAGGTCTTGGGGCTAAGGGGCATGCATTGGGAATGAGATCTCTGTCTAGACTCTCTGATCGGTGGCTGGAACACTCGGATCTGAGCAGAGGGAGGATCGGCAGTGATGATCTAGAGTTCTGACTTGGTGCACGCGACGTAGATATATATGCATTCTGGACGGGAGGATCTTATTTGATACGACCTTCTACTTGAGGCGGGTACCTCTTTTTATGCATAGTTAGACATAGTTAGCAGTAGGGATATCTGATATCTGTATCTCTGTGCTCTTGCTTCGGTAGTTGTATCCGTTAGCTTTACTGCTTACTGTTTCTGTATGGATTGATGCTGCATAGTTTACCTTATACCTTATGCTAGGATTTAGGTATTGGTGCATACCGGTTATCTGAACTACTGCATATCATGTAGATGACAGTAGGGATAGATAGTGGATGATGCATGAGATAGTGACATGCATTATTATTGCACGTAGCATAGGGGACGACCTTTGACTCCCTGGAGGTTGAGATGGGCCGTCGTACTTGCTACTCGTGTAGGGGCATACGTAGGCGACCTTTGACTCCCGTAGTGGTTGAGATGGGCCGTCAGACCTGCCACATGACCTGTCGTGCAGCCCCGTTGGCGGACCCGGGCACTACCGCAGGTCCCCTACCTATCCGATGATAGCGAGGGACGTTTAGAGCGTTACTTCACCCGATGGTGGGGTACGTTTATGGTCTTCGACCCTACCCATTCGGTCTCGCGTGTACCGCCTCATAGACCGTCTGTTCGTGCAGGGAAGACCAGGTCAGAGCCCTACCCACTCGGTTCGCGTGCTTCCGCGACCTATACCGACTGGCGTCAAGGGTGACCCATGTTGCATCATGAGCATGCTCTGCATCTCTGCACTTGGTTGTGTTTGCCGCACTTGATTGCTGCACTTGGTTGACATGCATACTACTGGGTTTGGATCAACACGGGTAAGTATGTAGTTCCTTTACTGCTTATGGTTCAGTTCTGCATTTCTTTTTACTGCAGTTATCGTCAGTATTGTGACAGATAGATGGACGGTGACTTACTGCTAGCATTTCTTCCTGTGCATATTAGATTGTATTCGCTGAGTTCTTAGGACTCACCCCGTTAGCCCTGTTTTTATCTTTTCGGGATGATCGTCTGGATTGCCCATGTAACGCCCCAAAATTCCCATTTTTAGTTCTTAAAGTCCTTAGAATTATTTAAAAATGGTTTAGAAATATTCTAGATATTTTTAGGGATTTTTAGAATATTTTTATGGAATTTTCCGAGTCCGTTTAGTATTTTAAAAAGGAAGAAAAAAGAAGAAAGGGAGAAAAAAATCGTTAAGGGCAGCAAGGGGTTCGAACCCGCGACCAGCATGAGACCAGGCAAGCGCGCGACCAGCCAGGCTAGGGTATCAAACACAACAAAGGGTGGAGAGACATATATTTAAGGTGTGGTTAGGTCGATCCGCCCCCATAAGTATAAATAGATAAGTTAAGAGAGGAAATTAGAATTTTGGTTTTCTCTCTTCCTCACCCTAGCCGCGCGACCCTTCCCCTCTCCTCTCTTGGGCGAAACAACACCAAGGCCAAGAGGGCCGGCCAAGGCTCTCCTCCGAGAGATATTCCTATATTCGGGATCCCCGCGACGAGAGGAACGTGTAGGCGCGAAGAATTCTCCGAGATCTCAAGTTTCTCCCGAACCTCCGACGCCGTTCTTGGTTGTAAGTCCAAGATATCAATGTAAGTACTGCTCACCTGCAGTAAGAGGCGGTTTTTCCGCGAGAATTTCCTTTAAAAGTTTTAAAAGAGATAGTTTCTTTAGTTTATGATTTTTGGCATGTGATATTAGTTCATTATATGTTTGTATAAGTTGATTAAGCACCCTATATGAGATTAGGGCTAAGAAAAGTTATGAGAAAAGAAAAGAGAAGATAAAGATAAGAAAAGAAAAGGCCAAGGCCTTAAGAAATCCCCAAAAGTCAAGACTTAGGGATTTTAGCACGCAAGGTGCTCGAGAAAATGCCAAGGCATTTACAGATAAGAAAGAAAAGAAAGAAAAGCTATTTTATTTTCTAAGGCCAGTACCCGACGTCCAAGGGCGTCGTTAAAGAAATCCAGGTGTCCAATTCCAAGGTCTTGGCCCTGGTAGACCAAGGTCTGCTCTATTAGGATTGGTGGCTCGCTACCCCAACCTTTTAGGGAACGCGCATATGAGATGGTACTTACGTCTTCAGTGGATCCAAGTGATTATTATTTTCAAGTATATGCTTTAGCAAAGTTTTCTAAAGTTTAAAGAGTTTTCAAAAAGTTAAAGAATAGCTAAAGTTTCAAGTTGAGCCAAGAAAAGCAAGTTGAGATTTATTAATGCTTGAGTATGCATGTTTTGAGTTATACATGTTCTTAGTTTTCTTCCAAGCATATAAGTATCTCATATGACTTTCATATTGTTCAAAAGCATGTTTGCACATTTCGAGATTTTGTGAGCTAGATAGTACTTACTAAGCTTTTTGCTTACTAGTTGCATTTCCTCTTACTGCAGATAAAGGTAAAGGCAAGCAATTCTGAAGGAAGGCGACGAGGCGGTGCTGAGTAAAGTGTGTGTGGTGGCTGATTTTGGAGAGATCTTTGAGACGAGACAATTTAGTTATTTGAATTACAATGTTATAGTTTATTCAAATTTCAAGTTATTGCTTTATGGAGTTTAGCGAACATTTAAGCTTTGAATAGTTTTACATGCTCAATTTCTTAGGGTGAAGATTCCATGTCATTTTATTTAGCATACATATCCTTATGATTGCATTGGATGAGTAGAAGTGTGAGTAGTTTGAAATATTGGTACTTTGTTAGAGAAATAGATGCATGTGCCAAGATAGTATTAATTTCTCTTTGAATCAAGTTTTATTGCTTAAATATGTTTAGAAGAGTTGCATTCACATTTCATAATGCTTTAGCACGGTTATAGAACATGTATTTGGTGTTATGAATGCATAGGAGTCAAGATTGGTACACACTCTATTGTTAAAGTTCATATAACCTTGAATAGCTTATTTTCTTCCGCAAAAGTCCTAATTACAAGTTTATGGATTCATTTTGATTGGCTAAATTGGTTGGAAAACTGGCCTAGAGTATAGAAATGGTGTCATGATTCTATTTGGCTCGAAAGTATAGGTTTGGTGGAGTTTTGAAGCAAGTGCCGAAATCTGAAAATTCTGTTTTCAGGCCTATCAGTCGACTGATACAGTATCAGTCGACTGATACCCGAAAGTGGAGTTGGGCGAGGCAAGTTTCAATAAGTTTCATCTTAGGAGTTTTTGAGGAAGAAAGTGTGACATGGTATCATGCATGACTATTAGAGTTAGTATATCATAGATAGATTTAAATTGAGAAGAAAAGAAAAAGATTTCCGCATTCTTTAGTCGTGCATTAGAGTCGAGAAGTAGACAGAAGTAACGATCCATCTAAGGCAGAGAAGGCGGGTCGCTACAGCCCAGCAGCCTGTCCCAGTTCCGGTGTCTTCGAGACGATTTCCGCAAGGTTTCTGTGTTTGGTTGTGGTACATGTTGGTACCCTTTCCTTTTATACGTTTGGTTTCTGTTCACTTCCGCTGTCATATGTTGTGCACTGTTGTGACTTCCATTTTACGACAGTATAGTTGTACTTTTGCGTGCCATGGAGGCGCCGATTTTGTTTTGGTTTTGTCGTAAGTTGTACCGGTACACAGCTTTATCATCGTTTCCATTTTGCTCATTATACGATCGCTTGTTCTAGCCCTATAGGCTGCGGTACAAGCCGACTGAGATAGTCGTGGTGGTCTGGTTTTTTTTTTGAATTGTCCGCCGAGACGAGGGAGTAGCTGTCTGGTCGGTATCGGACGAGCGGCTCCTCGGGGCGTGACACATCCTAAGGCCTCTATAAATTGTATATCTCATGGGCAAGTTTTTTCAATTAATCAAGAAAGTTATTTTGTTACCTCTTCTCTTCTCTCTCTATCTTTCTCTATTTCTCTTATTTTATCATGGTATCAGAGCAATAACTCTTCTTACCTTATGCACCGCTTCTTCTTATACGACTTCTTTCTTCTTCTTCTTCATGTGACGCATGATGTCACCGTTTTTATTTTTATTTGAAAAAAATAAGGGCCTAGCAACTTATAAAGTGCTTTGTCTCTTCCTCATCTATTTTTGCTCGTCATCCTCCTTCCTCGTTGCTATCACCCGCCCACTCACGACGGGATAGTAGGGGAGAAGAGGAATAACCTTTGTGTTTTTTACCCAAGCTACAACAACTTTTGGTTCTTTGTTGTTTTTTTTATGTCGAATATTCAGAGATGTCAAATTTGTCTCCAAATTGCACATACTAGTATTCAATGTCCTAAATGACTCGATAGAACCTTCATCGGTGGTCCTTCAGCCTTAAGAAAATATCAAATTTGTCTCCAAATTGGACATACTGGTATTCAATGTCCTAAGAGACTCGACAGAACCTTCATCGGTGGTTCTTCAGCTTTAAGAAGATCTTTAAGACATGCAACGACTTCACAAGTCCATCCTAAAGTTCTCTCATCTGTGCCTACTAATAACAAACCTTCAAAATTTTTATCTACTGAATGATATATTGACACTGGAGCAACTCATCATGTCACATCAGACTACAATATCTTTACAGAAGTACTACCGTACACTGGTTCAGATACAGTACAAGTAGGTGATGGCTCAGGTTTACATATTACTAATCTTGGAAACACATACATTCATTTGTCCAATCGTACTTTTCACATACGCAACATCTTTCATGTTCCATCCATTACTAAAAATTTACTCTCCGTATGTCAGTTTTGCCTTGATAACAATGTCTTTTTTGAATTTCATCATAATCATTATCTTATAAAAGATAGAGGAACAAATATTACTGTGTTTCTTGAAAAAATAAAAAATGACCTCTACTATCTTGAAAATTCTTCAATCAAAGCTTTTATTGGTGAACGCACAAATAAACTAGCCTGGCATGCTCGACTTGGTCATCCGCCCCTTCATATTGATCAATCGATCATAAATAGGTATGATTTACCTACTTCCTTTACTTCATCTCCATCTCATTCATGTCAAGTATGCATGGAATCTAAATGTCATAAGTTGTCTTTTTCTTCATTTGAACATGTTTTAGATTTTCTACTTGAAATAATTCATTCTGATATTTGGGGTCCTGCAACTATCTTGTCTAACCAAGATTTTTTATATTATGTTACTTTTATTGATCATTTTAGTAAATACACTTGGCTTTATCCTATGAGAATAAAATCTGATTTATTTGATATATTCTGTAATTTTCAAAAACAAGTTGAATGATATTTTAATCACAAAATACTCTCTCTTCATTCTGATTGGGGAGGAGAATATCAAACTCTTCATCGTCATCTTGCCTCTTGTGGGATTGTTTATCGAGTCTCTTGCCCTCACACTCCAGAATAAAATGGCTCTGCTGAGAGAAAACATAGGCATATAGTTGAAATTGCCTTAATTCTTCTTCATCATGCATCGGTTCTGCGTAAAGTTTGGGATGAAGCTGTTTGTATTGCAGTATATCTCATAAATCAACTTCCTACCCCATTGCTCAATCATAAGTGTCCTTTGAAAAAACTTTATAATCAAACTTCTGAATACACCTTTCTTCGAATCTTTGGCTGTGCATGTTATCCATGGTTACACCCCTACTCTAAACACAAACTTGACTCTCGTTCATTATTATGTGTTTTCCTTGGGTATAGTAATATACATCATGGGTATCGTTGCTTACATATACCAACTAGACGGATATATGCATCACGACATGTTACTTTTGATGAATCTCTATTCCCTTTTTTGGCAACCTCTTCAATCTCTCTTCCAGATACAGGTGGTACTTTCTTGATGTCACCCAACATTATCAGAAGAGACGGAATCCTAGGTCCTGCTCCGGAGCTCCCTAATAACTCTCCTATACCATCAAAATCGCCTCAAGTTACTGCTCCAATCTTAGAAGTCTCACCAGCTAAAGATAATATGCTCTCTAGCCCTGAATCCTCAGATAATACAAGTTCGACAACAAACTCACCATGTCAACCCACTTCCTCATCACCATCAACAAGTGATTCAGATGATAATGCTCCTCATCGCATGCTTCCCTTAAGTGACATATATGCGCGATGTCCACCAATGACTACTCGATATCCTCTTCCTCGAGCTCTAGAGGTTTCCTTAAAAACTATTGAACCAACTTGCTTTACACAGACAAACAAGGATCCAAATTGGTGTAATGCAATGGCTACAGAATTTGATGCACTTCTTCGTAATGGAACATGGAGCCTAGTTCTGCGCACTATGTCCATGAATGTTGTGGACTCAAAATGGATATTCCGTCTTACGCATCAAGCTGATGGTTCTCTTGAACGGTACAAAGCTCGACTTGTAGCCAAAGGATTTAGTCAACAGCCAGGTATTGACTTCAATGATACCTTTAGCCCAGTCATCAAAATTACTTCTGTCAGATTATTGTTATCAATATCTATTTGTTCTAATTGGACTATTCGACAATTAGACGTTTCTAATGCATTTCTTCATGGTATTCTTGAGGAAACGGTATTTATGGAGCAACCTCCTGGGTTTATTCATCCATAATTTCCATCTCATGTTTGCCACCTCAAGAAATCTTTATATGGTCTTCGGCAAGCTCCTCGCGCATGGTTTCATCAATTATCTAAATGGTTACAGGCTCAAAACTTTTCTGGATAAAAAACTGACTTCTCTCTATTCTATAGACATAATGATGGATCTATGATATTTTTTCTTATTTATGTTGATGATATTCTATTAACTGGCAATGATTAAAAGTGCATCACAAATTTATTAAGCCTTCTCAATAAAGAATTTCCTATTCGAGATATAGGAAATGCTTATTTTTTTCTTGGTATTGAACTCATTCCACATGATAAACGTTATAACCTCTCTCAGAGCAAATATATTACTGGACTTCTTCAAAGAGCTAAAATGGATGGAGCACGTCCGGTTTCTACACCAATTGCTCCAAATAATGTCTCTACACATTCTTCCTCTTCGGTGATGGATGATCCCCAGGTTTATCGAAGTATTGTTGGAGCTTTACAGTATGTTACTATCACGCGCCCTGATATTACGTTTGTAGTAAATCGTGCTTGTCAGTTCATGCATACACCCACTAAACAAAATTGGGAAGGTGTGAAAAGAATACTTCGTTATCTCAAAGGTACTATTTTACATGATCTTCTTTTATATCGAAAATCATCTCGAGATTTATATGCCTATAGCGACACGGATTGGGCAAGTTCTCCTGAAGATAGACGCTCTACTAGTGGATATGCAGTATTTCTTGGACGAAATCTTATCTCTTGAAAAATTAATAACGAATCTGTTAATTAACAGATTCATAAAGAAACAGTCAATTAACAAATTAATAAGGAAAATATCTAATAATATTTGACGCGGCCAAATACTATATTTATTCTCTTTTAATACGGTCGATCGTATAGGGTCCCGGTCGACTATATTCTAAACTTTATAAAATCTTACGGAGTCAAGATTAACGATATTGATGTAGTTACCCGTCGAAGGATACAGTCAAGCAAGAATTAATGATATTAATTCTATTTGAATTTTTCACGGGTTTTAGCACACAAGTGACTAAAAGGTCAAACTATTGACTTTTTAGAAAAATATTTTTATCTAAGTTCAATCAATCCCTAAGTTCACAAGTCAAAATTCTAAGACCAAGTTAATAAGTAAGTTCAAAAGCAATGGAAAATTTTAAAAGTATATATTTAAGTTTTTAATATGAAAGTACATTTTTCAAATAACTTTTGAAATATCCAACTTAATTTCGAGCTTGACTATCTATAAGATAGAAGCTAACAATTAGTTGGTCAAGTTGGATAAGACTTTTCAATTCAATCTTATGAATTAAACTATTAACATGCGAAAATTTTGTCCAGTGATGGGCCTCGGGCTGTGGGTCACGATCATCGATGCAGACCTATCACCCTGGTTTACCTTCCTTTTTCTCTCACGTTTGTCCTTTCTCTGATCGCAAATTCGAGATGCAGCTCATTCTCAATGTCATCAAGCCACCACGCTAAAGCCTTGGTAATCTAAGACTCACCCTTACACACATTAATATTCTTTGATGTTGTTAAACCCAGTATGGTATCCCAATTTCCAACTAAGGAATAGTAGACATTGGCGTAGCGATATTGGGGCGGGGGGGGGGGGGGGGTGTGCACGACCGCTCCCCCTGAATTTTGGAGAAAAAAATTAATATTATGAAAAAAAAAATTAGAAAAACACTTAGTTAGAAAATTTAAAAAAATTTGGACTTTTTGGTAAAAAACTAATGAAAACCAATGCAAACCCTTTTTCCTTTTTTTTTTTTTGTGTTTTCTCACGCCGTCCACTTTTTTATTTTCTCATGCTTTTTTTTTGTGTTCTCTCACACCATCATCGATGATTTTTTCCCCTTCTTGAATTCCCCCCCCCTTCCCTATCGAACCTTTTTTCCCCTCTCCCTTTTTCTTTTTCCTTCTCTAATTCCCTTTGTTTTTTTCTTTATCTCAGATTCTTCTTCCTCCCCTAATTTCCATTTTATTTTTTTTAATCCTAATTTTACCCTCAAAATCTTCCATCGCACATTATTTTCGTTATCATCCACCATGTTGTCGTGACACACCACACACCGCACGCCGTTATCGTTTGCTACTAACGCTATCGTCATCGCTTCGCCGGTGCTCCACAATAAACATTTTTTATTGAGGTAAAATTTTCTTGCTTGATTTCTTTCCATTACTGATTTAAGTATTTAAAAAATTTATAGTGTTAATTTTACATATATTTATGATTTTGTTTGCTAGTCAAGTATGTCAAATGTTTACAGATATATTAAAATCTTCCGTTTATTTGATGTGTGATTTGTTATATTAATGTGATTAATTTTATTGACGAACAAATTTGATATTTGATTTGACTTAATATCTCTATCAATATATGTGAAAAATAAAGGATCATTCACTCTCAAGTTAGCTTTATCAATTTCGTTTGTTATTTGTTTTTAATATGAATTGTTGGAAAATGGTAATCATTAAATTAGGTGATTATGTTTCTAAAATATTATGTTGATGATTAATTAGGTGAAATTGCAATGTTGAAGTATTTTAAGAAAATACGTGATGAACCTACTTCAAACAAATCATCTCCTCCTCCACCACCTCCTTCTAATGTTGACTCAAATGAGTATCCTAGTAATCCTGGTCTAAGAAAGCATATCCTTGAGTATAATATTAATGAAAGGGAGATTGTTTGACGTTACTATTTCCAAAAAGGTCCGTTTCAACCTAAGAATTATGAATTTGCTGGGTGTTCTTATTCAAAGGAGAAATGAGATTTCGAGCTATATGGTTTAGTCTTCATCCTAATTAGCTAGAATATAACATCACAAAAGACGTGGCCTTTTGTCTTTATATTTATTTATTCAAAGTGGATCATGGGTGGTGGAGATTCTTTTGTTACTGAGAGATTTAAAAATTGGAGAAAGAAAGAAAAATTTCATGAACATGTTGGAAATCAGAGCAGTATTCACAATAGGTGTATGATGACAGCTTATAACTTGATGAATCAAAAACAACATATTGAAACTTGTTTGGTCAATCAATCTAGTCAGGTAGTTGTCGATTATCGTGTTCGTTTGACAACATCAATTGATTGCATAAGATTCCTTGTGCGTCAAGGATTAGCATTTCGTGGTCATGATAAATCAACAAACTCACTCAATCAGGGTAATTTTCTTGAACCGTTAAAATTTCTTGCTGACCATAATGAGGATATCAATAGAGTTACACTGGATAATGCTCCCTCAAACCTCAAATTGACATCGCCTAATATTCAACAAGATATTATCAGATCTATTGCCTATTTAACTACTAATTTTATTCTTGGAAATCTTGGTGATGAATTATTTACTATATTGGTTGATGAAGCTCGTGATATATCTGTTAAAGAATAAATGATAGTTGCTTTACGGTTTGTAGATGAAAGGGGAAATATTGTTGAATACTTTCTAGGTATTGTACATGTAAGCGACACTATTGCCTTATCACTTAAGACTGCTATTGATTCTTTGTTGTGCCGACATGAATTATCTATATCTAATTTGCGAGGGCAAGGATATGATGGAGCTAGCAATATGAGAGGAGAATTCAATGACTTAAAAAGCTTAATTATGATGGAGAATAAGTCTGCTTATTATATTCATTATTTTGCTCATCAACTGCAACTTACACTTATAGCCGTTGCTGAAAATCACATGAAAATTTCTACATTTTTTGACATGGTTGCACAATTAAACAATATTGTTGGAGCGTCATGCAAGCGAAGAGACATACTTAGTGAGAAACAATTTGAAAAAATTATTAAAGGAATTTATAATGGTGATATCTTCACTGGACAAGGTATGAATCAAGAGAAGACATTAAAAAGAGCTGGGAGTACACGTTGGGGTTCACATTATAATACATTGTTGAGTTTGATATACTTGTATCCTTCAATTATTGATGTCCTTTTATTTGTTGAAGAGGAGGGAAAATATCATAAGCAAAGGGCACAAGCAAATAATCTGTTGGAATTGATTGGAAAATATGAGTTTATATTTCAGATGCACTTAATGAAGAATATCTTGGGAATCACAAATGATTTATCACAAGCTTTAGAAAGGAAAGATCAAGACATTATAAATGCCATGATTCTTGTAAGATTAAGCAAACATCAACTGCAAACCATGAGAGATGATGGTTGAGATTTGTTACTTAATGAAGTTTTTTTTTATTTTGTGTTAAATATGAGATAGTCACCCCGCATATGGAAGACTTATTCGTTTCCCATGGGAGATCACGACGAAATATTGAAGGAAGGACAAATCTTCACTATTACCGTGTTAAAACGTTTTATGAAGTGATATATTTGCAACTTCAAGAGTTGAACAGTCGGTTTAACAAGGCGAATACAAAATTGTTTTTATGTATGGCTTGTCTTGATTCATCAAATTCATTCTCTGCTTATGATAAAAGAAAATTGCTTCAGTTTCCTGAGTTTTATTAATCAGATTTTTCCCTGATAGAGTTAATGCATCTTGAGCATCAACTTGGTAACTTTATTTTTGAAATGCGGAGTAACAATCAATTTTCTGAGATTGTGGGGATTAGCCAGCTTGCTAAAAGGATAGCTTAATTGAAGAAACATCGTCTGTATCCTTTGGTATATTTACTTTTGAAATTAGCATTGTTATTACCTGTTGCAATTGAAACTGTAGAAAGAGTATTTTCAACAATGAAAATAATCAAAACATCACTTCAAAATCGGTTAGGAGATGATATGGTAAATGATTGTTTGATACCATATATTGAGCGAGATGTGTTTGATACCGTTGATAATGAAGCTATTATTCAATATTTTCAAAGTATGAAATCTGGAAGAGTGATATTGTAAAAATATATGAAACTAATATATGACTTTTATTATACATTTTTTGTGTTATTATTTTTGTTAATTTATTGAATTCGCCCCCTCTTATTAAAATTTCTGGCTACGCCATTGCTAGTAGAGGTTGTTTTTTTATCAACAAATTTACTTGAATCAATGACTCTTTATGTAATTGGAGTTATCGAACATTTTAGTTTGCATAATTTAGCGAGGTTTTGATTGTAATATTTTTTTGAGAAAATAAAAAATATTATTTGATTTGTAATTTTCATACTTATTTTTTAGACAAGAAAAAAATTATTTTATGAGAAAATAAAGAATATCTAAAAATTATTTTCTTAGAAAAAATATTTTTCTTTGTTTCATGTAATCTATAAATAGGAAAATGATTGGGAACATGAAAAACTTAACGTGAATCTAACATGAAACCCAATTGCACCGATCCTCGACGGGTTCACTCATCCCCCAGGTTATAGTTTTGTTCGGGGCGGCGGCCTCCGGCCGCCGCCACTGTCCGAGCGACAATCGGACGTGTATATAAAAAGTGCCACGTCATTCACGTTGAGTTTCACGTTAAAATTTCACGTTCTCTATCATTGCTGATGGCAATTTATACATTGCGAGCAATTTTTTTTTTTTTTGAGAAACATCAATCTGTTCAAGCTTACTCTATGTTATCCTTTGTGGATCATCTCCGTCCACTTTTTGGCCCTTTGATTGGTGGAGACTACCTATTCAATTGGATCGTGTCAAATAATCATGAACATGATTCAACCTTATTATGTCACAAGTTTTTGTTTTTGCAACTAGTTACGTTCCTAATCAAATTTAAATACCTGCATACACAATATAATTAATTTTTACCTCGAAAGATTGACATAAAAATTTTTTAAAATCAATTTTCAATCAGAATAACAATAACTTTATAAAAACGGATTTTGTTCGTTTATAAAGCACAGTCACGTGGCCCGACGACTCGTCACGTGTTTCGATCCGCTATTTTATGAAGTCGCTAAATTAATATGCCCAAACAAAAGTGGTTAAATTACCCACCAGCCAAGAAAAGAACCCCCACCATCGCCACGCCACCTCTCCGTTTTCAGGGGCGAGAGTGAGACAGGGCAGGCGCCGAAATGGGCAACCGCGGCCGTCCCACCGCCGACGTGGCCAAACGTGAGAAGAAGAAGAAGAAGAAGGGCCGCCCCTCCCTTCTCGATCTCCAGAAGCGAAGCCTCCGCCAGCAGCAGAATAAGCCCAGCCCTAACCCTAACCCCGATCGTCAATTCCCACAATCCTCCTCCCGCCGCGCCACCCGGAGAAATCCTAACCCCCCGCAGGAAGACACTCGTCCGTCCCTGCCCCAGGGGGACCAGGATGAGGATGAGAACGAGGAGCAGAAGCAGGAGGAAGGCGGCGGCTCCGGCGCCAAGCGCAAGGAGAAGAAGCTTAAATTCGTGCTTAACCTTCCCTCGCGCTCGGCTGGGTCCTCCTCTGACTCTGAAGGCCCTGAACCCAAGCGGAGCAAGACTAGTCATGGAGATCGTGACAAAAAGGTTCGGAACTGCCTACTTCTGATCATGCCGTCGGCATTGCGGCGGGCGTATAAATTTTGGAGCGTGCAGATTCATGAGTGGTGAGGTTTGGGAAGCGGACTGTAGTGGGTTTCTCGGAGTCAGTCTCTGATTTATAGGGATTTTCCTTATTTAAAAATAAATGGAGGTGATTTTAGGGGGTTGATATGGTAGCAGCAGCTATGGATCGGGAATATTTGCGTTTTTGTCGGGTGGAATTTACTCCTTGGGTTTCGTTCTCTTTTGATCTGTTTTCCTTCTTCAGTGGACTCCCATAGCGCGAGAGCGAGGGAGAGAGAGAGAGGTTGAATTTTGACTAAGTCAACTCTCCAATCATTTATTCGGAAATCGAAGCAGCTGCTTTGTGGAAAATTCGTACAGAGACTTCCATTATACCTTGATCCCGTTATTTCTTCAAAAAAATAAAAATTAAATAAATAAATAAATCTGACCGGCATTGAAAAAAGCTTTTGCCTTTGTCTTCTTTCTGCTCTTTCTTCTCTCCTCCATGTGGATTTGCGCTTTTATTACCTCCCAGCGATTATCTGATGACCTGTGGTTGCATTTCGACGATAATTGTTCTCTCAATTTCAGGGATTATTGTCTTAAAATTATTTATATTTTGGTTAATTTGTTGTTCTTCAGGGCGAGAGCAATATTTTCGGGAAAGCGACCGACTCGATTCGAGGTCGGTGTTCATGCATTTATTCGTGGTTAGCGGTATGCGATCTATCGTAGATATTGAAAGAAAAAACAATCGATTTAATTGTTGCGAATAGCAGGAGGCCTAGCAGATTTGGGGCCCACGACGCCTTTGCCCGACCAAAAGTTGTTGGCGTTCATTCTCGATAGGCTACAGAAGTGCGTCTCCTGTTTTCTATCTTGGAATCTTTTTTGCCTGTAATCTTAATTATGGCTTTATTTTGACTGTTCCGTTTTTACTCTGAATTATTATTTCGTCGTGCTTTATTCTTTCTTCAGGAAAGATACCTATGGTGTCTTCTCAGAGCCAGTAGATCCAGAAGAGGTGTTCTAAAGTTCACAAATCTGCTTACTCATATTTTATTCTGTTCATAAATGATCTTTGACATTAATGGCTACTAATAGTGTCTCTGATATAATATAGCTTCCTGATTATCATGAAGTCATAGAGCAACCAATGGATTTTGGAACCGTGAGGATGAAATTGTTAGGCGGAGAATATAATTATCTGGAACAGTTTGAGGTTTGTAGAAGTTATTGGAGATTTTTTTCTTCTTATTGATGAAGTATATAATATAACCCGTATAATTAACATCCCTTTTCTTTGCTTTTTCTCTCCACAAAGTTGACTCTATTTATTGAATGGTTACTTTTGACTCTAGTTATCAATCAATGTTGGTGTACTTTAACTTTTCTAACTTTATTTTTTTTCTGCTCCACATTCTTCTAACTCGGTGTCTCTGATCAATGGAAAGGGAACAATATCCTCAAAGTTGAACAAATAGATTTGGAACTTTTTTATGCACAGTTATCTCTGTTGCTAATTTGTATTTTCCTGTGAGGAAAATTGTATTGATTTATCTTCTTGATTGGTATTACTGTTATGGTAATTGGAGATCCTTTCTTAATCCACATTTATTTGTGATATTAATGGAGTTGCGTTCCTTCTGGTTTATTAATTTTTTCTTCAAATTTTCCTGTCAATCCAGCTGAGGTAAGATTATTCTAATCAATGTAGTGATCATAGGAATTGCTAAGTCTACTTCCTGTTTTCCTTTCCTCATCTAGGAGATACCTAATTTTCAGTGTGTTCTTTTTTCCCTCTTCCGGTTATCTCATTAACTTTTCCTTGTTTTTGAGTGGTTTCCACCCCTACCTATTCTGCTTGTTTCTCATCATTTATTTCTTACAAAATGAAATTAACTTCTTCAAAATACTATACTTTGTCCATATTTACACATGATTACTAGAGAACATGGAGGATTACTGAGGTCGTGGTTTTTGGTGGAAAAGCAGAGTATGGTGAGATTGAGTTCTTAATCAAAATCTAGCTGTAGGCCAGAGCTGACATGACCTTTATGCGGGCCACATGATTATGTTTGGACCATTAGATACTTCTATGTTCATTGAGACAAATGATGTAGCTCTGATTATCTAGTTTTTAGTTTTACTATGTCAAGTTTTTTCTTTTTTGTTGTCTCCAAGAATTAGTGAATTACCAGTGAAACTCATATTATATTAGGTTTTTAAATCAAGCATTCCTTCCAAAGAAATGCTATGCTTTTTGTATGCCTTAACATCATGATTAACACAATGGCTTTCAAGTTTCAACGATTGGTGGATTATAGGTGAACTTCATATTATATCATTCCAAGTTTTTAGATCAAGCTGTATACCTGAACTTCATGTTTCTGAGAAACTTTATGCTGTATACTGAACTTCATGGTCAACACAATGACTTTCAAGATTCACATTCATTAGTTTGTGGAGGTAAAGTAAATATTGACATCTTAAAGTTTAAAGTAAAACAAATTTGAATATTAGCTGCTCAAAATTAGTAAAAATATCACTTCAACAAGGTTTATTCTCGTCAGGGATACTTTTATCAAGTTGGTTTGTAGCTTCCTTTTTGAGATCAATCTGGAAATCATTAATCAAATTCCTTTCTTGTTTATGATTCACACACTCTTGTAGGGGATGTCTAGGTTATGGTTCTTTTTTGTTATTATCTATTCATCATGTACACCGAGACATGTAAACTAATGAGCAATGGGTCATTTAGTTAAAAATCAATGTGTGCACTAGCATAATGTTCCCTTTTTCATCGTAAAGGTACACTTTGACTTGTATTTCCTTCGGTGCAAAGACTTGGAAAAGATAGCAATCCAAGTAAATAGTTCCCAACCCTCCCTTTCCCTCTATTACCTTGAACGGAAATGGTGGGAAAAAAGAAGCGAGGGAACAATTTCTTCAGCTTTGGCAAAAGGTATTTTCTGCCCAGATCGAGTGAAAAGCTCCTATTATGTCTAAAATGTCAACAATTTTAACAAAATAAAACAATTATGATTCTTCAAGTTGAATTTTTGTATTTTTTATGTTATAAAAATAAATTTCACAAAATAAACTTCCTTTCTTTCCTTCCGTCCAAGAAAACAGAAATGGCTGAAAAGATTTCTCTCTTTGTTTCCTTCAAGAAAACAAAACGAGGGATCAATTTCCTTCCAATGCATCAACTATTCATGTTCAAGCTAAGAGTATTCTTGTATAATCATCTTTCATGGTCTAAAGAATTATGATTAAATAATGTTTTAGTTAAAATATTTTTGGGGATTCTTGGATTATTCTTCAAGTGCTAACCTTTGTAGGCGTCAATAATATATGGGTTGCAGAAAGGTTTATGCTATCCTTGATAATGCTTTGTTTTAAGACGTCTTTAGCTTGCTTATTCAACTGAGTGTGTTCTTGGTATTCATGTGGTAGTTTGGAAGATTTGATAAATGTGAATTAAGGAGTAGATCATCTTATATTGAATAACTCATAGTGATGGTAACTCGCTAGATAACTTAATGTCTTAGGATATTAAAACTAACATCACTCCAAACCCTTCTATTTTTTCCAGAAGAAGATTGTGCAAGAAGGAGGACTAAGGGGGCGCTTGGTATACATTCGGCAATGGAAATGATAATGAGTTTTGATTGAGGGGTTTATGGGTTTAGTGATAACGTAGTGGGGGTTGGGTTATAAAATCAAGGGTATCATATCCATATTTTGATTCCGATTCCCGTATACCAAACATCATAAATGGGAATGAAATAGATTTCATTCCCATTCCTGCCTTCTAAACCGCTTACCAAGCGCCCCTTAACTCATAGACTGAGTTGTCTTTGTTTAGAGTTTAGACTTTGATTTGTCTATCTTGTAGAAGATGTTGTTTTGTCTATTGTACCTAAGAATATAAATATTTAGTGAGTTATAGAAAGTCATAGAGTTAGGGCCTACTAAAGAAGACATAGATAACATCCATGGGAAGGACATCCAATGTTTATTGTTTGTGTAGGGGTGAAATATCTCTTTGTAACTGAAAGGGATAATTAATTGACTCATACAACTTTAGTTCAACTGAGGGTATAGAATGATATTCTTCCTATTATACCTAAGAATATATATAGATATATCCCATTATGTATGAGTTATAGAGAAGTGGTAGAGTTAGGACCTATCAAAGAAGATATAGATAACAAATATAGGAAGAATGCTCCACTATTATCTATCTATCCCATTATGTATAGGGGTGTTAGGGACCTAATATGTCTTATAGCTATAAGGGATGTTTAGCTTGCCTATACAATTTTGTATGAATTGAGATAGGTTTTTGGCTCATGTGGAAAAAGTGTTCATGCGACTCTCACTATTTATGCCATTTTGCATTATTTATCCCTACATTTTTGTGAAAGTATGAAAAATAATGGTGTGTCTACATGTTTCATTAAGAGTGGACGTGGGTAATATGCACATGTTATCTCCATGTTTCATTGGAAGTAGACATGGATAATATGCACAACGAGTGATACTCCCTTGTCCTTTTCTCATCTTCCTAAGTTAGGAGTTCATTTGGGGTTTTGACTTTATTGCCACGTCTCTAAATTAGAAGTCAGCTATTTAATTTTTTTTAGGTTCTTGTTTGCGTCCTATGTTAAAGTCCCAATGTGGACATTTGATGTCTGTTGAGAGAAAAATGAGAGACATTGGATAAAATCCGCGTGTGTTGGTCACAACGGAGCTATTGAATTTATAGGGAAGAGTGCATAATTACTGAATATTCAGTTGCCTTATTTTAGGCTAATTATATAAATGTAGAATCAACTTAACTAATCCTTACTATATTTATAATATTATAACATAAATGTAGAATATTCAGTTGCCTTACTACACTCACTGCAAATGAGATATCCGGACGAGTAACAGTGAGGTAGTTTAATTTCCCTGCTAATCATCTATAATGTTTAGGATCTAGAAGAGGGTCCTCATAATTTGGCAAGAGCTTGACATTGGGATTCATGGGGTTGTCGACTGTCTTCGAATTTAACATTCCCGTTTCTTCCAAAATATCCATTGCATACTTTCTTGGGATATGATGATCCCATCTTTGGACTGTGCTACTTTTATCCTCAAGAAATATTTGAGTTTGCCGAAATCCTTCGTTTGGAAATGTTTGAAGAGATGCTGCTTCACCTGTGAAATGCCTAGGTGATCACTACCTGTGATGACAATGCCATCAACATAAACAACCAGGTAGATGCAACCAGTAGATGAGTGGTGATAGAAAATAGAATGGCCAACCTTGCTTCGAGTCATACCAAACTATTGAACCACAGTACTAATTCTGCCAAACCATGCTCTGGGTGACTGTTTAAGGCCATATAAAGATTTTCGTAGGCGACATACAAGACCAGAAGATACTCTCTGAGCAACAAAATAAGGAGGTTGCTCCATGTAGACTTCTTCGAGCAGATCATCAGGTAAAAAAACATTTTTGATGTCCAACTAATAGCGAGACCAATGACGAATGACAACAATGGACAGGAGTAGTCGCATAGAAGACATTTTGGCAACGGAAGAAAAGGTGCCCCCATAATCCAATCCGAAGATTTGAGTATATCCTTTAGTAACGAGACGAGCCTTAAGCCGATCAACCGTGCCGTTTGGACCAACCTTCACCGTATACACCCATCGACAACTAACAACTGACTTCCCTAGTAGTAGAGGAATGAGGTCCCAAGTTCCATTACTTTGTAAAGCACATATTTCGTTGAGTATAGTTTGTTTCCATCCTGAATGGGCAAAGACATCACCTGTAGTCTTCGAAAGAGAAACAGACGATAAGGAAAAAAGATAAGAATAATAGGAAGGAGAAAGACAATGATAAGTTAAAGAAACATAATGAGGAGAAGGGTTATGAGTAGAACACATACTTTTTTAAAGTACTATGGGAATATCAGACTCAGGAGATGGGACTGAAGGATGAGGCGGAGGAATGGGCTCCAAAGGTGAATCCATGGCGTGGTTATGGTCAAGCGATGACAATACAAGATGAGTACGACGCTAATAAATCTGCAATGGCGGAGGAGATGGGGCTGAAGGTGCTAAAGACTCCTCTGGAGGAAAAAATATAGACACGGTGCAGGTGTGGAAGGAGAAGACTTGAATGTAGCTGTGTTAGACCTAAAAAATGGAACCGAATCAAAAAACGTGACATCAGCAAAGATGAAGTACCTACGGAGCGTAGGGGAATAACACTTGTACCCTTTTTGAGACCGTGGGTACCCAAGTAAGACACACTTATGAGACCGGGGAGAGAGTTTGCCAACTCCAGAACCAAGAGCAAGAGCAAAACATATAGAACCAAAGACCCTAGGTGGTAATGGATGAAGAGAGTGGTGAGGATAAAGTACATGATGAGGTATTTTTCCTTGTAGAGTGGAGTAAAGCATGCGGTTGATGAGATAACACGCAGTAAGTACTGTATCACCCTAAAACTGATGAGGAATATGAGAGTGGAGAAGAAGAGTCCAAGTGGTCTCAAGAAGATGTCTATTTTTGTGTTCTGTAACACCATTTTGTTGGGGGGTATGTGGACAAGACGTACGATGCAACACACCATGTGACACCATAAAGGTCCGAAATTGAGCAGACAGATACTCAAGTTCATTATCACTTTGTAAAGTTCGAAGAGAGATATCAAATTGAGTTTTGATTTCATGAAAAAAGGATTGAAAAATAAAAAATAATTCTGAATGATCTTTTATCAAATATAACCAAGTACAACGGAAAAAAACATCTATAAAAGTAACAAAATATCATGACCTCAATGTAGTGGAAATATGACTCAGACCCCAAACATCTGAATGAACTAAAACAAAAGGGGGCGAGCCCCGACTAATAGTGCGAGTAGAAAAAGAACTACGAACATGCTTTCTTAATTGACATGACTCACAAGACAGACTCAAAGTGGAAAAGATTAGAATGTAACTGCTTCAATTTATCAAGACCTGGACATTGTTCCAACTGAGCATGAATAAGAAGTGGAGATGCTGATGCTGAACCAACAAGGGAAGGTTGGTTAAGCTAATATAGGCCATTGTACTCACATCTAAAGTCAATCATCCTTCCCGTACTTCGGTCCTGAAAAAGATATGACACAATCAAGAGATTGAGCGTGCTAACTTATTGACAAAATAGAGCGCTAGGGACATAAAGGACATTATGAATAGAAAGAGACGGGAGAGGATGAACAATACCAATATCCCGTGACTGAGTTTGAGAATCATTCGCTATGGTGACAGAAGGTAAATAACCAGAAGTAGAAAGAGAAGAAACAAGGAATTTATTACTAGTGATATGATCATGACCCCAGAATCAAGAACCCAAGAACCCGAAGAGTTAGAGATGCCAACAAAGGAATTACCTGTGTGTGCAACAGCAGTAGTGGAATCAAAGGCCTGACGATCTTCGTACCATTTTAGAAAGTCGTCATAAGAAGGTGATGGAGTGAGATCTGGTGGCAACGGTAAAGCGGATGTTGAAGAAGCGATAGAATTCTGGACGATCTGAGCAGCGGGAGGAGGTCGATCATGTAGACTCCAACACTTATCAATTGTGTGTACTAGTATGTGGCAGTGATCACTCTAAGGGTGTCCTTTGCCACCCTTATGAGGCGGAGGTTTGTTGTTATTTCGAGAGACCAAAGCTGACGAGTCAACATGAATAGAAGGCAAAGCCACAGACAAGATCTTGGCAGGAACCCGAAGGAGAGTCGTCTAGGTACTGTCCATGGTAGTTTCTGTGGAGCTACCTAGGATTTGATCACGAACATGAGAATAATTTGTGGGCTGACCATATAGAGCTAGAGACATGAAAAATTTCTTGCGATTTTCAAGCTCCGCAACAGGAGTGGCCGCGGGTGGAAGCAATTCATTGAAATCATAAAGAAGGCTAGAGACTGAGCCTAGATAAGTCGACATAGAATTCTTAATCTGATAGGCACTGAGGATGACCATGAGATCTTCACAAACCTGATAGAGCCGCTGAGAAGTGTTTGTAAAAGGTTGTTGAGCCTCTGTTCAAACTTCTTTGCAGGTTTTGTGAGTGTGAAAGACATTGCGAAGAGATAGGTGAATGGAGGCTTGGACAGAGGACGATTGACGATTTGGACATCTTCTTCGGTTTGGGTGAGATGTGTCTCATAACCCTGTCCAAACAAGCCAAAGCTCAATGTGAGAGGCTCAAGAAGAGTAGTTCTTACCATCTAACAGCTCGGAAGAGAGCAGTGCAGTGATGCAGTTGGTAAAGATTGGGGTATCGGGTTTCAGAGCGCTGGGGGTAGCCATTGATCAGTGAGGAAAGAGAGGCGAGCAAAACTCAGTCGACAGTGTCAGGAACAGACACCGGATGCGTCGTTACACACGGCGGAGGAGGGCGGCGCGCGACGGCGGAGAGGGCGGCGCGCGGCGGAGGAGAGGAGCATGTGGGCCACGAATTAAACCTGACTCTGATATCATGTTGAGAGAAAAATGTGAGACATTGGATAAAATCGGTATGTGTTGGACACAACGGAGCTATTGAATTTATAGGGAAGAGTACATAATTACAGAATATTCAGTTGCCTTATTTTAGGCTAATTACATAAATATAGAATCAACCTAATTAATCCTTACTATATTTACAATATTCTAACATAAATGTATAATCAACTTAATTAATTCTTACTATATTTAAAATATGGTGAAATATCTCGTTGTAACTAAAAGGGATAATTAATTGACCCATACAACTTTAGAGAAGTGTTAGAGTTAGGACCTATCAAAGAAGATATAGATAACAAATATAGGAAGAATGCTCCACTTTTATCTATCTATCCCATTATGTATAGGGGTGCTAGGGACCAAATATGTCTTATAACTATAAGGGATGATTATCTTGCCTATACAATTTTGTATGAACTGAGATAGGTTTTTGGCTTATGTGGAAAAAGTGTTCATGCAACTGTCACTATTTTTGCCATTTTTCATTATTTATCCCTACATTTTTGTGAAAGTATGAAAAATAATGGTGTGTCTCCATGTTTCATTAGGAGTGGACATGGATAATATGCACTTGTTATCTCCATGTTTCATTGGAAGTTGACATGGATAATATGCACAACGAGTGATACTCCCTTGTCCTTTTCTCTTCTTCCTAAGTTAGGAGTTCATTTAGGGTTTTGACTTTATTGCCATGTCTCTAAATTAGAAGTCAGCTATTTAATTTTTTTTAGGTTCTTGTTTGTGTCCTATGGTAAAGTCCCAACGTGGACATTTGATGTCAATGCCTCCTATCATGACAATTATATTGTTAGATTAGGCATAGGATTAGGTCTCTCTAATCTTCTAAGCGTTTATTGGCTGGCTTTTACCCATTGGATGACAATTACGTTTAGTTGGAAGAATTCCCTAATGGTGATACCCTATGTTGTGGGCTCGATTGAATGGAGAAACATTTAGGATATGTTTAAATTTTATGGCCTTGTGATAGATCTCTTCTAATGAATTTGGAGGAAACATCTTAACTTCTCTTAGACTTTGCAACTTAAGTTCATATAAGAGGTAAATAAAGACATCTCTAAGGCCTTCCCTAGCTTCGCTAAAAGGTATCTTCGATTTGTTTTCTTTTATATCACCCAATTTATTATAGGTTCTTATTTGTATTCGTTTAGATTGTTTGTGTTGTTGTTGTTGTGCAAATTGTGCTCATTCAACTAAGGTTATCCAAAATTTGGCTAACAATTAAGAAATGGGTTTTGGGTCTGATTGATCTTCAAGATTATGGGCTTCCACCTTTATTTGTCTAGTCATATCTCCTAACTCTATATCCTTTGTTGTATTTAGGAAAATGTGTAGGTATGGTCAATTATCATAATCATAGTTGTGAAAAGCACGTTGCACCTACGTGCAAGGTGCAACCGCTTAGGCAACTACCTAGGCATAGTACTTGAATGAAGTGCGCTTAATCACGCACATTTTGAAAGGTTAAGGCACGGTTAAGGCGTGATATTCCTCGCCTTATTGAAGTTTATTTTAAAGCCCAATTTATACCTTTAATTACCCTTGAAATTAATTAGGTTGCATTCACTTGTATGCATGTGACATATTTTTCTTGCATGATTCTTTCTCTCCCTTAGAAAATGAACATCAACTCCCTTAGTCTCTTGTGCAAATTTATTTCATTCTACGTGATTCTTCCTCTCCCCTAAAAAATCAACATTAACCTCCCCTCCCCTCCCCTCCCCTCCCCTCCGACTTATTTCATTGATTTTATCTGCGGCCACTTTGTTGTTGATTTTTGTTGTTCTTTAAAATACAACCACATTGGTGTTGTTATTAGTGGTGTTGTTCTTTGAATGCAGCACCACAGTGGTTGGTGGGAGAGCTAAAATGGAAAACTAATGAAGATTGATACAAATTTGAAACACCCAATGATGATGATAATGATATGATCGAGGAAGATGATCAAAATTTTGATGATTTAGATATTTGAAGTTTGATTTTGATTAAGAAGATAAATTATTTCAATATTTGAATGTTAGTGAATTTTATATTTACACTATTGTTTAATAGTTTGTGAAATTTTGAATTTTGTTAGTGAAATATTTTGCCAGAAATTCCTTATATATGTTTGAATTATAAAAATTTACACCCAAAACACGATTCTTCGGTAAGGTGTGCGTCTCATGCCCCACAACACCTATGCGCTTTTGAGCATCTCACACCTCAAATAACTATGATCATAATGCATATTATGTTTTGGTGAAATATGTGAGTGTTTCTTGAATAATCTAATAATTTAAAATTTTTTCTCCTACTATATTTTTTGGTTGCTTGGTAATATGTTCTGTAATTGCTCTAGATTGTCAACGTTAGTCCTTATGGTTTTAAGCTCATCCTCACGCTGATATTTTGTGAATCAAGGTAATCTACATTCTCATAGTTGAATTTCTTTATCATGTTTACACAAGAGGTAATAAGTAATGAAATTTATAAAATAAGCACGCACAGTAAGGAAATAATTGTAGGTGGTTTCAAGGACATTTATTCTCTTTCTCAAAGGATGGCAAGAACATTACTTTGGCTCCTCTTAGCCCACATCAAATTTACAGAAGTTAGTCCAATGGAGAAATTAATCATGGCCTTTTCTCAAGCAAGGCACTGATTTAAAGGTCTTTTGTGTTAGGAATCAGTGTTTGATTTGCTAGTGATTGAAAGAAATTTGAATATGAACTGCTCTATCTTCCCTAAGCCAAATCTGTCGATACTTTTAGGGATATTTTTCTTAAAGAGTTGCCACCTCAATTATCTCTTATAAGGGGAAATAGAACACTAAAAAATTGATTTTATTCTAGTCGCTACCTTTTCATATAGATCAACTTATAGGTACAATCTAAGACTAGGCAGGAGAGCTCCAAAGGCAAGTAGGTGAGCTTATTGTAGATATTTGTTAATTGATGAGTCCATATTTAGTGCTTTTCCTTCTTGTTTCAGAAAAAGATAATGTGCACGGTAGACAGCTGTGAAATCAACTCAGTAACATTAAAAGTATTACTATCCTATTCCAAGGCTGAATTTCCTTCTTGATGAGCTACAAGGTGTCAAGATTTTCTCCAAGATAGATCTAAAGAGTGTTATCCTCAGATCCACATGGAGGGAGATGAATGGAAGGTATTTTCAAAACAAATTGTGACCTTTATAATGGATGGTAAAGCCTTTTGGTTTTTCTGATTCTTCTAATCTATTATGAGGCTAATGAATCAATTCTTGAAAAGGTTCCTTAGCAATTTTATCATTTTGTAGTTTGATGATATCTTAGTGTGCATCCAGAATTAAGTAAAGTTGAACATACAAAGCATCTTTGGAAAGTATTTGATGTGCTATGGTGGGAAAAATTGTATGAAAACCTAAAATGCTCTATTTCTTTCAAGAATCAGATCAGTTTTCTTAAGGGATCGAGGTGTATGAATAGAAGACCCATAGTAACCAAGAATGGCCTAACCCTATGGTAGTCAAGGTTGCAATCCACATTTAAGGATGTTTTGATTAAAATTGACATAAACAATTGAAATCCCAAGTAGAATCTAAATTGGGATAGGATCCTATTAACCTATGGTTTGATCCTATGTTTGTTACCATTTCTATATAGAATTTCAGCCCCTAAGAACTGTTGATTTGAGGTGCATATAGTGGAGGGCTAGCCGTACACTTTTGGATGAATAAGGCTTTTGTTATGCTTTGAGAACATTTCTATTGGTTATGCTTTAAAGATTCCATTATGGTTGTGGTAGATCACTTCTCCAAAATGGCTCACTTTGTTTCATAACATAAGTTGGGTAATATTTCCCATGTTGCTGATTTATTTGTCTACAAGATTATTAGGTTACATGGGATACCTAAATATTGTTTGAGATCAAGATGTAATTTTCCTTAGCTATTTTTGGAAAACCTTATGGAGAAAGCTAGGAATTAGGCTCTTGTTCAGTACAATATGCCACCTCCAAATTGATGGCTGACCTGAGGCAATACTACTTAGGATATGTATTGGCTCTTGGACATGTTGAAATTACTTGACCTATGAATACTCATTTCACTACTGGGTCAACTCTATTTACCATAGCATATTATTTGAATCCTATTACCCATATTAATTTTACTCTACTTCTTGAGCAATATAATTTTTTTTTTGATAGTAAATAAAGAACCTAGAAGACAAAAATTCTTGGAGAAGATTCATGCTTAGATTGTGGTGAAGAATAAAGTTTGCAAACAACAACGACCATTAGACCCTAGCCCCTACCATATCATTATTTATATTTAAATAAATTTTATCTTGTTTTTATTGTTGCTAATTAAGTCTTTTTTAGTCTTCTTCTTCCTCATTTTATATGCACATTTGTCATGGTTTCGTAACTAGAGTATTTATTCGTCATCTAAGTACATGTCCATAACATTTTAATTCCCGAAGGCTTCCCTTAATAGGTGCAACTCCGACTTTCTCTCAAATATTTTCATTTCTTATCTGTTTATCTTTTCCATACATCCACTTTAACATCCTTATCTCTACAACTCTCATCTTCTACTCGCGCTTGCATCATAGCCAATATTCAACTCCATATAATATAGTAGGTCTAACCGTCTTTTTGTAAAACTTACCTTTAAGTCTTAGAGGTACTTTATGATCACAAAGAACACCTGCCATTCTCCTCTATTCTAATCATTCCGTTTGTATTCCGGGTAAGATATCTCTCTTAATCCCTCAATCCTTTTGCAAAAATGATCCTAAATACTGAAAATTCTCAATTACAGACAACTCGTTATCTTCTATCTTAACAATTATCTCATTACATTTAATATTATTAAACTTAAATTTTATATACTCTGTCTTTACTCTACTAAGCCTAAAACCTTTCACTTCTAACTTTTCTTGCCAAGATTCGAGTTTAGTATCTCATCTACCAAAATAATATTATCTGCAAAAAACATGCATCGTGGTACTGTTAGTGAATTCATTCATGATTAGCATAAAAAGATAGAGACTTAGGGTTGATCCTTGGTATAACCCAGTCTGCGAAGTATTAATTCGCCTGAAGTTTTCACTCTTGTCGTTACATCCTAATGCTATGCTAGCACCTCTCTTTTCTAAAGTTCTCTATATAATTTCCTTTGGACTCCATCATAAGATTTTTCTAGATCGACGAATATCGTGTATAAGTCTTCCCGATACTTTTTAATTAGTTGTTTGAGAAGATGTACATCTTCTATTGTCAATCCCCTAAGCATAAATCCAAATTGATTTTCGGTCACCATGGTCTCCTTCCTTAGTTTTTTTCTATTACTCTTTCCTGTATGACTCATTAGTTTAATACTCCTATATTTGTACAATTTTGTATATAAAGGAACTAGAGTACTTATCCTTCATTGATCAAACATTTTTTGAATTTTCAATATTTACGAGTCATTCAATATCGTGTTTCCCAAGACACTTCTATACCTCTATTGGAATATCATCTGGTCCAACTGTTTTTCCGTTTAACTTGTTCTACTTCTAAAGTTTAAATTATACAATAAAAATTTAAATTTCTATACTCATTTGATCTATTTAAATTATCTAAATTAAGTTAGTCATCTAAATCTTGATTAAAAAATTAATGAAAATACCACTTCCATCGCTCTTTTATTTGCTCATCATTTACTAGAACCCCATTGCATTAATTTTTAATATATCTTATTTGATAAGATCACTTGTTTTCCTCTCTCTTACTTTAGCTATTCTATAAATATCTCTTTCTCCTTCTTTTGTGTTCAATTTTTAATATAAGCGTTTAAAAGTTTCATTCTTAGTTTCATTCGCTGCTTTCTTGACTATTGTATATTTTTATAAGTTTTCCTTGTTCTTAAAAGTATATAATTCCTTATAGGCTATTCGATTTTCCTTCACTTTTTCCTATACTTTCCCATTCTACCATCAAGAGTTTACTTGGTGGTACATGTCTCTTTGACTTACCGAGTACACTTATGGCTACTATTTTTAATTTTCATACCATCTTATCTCATGTATTCGAGTCGTCATATTTCTCATAATACTTGTAATTCCATTCTGTCCTTAAATATGTTTTGCTTTCCATCCTTTAAGTTTCATCATTTAATTCTAGGAGTCGTGTAGATACTATGCTTGAGGCATATATCCAACACTACTAACCTATGCTGGATAGTTAAATTTTCTCCAAGAATGATCTCGCAATCTTTATAAATCATACTTTCTTCCTAACCATAAGAATGTTAATTTGCAATTTATTATTGCACTTTTAAACGTGACCAAGTATTATTTTCTTTTCATAAAAAACGTATTAGCTAGTATGAGGTATATGTTGTCGTAAAACCCAATATAGTTTTCCCTTATTTATTTTTTATTCCAAACTCATAACCCCATATACCCTATCATATTCCTCATTTTTCACTCCTACATACCCATTTAGATCTTTTCATATTAAAATTATTTCGGTTGGCGGAATATTTTGTAATACCTCATCTAGGTTGTCCTAAAATCTACATTTGGTGTGCTCATCTAATCTTATTTGAGGTGCATATATGTTAATTATATTACTAGTTTCTTTCGCCGCTACTATCTTGATAGTTATAATCCTATTTTCCTTTCTAACTCTTTAGCGTACTATTGACAACAATACCTAGTTCATTTTTTATTTTACTGCTTCTTATATACTATAACTTAAAACCCGAATTATCTATCATCTTTGCCTTCTCTTCTACCCATTTTGTCTCTTGTACACACAAAATATTAATTCATTCTCCTGATTATCGTATCAATTACCTCCATTGCTTTACTAGTGTGCGTTTTTACGTTCCATGTTTCAAATCTTAGACCATTAAATTTCCTATAATATTTGTTGAAACCCAACTTATGGTGTAAGAGCTCTTGTGTATTTAACACTACATTCAGTTCTCATGGAGATATAGTGGTCCTTGCCGATACGTTACAATTGGGTTTTACAACACGAACTCTTGCATATTTAGCACTACACTTATGTTTTCATCGAGATGTAGCGGTCCTTAATGAGACGTTATAGTCGGACCCTACAACGTGTTTCTTTCATGAACATCCTAGTATTAGCACAATAGTTTGATGAATCCATTCATTGAATATTTGTCTGAAAGTTCATGTTTACTGGAAACCTAACGCGCAACGCTCGTCCTTTCTCAACCGAGCTTGGGACCGACTATGGCTGGGTTAAGAATAAAGTTTGCAAACAAGCAGGAAAAAAAACACAAAAAGCAAGTTCAATTTCCTGAACTTGTTATCATTTCATTTGAGGAACAAAAGGTTTCCAACCAAAAAGGAAGCCAAAACTAAGACCTAGAGCTGATGATCCTTTCAATATATTAGTGAAGATTGAGGAATGCCTATACATTGGCGATTCCAGGACGACACTTACACCCTATGTTTAGGAAAACTTTAAGTCAATTGCTTACACTTATAATTAAGTATGAATCAACATAATAGACATGAAAAAAAAACAAGGAGCGAGTTAAGAGGGCATCCAAAAAATATTAGAGAAAAAGTAACTTAGATTCAAACTGATTCCTTGGCTGATTAACTAATACAGAAGCCTACTTGATTGATATGACATAATGAACCACTAATGGAATTTGCTAAAATGATGTATGAGAGAGTTGCTATAGAATTTTGACAAAGTGTTCAATGAAACTTAAAAGAGTTCGGTGAGACACCTATCATGCACTGGATTGAACTAAGAATTAAAATGAACTAGAATATGTTGCACAACTTTGAGAATAAATTGTTTACCAAGTGGATATCTTTTTGATGGAACGTCCTAATTTAATTTGAGGAATTATGCATGTATAGTGACATTAGAGAAGAATTTGGATTAATTCTCAATATGTTTATCATCATAGGAAATGCAAAGAGAGGTGTAGTCCTTTTAAACTGATTTTGATATAATAGGCATGAAATAAAGTAATAAGAGTTCAAGCAAATATCTTAGATTTTTTACATTTGTATGTGTAACCTGCAGTACTAAAAATTCAGCATCCAAACCTGTAGGATAACATCATCGCTGAGACAAATTTGCACTATTCGTCTTGGATAATTTATCTAATAAGTAATGTTAATTCTTGCACCATTTGATAGAACTAACCATAGGAGACTAGAAATCCATGACTGTAATCTTGAAATGACAGACTAATAAATTTATGTTGCGTTTCCTATAAAAGAATGGAAGGCTGAGTTGGGAAAATTGATTTGTAGAAGGGCAATACTAAAGAAATGGTATGAGAAAAATTACTCTTGCCTCCCTTTCTTACAAGGGGATAAAATAGTTGTAAAAATTAATTTGCTTGTTTTTCAAATAAAGGAAAACAACATTTTCCAAACTATGCTACTAGAATTCTTTCTTATACTCTTGGAACCAACCTTATATTTGGCAAATCTTCTTCAATGCCTCAATTGACAATGCTTTATTAAGAAAGATCATTCATTGTGGGTAGCGTCGATTAGGCTCAACTTATTCTTTGATTGCGAAAAGTTGGTCTCAATGATAGTAAACAAAACACAAATAAAAAAGGAAAGAAAATCGAGATAGCAATGCGAGAGGAGTGCAAACACATTCTTTAGCGTTATAAAAAAATATTGAAAGGATGCAAAGGGCTTCTATGACAAAATGTCCCCTGTGATTTACCTGCCTCTGTCTAGCTGGGAGCTAGTGATATTGGATCGTCTGGGTGAGCGTTATCATCTTTTTCTCCAATAAAAAATATTGAAAGGGTATTTTGATCCCTACAAGTTACTTCAACACTAGTGCTTTTCCTTTTAGCCTGATTCACACAGACGGGGATTGAAGGTTTAAGGAAAAAATAATTTCCTTACATCTCTTTTCCTCCAATAATTTCTGCTTAAGGAAACTGGAAGAAACGTGTGGCCTGCTCACACTTTCCAAAAGTTTTTCTCTCTTCCCCTAACATTTCCATGGCATGAATTTAATGTTTTTATTGTCATAGTGAAGGTGAGATAGCATCTAAATGTTCAATCATACATTAGCAATAAAGCTTAAGCATAAAGAAAACTGTGAAAGCCTAGAAGAAATGGGCAACCCTTTAGATAAAAATCAGGAAAAGACAATGAATAATTTTTTTTGGGTTTCACATGATGTGTTTTATCTAAAACCAAACTTGATTATACATGGAAACACACCCATTATTCTCTACACATTAGTGAGTTGTGAGGATAAAACTTAGATTGTTATACGATAGTGTTATAATGATCTCCACTGAAACTATCAATATGTGTAGTCATATCTTACGAATCAATCAAGCTAAAAGAGATTGCTAATCACCTCATATCCATGAGTGATGTCTGATTCTGTACTTCTGTCTATGTCTCATAGTGTGAGAAAAAGAACGAGGTTCATGAGAGTGCACTCAATTGCCTACCTCCGTAATGTAACTGAGCATAAATCATTTCCTGCATAACTCTAATGAATTTGTAGACATTGATGACTTTGTAATTTAATGCTCCAATTGACCTTGACCGACCTTAACAAAAGTAGCATAGGATGTGACCTTTCTCATTTAATTTCTCCATGGTGATAATCTTGAACCAAGATGACTTGGAGCAATTTCAGAGTAAGAGAGTGGTGATGGAGTCTCAGAACTTGTTATTCATTTGGATTTAAGGTAACCTCTAGTGTAAATGGAACGTTGATGATGATTGCTTTGTTAGATGAGGTTCCCATCAATTGATTACCTTGTTGTGGACTTCAAATGAACCCGACAATGGACATTGGTGTTGTCATGACAGTTCTGTTTTTGAATGGCTCAAAAATGCCAAAGGATCACCTACGCCTGAGGAAGATGAGAAGATTGTCAATCTCTAAGTGGAGATAGATATTCACTAACAAGTTGTTCACATTTTTAGGCTTGCATGTAGAAGAGGCAACAATCTCAGAAGAGGCAATATTCATTGTCCTAAAGCTTATGAGAACTGAGAACCTGTATCAGTATCAGACATTTCAAGTGGAGAAATCACTTGGAGAGGAAATCAATGGATGGTTGCATGCATGGGTTATGATCACAAAAATTTCTCATTTGAGGTAATGATGAGAGATCTCCTAAGACTTTGATACCATACAGAATAATGGGAAATAGGCTTAGTTGCAAGTAGTGACCTCTCTCTCTCTCTCTCTCTATATATATATCAAATTAAGGATATTTATATTTATAGGTAAGCCATTATATATCTATAGTTACAAGAAGGTCCTTGACGAGTCTCTGAGAAAGATATACTGTCTTTATACTTCCATAGCTTTAGAGATCTGTAATTGCTTTCTGCTAGATGCATAAACTTGTTGCCCTTAAGATGAACCCGTGTCAAGAATTGTGAGATTTGAAGTGCTTAAAATCATCCAAGGTTTCGGGGAAGCAACTTGGCATGCAAGGCTGAAGGTGAGCTTTTCTAACCATTTTTGACTATATAAAGAGGTCGGAAACTGGTTGCAAGAAAAACTACCTCAAGATATGCTACAAAGTGACAATCCCATCTTCCATCTTCCATATCACCAATGAGACAATCTAGGCATCTTAAAATTTTGCCTCTATAGAAGTGGTTTTTGTATTATTGTTCACTTGATTACCTTGGTACCAAGGTTTAAAATTTCGACCCGTACCGAAGTTTCGGTCCCAGACCGGAACGATACGGTTTCGGTATCGTATCGTGCCGTGCTGATACGGTTTTGATATATATATATATATATATATATTAAAAATGAATTGTATATTAATGTAGTGTAATTTACAATAAAGTTTTTTCAAAATTTTAATATTTAGGTACGATAATATTCATGGTTCCAAATCTCAAATTAATTTTGATTCTAAGATAAAAAAATATCAATAATAATTACATAAATTAATCCTAATTTATATATAATAATTATATTAAGAAACTTATATAATATATTTATAATTTATAAATATTCTAAAGAATATATATTCAATATTTTACTTTATATATATATATATATAGAGAGAGAGAGAGTTTATATTGTATATAAAAATTAAATTTATTTTAAAAATTTATATATTTTTTAATTTTTTAGAATTATTTATAAATTTTAAAATTATTTTAAATATTTTTATAAAATTTAATTTTAAAAAATGATTTAAAGTTTGATTTTAAAAGTATTTTAAATTATATAATTATATATTATAATGTTTTTTATTTTTTATAATTTAAATAAAAAAATAAAAAATTATATATTATAATTATATTAATTAATTAATAGTTTACTTAATTATTATTAATTTATATAATATATAATTATATTTTATATAATAATTAATTAAAAATTAGAAATTTTATATATAATTTATGGATTTAATAAATCCAACTTTTCCTTACTTAAATAAACCCTAACCCGTCCGTCTCGCCCGCGTCTTCTTCGCTCGTCTCGCGCCTGCCTCAACGCCGCCACCGCCTCAACGCCGCTCAACGCCGCCGCCGCCTCACGTCGCCTCGCCTCGCCTCCACCTCGCCTCGCCTCGCCTCGCCTCCTCCTCCGCCTCCGCCTCCAGGTTCATTTTCTTTTGGTACTAACTTTTTCTTTTTAAAGTGACATCATAAATACCTCATCATGGTTTGCGTGGCAGTATTTATCACTCTCAGGATCAACCAATCTTCGATAGGTTCATCTAATACCTGTGAAGAATACATAACTAATTTTGCAGTAATTCTTGACAATAACTGGCAATTTCAGGCCAATCAAATCTGATGATCCATTTCCTGATTTTGCAATGTCAATATCCTAATTCTTATTTCAACTCTGCTTAAGTTCCGGAGTCATGGAATGTTGCAAGTGTTCACGCTATTACATTTCTGACGACATGATAACCTGCTGTTGTTTTTATCTTAGCATTCCTGTCATGCCCATCTTTATGTTAGCTGGGATTCACTCTAAGTATACTCTTATCACAGATTTGTTATGCTTAAGTATCATGGTAATTAAAGGCCAACTAGGCAATTGATTGATCCATGCTATAGTGAGCCTTTTCCTATGTAACACATAGAGCTCATTTTAAGTGATCTATGATGCTTATGGGTGTGCAAATGAACTAGAAAAAATGCATAATTTTATCCTAGCCGGGGTTCATTTTTATGTATACTTGATTGAAGATTTGCTATACTTGAGAATGATGACAATTGAAGGCCAATCAGGCAATTGATTAATGCATGCTATAGTTAGTCTTTTCCTATGAAGGACATTGAGCTCATTTTCACTGTCTATAATGCCTATGGCCGTGCAAATGAATTGGAAAAAAATGCATATTTTTTATGCTATTTGGCGTTCATTTTAAGTATACATGATTGGAGATTTTCTATGCTTAAGCATGATGACAATTGAAGGCCAATTAGGCAATTGATTGATTCATGCTATAGTGAGGCTTTTGTTATGAGAGGCATAGAGCTAATTTTAACTTATCTATAATGCTTATGGGTGTGCAAATGAATTGGAAAAAATGCATTTGTTCTTATTATCTAGGGTTGATCTTAAGTATACTTGATTGGAGATTTGCTTTGCGTAAGTATGAGAAGATTGAAGGCCAAGTAGGCAATTAATTTATCCATGCCATGTGGGCCTTTTCTTATGAAGGGTATGTAACTCATTTTCATTGATATTTGATGTTTATGGGTGTGCAAATAAACTAGGGAAAACAAATCAAACTCAACTAGACAATAATTCAAAGCTTATTTAGTTTAATTAATTTGTGGTTTCAAGTGTCAATTGCTTTATTTAGCATGACCAAATGTATTATTTCAGTTGTCGATTGATATCAATATTGTGTTGCCCATGTCAATACAGAGTAATTAGTGACTTATGCTTCCATTTTATTTGCAAATAACGGAGAGGATATGAAATGCTACAAAAAAAAATGAGGGGTGGGGAAGAGAGGAAATATCAATATGAGATTACTACCATTAAAAAGGAGTGACAATGGAATTGAAGAAATCAAGATATATTTATGCCCTAGATCATTTTGATTCAATTCCAATTGTGTCAGACCAAGTTTAACTGGTAGTGATTAACTGAGATATTATACACATGTGGAGAAACTAGTTTCAATGTCATTGATTTTAAGAGCATTGTTTAATCAAGCTCTTAAAAAGAAATTAGGAGGTTGATCTCTAGTATGTTTAAAAAAACCAATGCTTTTATTTGGCATGTGACACTCATTTTGATATTATAATGGTTATTATCAGGATTATCTCTAGGATGTTTCAAGAACGAATGTTTTATTTGGCATGCGACATTCATTTTGATAATTTAAGTAGGGATTGTTAGTCGAGATGTTTGTCATATTATAGTAATTTTGTGTTTTTAATTGACTCAATTACTATGGACTTATATTTTGAGCTAAATAAGCTAAGCGGGTGTTATAGGATTAAAACTAACGAGTTGATGTCATCACAATTTGAAGTGTATCATGCTGAATGCCAGCATGATGTGGTATTGAAACTGTACTGTCTCATTTTGAGACATAAACTCTGGCATAGAATGATACTATTCCTTGAACTAAAATACTTTAAGCAGTCTAAACATGGTATAATTATCTTTAGCGAAGATGCTATATTAGTCCAGAATCATTAATAAATTTGCATTATAAATGTACTTATTTACCATGAATAATGCATATTCTGTTAGGATTATTTTTCTGCTGAAACAAAACTAAATCAATAAACTTCAATTGATTTTAGTTTGGTTTCTTTTTGTTCAGATACCAAACTCTTTGTAGTTTGTACTTTGTCCAAAACTAGGTACCAAGTGACACTAATGCCATAATGCTTCGTGTTAATAGTGATAATGGAATAATTGTTGCTAGGTGCATTAGGACTTGTTTTCATGGAATATTAAATTAACAACTGTCTAGTTTGTAGTGACAGACTTTGCATCTGGTTTCTTATTATTAGATTGATTTTGAACTTGTTGGCCTTATATTGTTTGGAGCGATCCCCTCTGATGCCTTTGTCAATAGAACTCTTGACTGATGGCTAAGGATCATATATCTACCTGTTGACATGGGGCTAGGCATATAGCGTAGCCTTTAGGAGAAATGTGATTTAAGTATCTTTCATTTATGTGGTGTTAAGTCTTTTGGCATTTTTATAGGACTTCTGTAGATGCTTACCTAGATGTGGATAAAGTGGCAACACTGATGTCTTACTCTAGAAGGCTGTACCAATTTGATACATGATTTTATTTGGAAGTGGATATACTGTGAAATTTGGAGGAATATGTTTTTTTTTGGGTGCTGGAGCATACATACTTTGCAAACTCTGAATTAATTGAGTCATGAATTTTCTGATAGTCATCCTTATGTGTGATTAATAGATTAATAGATGAATTTTTTGAGTTTGCTTGTAGATAATGTCCTTTCTAGTATTAGCTACCAATTTACATTATAATGCCCTTAAGAGTGAATGATGTCCATCTTTTCATGTATATTTTCAGAATGATGTTTACTTAATCAGCTCAAATGCCATGCGCTATAATGCACCAGACACTATCTATTTTAGACAGGTATAAACACAATTTTATTTTTATTCAGTTCAAATGGAATCCATGAGATGCCAATAGTTTATTTATAAGTGATATTTGTAGGCAAGAGTGATTCAAGAGCTTGCTAAAAAGAATTTTGGGAACTTAAGGTATGAAAGTGATGATAATGTACCTGAAGCAAAGACAGTCATAAGGAGAGGCAGACCACCAAGCAAAAACAAAAAGGTTGGACAACCTCCTGCTGTTCGTGATGTGCGAGGCTTGTCATCTGATGCAACAGTTGCAAATGCTGGGGATGGTACTAAGCTACCTAATCTAGCACAAGACTTTTCAAGAAATGGAGTGTTATGTGACAACCATGGCATAGGAAATACACCCTTCAGAGCTTTATATGGTCTTCTTGGTTCTAGTACATTTGGATGGATTCCTCAGCAAAATGCAAATAGAGAGGATGAATCCTTAGGTTGTTGACGAAGTATTCATAACTAACTTTTCATTCTATTACAATGAAGTTATTGTTTTAATCTTTCCTAAAATGATTCATTTAAATTGTCTCCTGTTGGTGTTTGCAAATTTTTTTAGGATCTGCACTAAGAGGAGTTTCGAGATTTGGGAAGAAACTGATTATCTTTGAGGAGAACCGTCGCGATACTCATAAGCAGTCTTCTATTTCTAGCTGTATACATGAATCTCCAATCTTTACTACCTTTGATGGGGTTAGGAAGCAACTTGTACCAGTAAGTATTATTAATAATTTTATTTAAAAGATTACTTGTTTCTTTCCATTAATTACCCTGGTAGTTATAATCTGTGACCTAGGTTAGTATGAACTGTTGTATTTTAGTGTGCACTAACCAATAACATAGGATGTGCCTCATTTCAAACTATGTCTTGTCAGGTTCAAAAGAAAAATATGTTTAGTGAGCCATTATTGATGTAGCATCTTAACTTGAAAGCCATCGGCTAACGAGAGAATTTACTATTCTTAATGAGTCTTTTAGAATCTAGATTACTACTATCATTAACTTGAATTTGAGAATTTGTGTTTGTTGCTAATTGTCATTAAGTTTGTTCATATTTATTATTGAGTCTGAATTGAATAATTGGCATCGGAAAGCACAGTATTAGATTTCACGAAGTGAGTTTAAGTAGTAAAGTATGACTTGTGGTGGGAAAGGCAGTTGTGGCCTCATTCTTCACTGACTAGTGATTAGTTTATTATTTTTTGGTTTAAAATTGAGTCCTGAAGAAGTCTTCCTGTGTGGAGAATTGACAACCTTACATATCCCTCATTATTTTTTAGTTTATTATGTTGGAGTAATTGAGGGGCTTTATAGTTCCTAAATGCGTCTATAACAGATTTCCACCAATATTTTGGACCAATGGTTCACGTCTCATAGTAAATGTGTTAGTTTTAGTTTCCTAACAGTTGAATGGTTTTATATTCTTTTATAACTTTTTATCTATACAAATTTATTTGGAGACAGATTTTCCAAATTGTTTGGCATTACAAATTAGGTTTCTTATGGCTGCTCCTCTTCTTTACGTTGTTGAATCAGGTTGGTCTTCATTTGGAATTTGCATATGCAAGAAGCTTGGCTCGTTTTGCTGCAAAGCTTGGCCCAATTGGCTGGGTCCTTGCAGCCAAAAGGATTCAAATGGTATTGCCTCCTGGAACTAAGTTTGGTCCTGGCTGGGTTGTAGAAAATGGATCTACACATAACCCTAAATCACCTATAGTGGTTTCGTCTTCCAATCCCATAGAAGATTCTGGAATTTCTGGCAATACATCTACAATTGACAAAAACCATGCGAGACAGGAAAAATCTCCACTTGATTTAGTCGCTGAGGAAGGACATATCAACAGATTGATCCATCCTGCATCCTCTGTTGCACCTGATGCTACCTCTGGTTCTTCAGAAGGGACATTGCCTGTCAGAGGCCCAAATGGCTCTATTTCTTTGGTGAACAATCGCAACACTAAGACAATTCAGTCAAAGGTTCCTCTTTGGCAAAATCAAAACCCAGGAATGCAACCCATCGTCAATGGGTTAAATTCTGCGTGTGATGTTAATACGGTTTCTGAATTTGGTAAGATGGTAAGACCAGCAGATATATTGTCTGGTAACTTTGGCTCAGGTGCCCTTGTAAAGAATGCAAATGCAGCCCGTGCTCAAGTTTTTGACATGCGTCCAAAGTCCAGCAGCAACAACTTGACACACACAAGCGCAGGAAGGCAACCGTCAATGGATGATTCAATCAAGACAAATTCTAGCAGCTCCTCGCCAGATCTTGGCAAAGGCTCAAAGTGTCCCATGCAGGGTGTGATGGTGCAGCCCACGTTAGATTCTTCCCCCCCTGATCTCAATGTCGGATTCCAATCACCTCGATCACCAGCTTCAGGTGTAGTAGTTGATTCACAACAGCCGGATTTAGCCTTGCAGCTTTGAAGGTACGAATTATTCATCAAATGACACCCAAAAGATTTGTTGTCGTAGTTGCTACAAAGATATATGAGGGTAGTGAAGTATTATATGACTCACCACATTCTGTTGTAACTGCTAAATTTGGTTGTACAGATTAATTAGTATTACTAATTACTCAACAAAAACATATAAAGATGAGCTAACCCCCTTATTTAACGTTTAAACCATTGCTAGTGATCTAGTTGTTTTTGTACTTGTATTTTTTACAATGAACTAAGCTAACGAGTCCTTCATAACCTTCATCTGATCATTACTTTGACCTTCTTTGTATCATTTTAGGTACACATTAAAGGAGTGTTTTTTTTTAGGTACAAATTATGGTCATAATTGTTATAATAGTAGGAAATCATGATAAGTTGAATGACTTTGATTAAGTTTGTTAAAGTGTATCTTGATATAAAGTATCCTATGTCATAATGTTTACTAAGAGTAATTTTGTCATAATCATAGTTATAATTTCTTTCAAAGTTGTATTTATGACCATAATTGGTATTAGTTGGTGCTAAAGTTATTTTGATCAAATTAGTGGAATTTTAATTAAGTTAGAGCAATTTTGATTAATTTGGTAGAGTATTTTGATATAACAAAGAGATTTGGGAGGTGCTTTGCCGGTGGTTGCATAGTAGGTCGACGACAATGACGGTTGTGATGGTGTACCTCAAAAGGAGGTGGTTCTCTGCTTATATATGGGCTTGCTTCTTGATGTTCTGTTGGGTATGTGTTGATAAATGATTCAAAATTAATAATGGAATTAGTAGATTGATGAGTTGACAATTAGTAGTGATAGCGGTTAAAAAAATTTATCATGGTGATAATTAGTGGTTGTAGAAAGTGATCATGTAAAATCTATTTAAAGTAATAGATATGTAGTTATGTTAGTGGGATGATGTTGAAGTTAGTGTTTCGTTGGTAGGAGATAATGGGGTATAATTGAGGAGTTAGTGGTTTGTTTTAGTTATGTAATTAGCTTATAAATATGCCACTTGTTTTTATCAATGAATAGAGTGAAAAAATATTGTGATCCGCTTGCCTATTCTTACCTCCTATTATCCTATCTGCTTTTTTTATCTAATAGTGGTATTAGAGTACCAGGTTTGAAATATCCTGAGTTTGCTACGACAATCAATGTAGTTTCTCAACCTCTCATTTTCATTTTCAAAAGAGAGTACTATGAGTTTTGGAGTATCAAAATGAAGATTCTATTTAGATTTCAAGATCCTTAGGATTCAGTAGAGAGAAGTTTTGACGACAAGGATGCTAATGAAAGTTGATTACAGGAGAACAAAAAGAGATTCAAAGACACTATTCTTCCTTCAATAAGGAGTGTATGAGATGATTTTCTCAAAATTACAATTGTAACAACTTCTAAAAAGGCATGAGGAATACAATTTTAAGGCTCCTCTAAGATAATAGCAGTGAAACTCCATATTCTTTGAAGTGAATTTGAGACCTTGCTTGTGAATGATAATGAAACTTTGTAATTTTTTTATCTAGAATAATTTTAGTTGTTAGTTAAATGAGATCTTATGAAGAAAATATCACTGATACATTTATTGTTTCTAAAGTTTTGTAAGGTTTAACTTCTAAATATGATTATATAGCAATTACAATTGAGGAGATTAAAAATTTATCTGTTTTCTTCTTTGATGAACTAGTAAGTTCTTTGCAAATTCATGAGGCAAAGCGAAGTAAATTAGTTGAGAATAATAAAGAAAAGACATTTCAAACTTCTCAAATGAAAGGGGAGATAGAAATAAGGAAGACTCCATTGGTAGAAGAGTGGAAGAAAAGGTTTTCATGGTAGAGAACGTGACAGAGGTAGAGGAAATGACATTTTGATGGACACAAGAGAGACGATTCACTGGGGATAAAAATGGGGAAAAAATTTCTATTCAGTGTTATGGTTACAAAAGATATGGACATATAAAGGTAAATTGCAAAAATGACTTGCAAATAAATAATGTGAAATAAGAAAATGAGGACAATAAGTTATTTATGGTTCATTTTAATTCTAATGAAATTCAAAATGATATTTAATTTTTGGATAGTAGATGTTTGAACCCTATGACTAACAATAAGTCATTATTTAAAAAGCTTGATGAGTCACAGAAGATGCTAGTAAGACTTGAAAATAATAAGCACATATAAGTTGAACGCTAAGACATTATTGTCGTGAAGACTAGCGATGATAAAGTGAAATTACTTTACAATGTTTATGTTATTCCTAGTTTTATACATAATTTGTTAAGTGTTGAACAATTAATAATGAGTAGCTATGCAGTTTTGTTTGATGATGGAGCTTGTATTATTACTAACAAAGATTCTAGATAATCTATTATTTCTATGCAAATTATAGAAAATAAGATGTTTTAACTTAAGATCTCTAATGTAAGAAACCAAGCTCTTATTGCTAGTGAAAATGATGAATCCAAGATGTGAACATTTCAACATCAAAGGCATGCAATTTTTAAATCAGAAAAGTATGATTTTTAGATTATCTCAAATTAGTTCTTTTTATTTATGTGATGGATGTATTTATGGAAACGAACAAGGAAATCTTTTCTAAATAGACAATAGAACTTCAGAATACCTTGAGCTAATTCATATTGATTTTTGTGGGCCTATGGCATCTACATTACTTGGTCAGAATAAATATTTTTTGATGTTTACTATGATTTTAGTCGAATGAGCTAGATATATTTTGTAGTAGATAAGTGAGAGACTTTTGAGAATTTCAAAAATTTTAAGGGACTTGTGAAAAATTAGAAGGGTACTTTAATAAAGACTTCCTACATAGATCAATGAGGTGAGTTTCTATCTCAAGAATTTAATCATTATTGTGAAGAACATGGTATCCATAGGGAGTTAGACAATACCTTATCCATTGGAACAAAATGATGTAACCCAATGAAAAAATCAAACAATTATAGAAATGGTTAGAGTTTGCTGAATATCAGAGGACTTCCAAATTATTTCTGGGCTGAAGCAGTGACCACATCAGTTTACTTGCTAAATATTTTCCCAACAAGGGTTGTATTGAATCAAACACTATATGAAGCATGATGAGATGACCATTAGTAAACCACTTGAGAATTTTTGATTGTATTGCTTATGCTCTGATAAATTTTCAATTTCGTCATAAACTTGAGGAGAAATATGAAAATTACATTTTTGTTGGATATTACAATCAATTAAAAGTAGATCGTTTGTATAATTCTCTTAGTGACAAATTAATTATAAGGAGAGACGTAAATATTGATGAAGATTTGAGTTGGAATTGGAATACACAAGGTAAAGAGACTCAAGTTTATATCCCAATAGAAAACATAACTCCAACAATTGAAGGTATTGAATTATCTCCTTTAGGGTCTCCGGCTTTCTACCTCACCATTAAATTCAAGAAGTACTACAAGAAAATTCTTATTCAACAACACTAAAAAAACAATGGTTTTATGCCCAAATAGTTTTTTATTTTTACTTTTTTTACAACGGTTTTAACAAAACCCATTGTCTAAGTGCATTTTTTTGGGCGTTGCGACAATGATTTTTGCAAAGCATTGTCTATGTTCACTTTTTTGGGGCTATGACAACGTTTTTTTTAAACTGTGGTCTCTATGTGCTTTTTTTATGGGTTACAAAAATGATTTTTGAAAACCATTATCTATTTCCGCTTCTTTTAGGGGTCTATGAAAATGATTTTTGAAAATCATTATATTTTTAGAAAATTTAATCCTTCTATTCTCTTTCATGCCAAGTATCTCAGGAGAATTTCATCTCTTCCACGCCAACCTTGGATGCCACCAATGACCTCTCTAATTCACATCTCTTCCTCCACCAAGGTTTAAGGCTTCACCTCCTTCCTCATTGTCGTTGGTTATTCATCTCCTCTTCATTCCTCTCTTCAAGCCTCCACCACATCCCTTCCCCATCACCTCTTCCTCGTGCCAACACAAGGAGCCACCTGACGCCAAGCTCTTGACGTCGCTTTTCATCCATCCTTTGTCCAGTGCACTTTTAACACTAGTGTCAATTATAATAATTTCTAAATGACAAAAACAATGGATTAAATTTGTTATCTATGAGCATTTTGTTGTAGCAACTCATCCTCTTTACAAGAATCTTCTAATGAAACACTTCTAAAAAATGTTAGATCTTTAAAGAAATCTATCAGTCAAGTCAATTTGTTCTTTTTATTACAAATCCTATGACCATTGAAGAAGTAGTAGAAATAGAAATAAAGGAGGAATGACAAAATACAATGAAAGAAAAGTTAATAGTAATCCGTAAAAATGAAACATGAGAGATAAGGATCTACTTGAAGGCAAGAATGCAAGTGGTCTCAAGTGGGTGTCTTAAATAAAATATCATGCTTATGGAACTATCCAGAAACACAAGGCTCGACTTGTGGCAAAAAGTATTTTCGCAACAGCAAGATATTAATTTTGAAAAAACTTTTTCTCCAGTTGCTAGATTTGAAACTGCGAGAATTATCTTAGTATTAGCTACACAATTGCATTGACATGCTTATCAATTTGATGTCAAATATACATTTCTAAATGGAGACTTACAAGAAGTCTATGCAACTCAATCTAAAAATTTTACGGCAATTTACCAAAGGGCGTACCCAAAAATTGGTATTTACCAAAACACGTACCATGGTTTCATTGTTACCAAATAACGTACTTATTTTAGCGAACTTCCTCTTATACCCCTCCTGCCAAAGTACTGCATGTCATTCTCTTTCTCTTTCTCATTCTTAATAACGAATTCCGAGACATTTGAAAAGATTTTTTCAGACTTTTTATTTTAAAATAATATATTATGGAATCGGATAAAAAACGTAAGATAAAAATCGAAAAAATATTACAATTAAAAAAATATCTCATCAAACGTGATTTCAAATATATACAGAGATCATTTTATATAAATTAGATGAGCGAAGATCATTTTTATATTTGATTAATATTAATTAATATATTAAATAATATTTAATAAATATATTAATATATAAACACCTTGAAATTAGAAAGGCCTGAAATTTTTTGATTTCAGGCACACGCTGGGCCTGAAATCAAAAGATTTCAGGCCCAACGTGGGCCTGAAATCAAATGATTTCAGGCCCTGCGTCGAATTGAAATTATGTGTTATGATAGATTTTTTTTACGTAGGTCTAAAACATAAAGAAACATCTCTTTATATATTTGAAATCACAATAAAAATCATTAAGAAAGACTACCTTACGAGAGAAATTCTAATTAATATAAAATGAACATTATATTAAAAACGAATTATATATATATATATATATATATATATATATATATATATATATATATATATCGATTCTTTGAATAAAGAAGTCAAATATTATTTATCATATTAATTTTAATATTATATATTATATTAATATATTTAATTTTTATATATTTTGATAGAAGGGACTTCAGGCCCTCCTTAGGCTTGAAGTCAGATGACTTCAGACCCTGCGTAAATAATTAATTTAATAAAAATAATTAATTATAAAAAAAACTTCTTTTGATTATTTTTGATGTCCAAATTTCTAATGATTATAAATTATGTTGTAATAGGAGTTTTCTAATGCTATCAGTGGGTTTCGCTCAAAACCCACTGATATTTTTTCAGAAATCCAGATATGGGAGGTCCATCAGTAGGTTTTACTCAAAACCCACTGATGGAACTAAACTACACCTATTGCTTTGGGAAAAATAATAATTTGAGGTTTGGACACCTAAAATACATTCTCCTAACTCTACCCTAACTATTGATAATGTTTTTCAGAAATCCAGATATGGGAGGTCCATCAGTGGGTTTTACTCAAAATCCACTGATGGAACTAAATTACACCTATTGCTTTGGGAAAAATAACAATTTGAGGTTTGGACACTTAAAATACATTCTCCTAACTCTACCCTAACTATTGATAATGTTTTTCAGAAATCCAGATATGAGAGATCCATCAGTGGGTTTTGCTCAAAATCCACTGATGGAAGAACTAAAGTACACCTATTACTTTGGGAAAATTAATAATTTAATAATTTTTAAAAATATGAATAAATAATTTTTTTTATATTTGATTAATATAAATTAATATATTTAATAATATTATTAAATATATTAATATATAAAAAAATAAAAAAAAAGCTGAAGTTTTTTTTATTTCAGGCAGCGTGGGCCTGAAATCAAAAGATTTCAGGCCCACGTTGGGCCTGAAATAGAAATATTTCAGGCCCAGCGTGGGCCTGAAATAACTCAGGATCTGAAATTAAATGATTTCAGGCCCTGCGTCGAATTGAAATCATGTGTTATGATAGGTTTTTTACGTAGGTCTAAAACGCAAAGAAACAACTCTTTATATTTTTGAAATCACAATAAAAATCATTGAGAAAGACTAATTTACGAGAGGAATTCTAATTAATATAAAATGAGCATTATATTAAAAACGAACTTTATATATATATATATATATATATATATATATATATATATATATATATATATATATATATATATATATATATATATATATATATATATATATATATATATATATATCGATTCTATGAATAAAGAAGTCAAATATTATTTATTATATTATTTTAATATTATATATTATATTAATATATTTAATTTTAATAGATTTTGATAGGAGGGCCTGAAGTCATTTGACTTCAAATGACTTCAGGCCCTCCTTAGGCCTGAAGTCAGATGACTTCAAGCCCTCCTTGGGCCTGAAGTTATCTGACTTCATGCCCTGCGTAAATAATTAATTTAATAAAAATAATTAATTATAAAAAAACTTCTAATGATTATTTTTGGTGTCCAAACTTCTAATGATTAAAAATTATATTGCAATAGGAGTTTTCTAGGTCTATCAGTGGGTTTCGCTCAAAACCCACTGATATTTTTTCAGAAATCCAGATATGAGAGGTCCATCAGTGGGTTTTGCTCAAAACCCACTGATGGAACTAAACTACACCTATTGCTTTGAGAAAAATAATAATTTGAAGTTTGGACATCTAAAATATATTCTCCTAACTCTATCCTAACTATTGATGATGTTTTTTCAGAAATCCAGATATGGGAGGTTCATCAGTGGGTTTTGCTCAAAACCCACTGATGGAAGAAATAAAGTACACCTATTACTTTGAGAAAATTAATAATTTAATAATTTTTTAAAAGATAAATAAATAATTTTTTATATTTGATTATATAAATTAATATATTTAATAATATTATTAAATATATTAATATATAAAAAAAACTGAAGTTTTTTTATATTAATAATATTTTAAATATATTAATAATATTATTAAATATATTAATTTATATTAATCAAATATAAAAAAAATTATTTATTTATATTTTTAAAAATTATTAAATTATTAATTTTCCCAAAGTAATAGGTGTAGTTTAGTTCTTCCATCAGTGAGTTTTGAGCAAAACCCACTGATGGACCTCCCATATCTGGATTTCTGAATAACATTATCAATAGTTAGGGTAGAGTTAGGAGAATGTATTTTAAGTGTCCAAACCTCAAATTATTATTTTTCCCAAAGCAATAGGTGTAATTTAGTTCCATCAGTGGGTTTTGAGTAAAACCCACTGATGGACCTCCCATATCTGGATTTCTGAAAAATATTATCAATAGTTAGGGTAGAGTTAGGAGAATGTATTTTAGGTGTCCAAACCTCAAATTATTATTTTTTCCAAAGCAATAGGTGTAGTTTAGTTCCATTAGTGGGTTTTGAGCAAAACCCACTGATGGACCTCTCATATCTGGATTTCTGAAAAAATATCAGTGGGTTTTGAGCGAAACCCACTGATAGACCTAGAAAACTCTTATTGCAATATAATTTTTAATCATTAGAAGTTTGGACACCAAAAATAATAATTAGAAGTTTTTTATAATTAATTATTTTTATTAAATTAATTATTTACGCAGGGCATAAAGTCAGATGACTTCAGGCCCAAGGAGGGCCTGAAGTCATCTGACTTCAGGCCTAAGGAGGGCCTGAAGTCAAATGACTTCAGGCCTAAGGAGGGCCTGAAGTCAAATGACTTCAGTCCCTCCTATCAAAATCTATTAAAATTAAATATATTAATATAATATATAATATTAAAATAATATAATAAATAATATTTGACTTCTTTATTCAAAGAATCGATATATATATATATATATATATATATATATATATATATATATATATATATATATATATATATATATATATATATATATATAAAGTTCGTTTTAATATAATGCTCATTTTATATTAATTAGAATTCCTCTCGTAAAATAGTCTTTTCAATGATTTTTATTGTGATTTCAAAAATATAAAGAGATGTTTCTTTACGTTTTAGACCTACGTAAAAAACCCTATCATAACACATGATTTCAATTCGACGCAGGACCTAAAATCATTTAATTTCAGACCCTGAGTTATTTCAGGCCCACGCTAGGCCTGAAATAAAATATTTCAGGCCCAGCGTGGGCCTGAAATCTTTTGATTTCAAGCCCACGCTGCCTGAAATAAAAAAACTTCAGCTTTTTATTATTTTTTTTATATATTAATATATTTAATAATATATTTCAGGCCCACGCTGGGCCTGAAATATTTTATTTCAGGCCCAGCGTGGGCCTGAAATCAAAAGATTTCAGGCCTTTCTAATTTCAAGGTGTTTATATATTAATATATTTATTAAATATTATTTAATATATTAATTAATATTAGTCAAATATAAAAATGATCTTCGCTCATCTAATTTATATAAAATGATCTCTTTATATATTTGAAATCACGTTTGATGAGATATTTTTTTAATTGTAATATTTTTCGGTTTTTATCTTACGTTTTTTATCCGATTCCATAATATATTATTTTAAAATAAAAAGTCTGAAAAAATCTTTTCAAATGTCTCGGAATTCGTTATTAAGAATGAGAAAGAGAAAGAGAATGACATGCAGTACTTTGGCAGGAGGGGTATAAGAGGAAGTTCACTAAAATAAGTGCGTTATTTGATGACAATGAAATCATGATACGTATTTTGGTAAATATCAATTTTTGGGTACGCCCTTTGGCAAATTGCCGAAAATTTTATAATTGAAGGTAACAAGATGAAGGTGTATAAGTTGAGAAAGATATTTTATGGATTAAAACAAGTCTGAAGAGCATTATATAATAAGATTAATGACTATGTTTGATAACATATATAGATTAATGGCTACTTTTGATAAAATATATATAGTTTCACAAGTGAAAATGATTTTTTAGGTGAAGAAATAACGTAGAGATGATTATTTTATTGTCTATCTTTATATTAATGATGTAATATATATGAACTCCTCTAATTCCGTTATAGCTAATTTTTAATTTAATATGATGATGAAATTTAAGATGTCAAATATGAGATTATTATATTATTTTTTTATTCTTGAAGTGAAAGAAGTTGATAAGATTTTTATCTCAAAAAAAAAAATGTAATAAATCTTCTTAAAAGTTAGCTTACAACCCGCACACCTATGAATACAAATAAGAAATTATAATTGGAAGATGGTTCAGCTTAGTCTAATGCAAAAAAAAAATAATAATAAAAGGAGGGTGAGCCGAGGAAGATGAGAGTTGTGCTAGACGCACTCACTTAAGCGTGATTTACAGTATCAGACAATTTGAATGCAGATGTAAATTTAAATTGACCATAAAATTAATTAGTTAATTATGAGATGGGAATCAGCCCCCCGATGACAGCATTGAATACATGATTGCCGTTGTGTCACGCTGCCTCAACGATGCATCATTAATTTATTAATTAATAATCAATCAAAGCATCATTCAATTCCATACTCTGTTTCGCCGCACTTTTTTGGTTTCACGGTCCCTACCACGACAACGGTCTGAACAGATATCATCAATTTTGATCTCCCCACTTCACTAGTCCATCTTTTGAATTAAAGACAGATCAAAACCAGTGGAAAACTCCACTGACTTAAAATTTCTTAAAGTCTACACCTTCACCTACCCTCCAAGTAATACCATTTTTTACATAAGAGAGTGGAAAAAAGTAAATTCAGGGGATATATATATGCAACAATATATATAATTTTCCAACGTTATTCCATTTTAAATCGGGTAATTCTAAATAATAATAATAATAATAATAATGAGATAACAGTTGAATTCGAAACGATTGATTCAGTCCTATAAAAGAATTTTATAAGTGCTCACAATGGATGACACAAAAACTTAATATCTCATTATTCTGTGTTTCGTTTGAAATTTTTTTTTTACAAAATATATTATAGTTGTGAATCGAATTATGGATGACTAAAGGAGTGTTTGGGAGAGCTTTTACTTCTTGAAAAGTAATTCTTGTAGTGATTTTCTTGAAGTTAGTAAGAAGCTAAAGAAGCAGTGTTTGAAAATAGAAGTCAAAAGTTGATACAAGATAAAGTTTGAGTGTTTGGGAGAATAATTGCTTCCAAGCTTAATTTTTAATTGAATGACAATAATATCCTTAAACTATATAAATTAATCATTTTTTAATTATTTAAATATAATTTCGATCTATCATAATTTGTTCACGTAATTATTATTATATTTTAATAGTGATATTATTATTATTATATTTTAATATAGTATTAAAATTAATTTTTTTAATTTGAATATTTGAAAAAATATATAAAATTAATAAAAAATAAAAATAATATAATTTATATAAATATAATATATATATAGCGGCAAGTGGTAATCAGGTAAAATGTTATATTATTTAAGGATATAAATATTATTTTTTAATGTTATATCATAAATAAAAAAGTAGAAGCAGGTAGAAGCATCAAATTCTTACTTCTAACTTCTGAGCAAAAGTAACAGAAGCTAAAGCAGAATCTAGCCTTCCCAAACACTCAAAAGTGATTCGGTATAGTCAGAATCTAAAAAGCAGGTAGCAGAAGCTCTCCCAAACACTCCCTAAATAATAATTTAATAGCCTTCTATTATATCATAACCCCAGAAGTTAGGTTAGGTCATGCTAAAATCCTCGTTAGATATGATGAGGAACACAAACATAAATTTTATATTGTTGAAGAAGGTATTTTACGTTGATGGATTAAATACTCTTAAAATGACTAAAACACCCCAAGATAAATTTTATTTTTTAAAAAAATATATTATTCACCTCGGCACATTTATCCATTACAAAATATTTCCACACTCTTATATTCATCTTAAGGATTTCTCTATAGTTCATCCCTATATTATATAAAATAGATAAATTATAAGATTAATTTATAGTAGTTAAAAGATTAGAAAAGTTTTTTTTTTTCCAGAAGACATATCTCCGTCGAAAATTAATTTCTATCCTATTATAACAAATCCATAATTCTTTAACTAATTAGACACTGCTACGTGGACCATGATCTCTCACTCATAAATGTTATTTATTTAATATTTTTATTATTTAAAAAATAAATTTAAATTTTTTATAATTTTAAAATAATTTATATTTTATTTGGCCAAAGTTAATACAAATACAAAATTAAGGGAGTGTTTGAGAGCTTCTACTAGCTGTTTTTTAGATTCTAATTACATAGAAACACTTTTAAGTATTTGTGAATGTCAGATTATGCTTTAACTTCTGCAACTTTTACTCAAAAGCTAAAAGCAAGAATTTGATATTTTTTTCCTGCTTCTGCTTTTTTATTTATGGTCTAGAATTAAAAGTTGACATTTATACCCTTAATAAATTTATCATTTTACATAATTACCACCACACTTTTAAATAAAATTTTATATTTTTATATAATTTAAATTTTTTTAATTTTTTATAGATATTTTTATAAATTTTGTCATTTTTTATATTTTTATATTTATTAATTTTATATCTTTTATAAACATATATATTATTAAAAAAAATTAATTTTGATAATATTCAAAATATAATAATAAATATATAAAATATTATTTATGATATATCAAAATTATATTTAGATAATTGAAAAAAAAATTAATTTATATAATTTAAGGATATTATTGTCATTTAATTAAAAATTAAATTTGGAAGTAATTATTCGTCAAACACTTAAACTTTGTCTTGTATTAGCTTTTGACTTCTATTTCTAAACATTTCATGTTTTAGCTTCTCATTGACTTCGATATAATTTTTATAAGAATCACTTTTTAAGAAGCAAAAACTCTCTCAAACACTCCTTAAGAGTCATGATTATATGCTAGATTGAGATGACAAGTATGAATATATCGAGGTAGGTGAGAATGAGTATGATAAAAAAAAAATTAAGTCATCATAAAATTTAAATTCGATATTAACACATTTAGAGTTGACTTGAGTCTAAATTTGATGGATAGTAGGTGAATATTTTGTCAAAGGAAATTAAATTAAAATTTATGTAAACTAAAATTATGGTATTGCAAAAATAGATAAAAGAAATAAAAAGGGAAAGAGTATCACATAAAGGACTTAATAATCCCTAGATCTAGCTCTAGAGGAGACATTACTCTGAACCCTTTCTTTCTTTCCTTCCTTCCTGAAAATTTGAAAACCGAGGTATCCGTTGGTGCCCTTGACAACGGTCTCCGTCGTCTAAAGGAGATCAACGGCCAAGATCCACTAGCCGTTGGGTCCATCCGCCATTGGCAGTATGGCAGGCGAGCAAAGCATCCGCTCACCCTCCCGTTTCTTTCTCCCTTCTACTTTTTCCCCTTTCGCCCCTCTTTATCTGCCCTCGCTCACCACTTTGACACAGACACAGAAAGAGTGTTGAAGCAGTGGAGATTCGATTCATGCCCTCGCTCACATACCAACTCGTTGGGTTCACAGCCAGCTGACTGAGGCCTGTGAGCGACTTCTTTCCAACTGCTGGAGATCCGAGTACCGAGGTCGCGTTCGTCCACTTGGTCCTCTAGGTCTTGTTTTATCTTCTTCACCAGTCGATCCCCCAGCTTTGCGGTGGTTTCCGGTAGTTTGATCAATCTTTGCGGCTTCCAGATCGGCCCTAAAGATCAGATCTTTGTTATCTGTTACGGATTTCAAGCGGAAATGGAAGGAACTAGTGAGATCAAGCGAGGCGTGGCGAAACCAGCAGTTGTGCAAGGTTCTTCCGCTCTTCTGTTACTTATGACCTGGGAAATTCTTCGAGCAATTTTGTTTCTTTGGGCCCACTGTATTTTGATTTGGATCTTGGAATTTAGTTGCTTAGCTGAAGGAGACTAAATTTCTTTTCTTTTTTGATTTGTAGATATGGGCAATCGAAGAGCACTCCGGGATATAAGGAATCTTGTCGGTGAACCACCATATGCTTGTGCGATGAGCAAGAAGTATGTACGAATAAAAAGGGAAACAAATTTCTTTTGTTAATTTGTTTTCTCCTATCAATTTTATTGGTATTCCTCCCTTTTCCTTTAACAGCAAGAGTGGTTTGCATGAGCATAATACAACATATATAGCACGACGGCCAGTGACAAGGTTCATTTGAATCATTGTTTAGCTTCCACTTTTATTATTATTATTATTATTTTGTATATTATGTAGTTTTAATTGGATGGATTGTTGTCAGGAAATTTGCAGCGACATTGGCAACTAAACAACAAACTTCTCAGCAGGTAATTTCGCATATTACCAACCAACCTCCAAAGCTTTTTGCCAATATCAAAATCCTATTTTTCTCAATGAGGAGCTTAATTTCATAAGTGAATCTAATTAACAACAGAATGAGCGAATTGGGAATGAGAACCAGGAGAAAAAACTCGAATCATTACTAACCAGTTCAAATTGTTTGAATATTTGTACTGAGATAGAAGAAGATGGCAACATGGTCGATGAGATGGAAGAAATGGTTTGTTCTGAATTTATCTTCAGTGTTTTTTTCTTTTCTTTTTTGCTTTGAGCAGATGTGTCATACTATTACTGAACGAACTTTTTTCTTCTCGTGTATAAATTTCCTTTTATATAGGATCAATCTGGCCTCGAGGATATCGAAATGGAAGATCACATCCTAGATTCTTTTCCAGATATTGATAGCTGTGATTCAAATAATCCACTTGCAGTCGTTGAGTATGTAGAAGATATATACACCTTTTACAGAAAAACTGAGGTAATGTTGTATCCACAAACATACACCAATTCCTTCCACATCCTGCTTGTTTCCAGATTTTGTACGAGTAGATAGCTGCGTTCCAAAGATTTGGCATTATATATTAAACTGGCCTCAGAAAAGTTTAGTGCCTGCAAAATTACTTTTAAATTTTAGTAACATTTGGCACACTTAGTACTCTTTGTTTACATGCTTTCGTTAACAACTGTCCAGGTTACAAGTTGTGTAAGCCCAGATTACATGTCCCAACAGTTTGACATCAATGAAAAAATGAGAGCCATTTTGGTTGACTGGCTAGTAGAGGTATCAAAGATTCACTAGATATACTTTTCTATGGTCATTTAGTCAAGTCTCTAATTGTTTTGGTAACCGTATTTATCTTTCAATCTTTCTCTACAGGTTCATTACAAATTTGAGCTAATGGATGAGACACTTTTTCTGACTGTGAACATCATAGATAGATTCTTGGCAAGGCAGACTATTGTCAGAAAGAAGCTGCAGCTGGTTGGCGTTACAGCCATGCTTCTTGCTTGCAAATATGAGGAAGTCTCAGTTCCTGTGGTACAGGATTTAGTGCTCATCTCTGATCGAGCTTACACAAGAGAAGAAATTCTAGAAATGGTAATATACTCCTTGTGCGCTTGTCTTTTAGAATTTTTTTTTGGATAACTACAATTTCTAATTGCATTTTCTCTGCGCAAGGCCAATTTTGTCTCGTGTTATCTAAATGCAGCTTTATCTTTGTGAACAGGAAGTACTGATCCTGAACACCTTGCAATTCAACATGTCTGTGCCAACACCTTACGTTTTTATGAGAAGATTTCTCAAGGTAGCTGAGTCTGACAAGAAGGTAACAACACTTCTTCCCGTTGGGTAACATCAACAACTTGTACTGCATTTGCAAATGACAGCCGTTGTTCTCATGGCACCATCAATTTGCTTGTTTTCCAAAACCAGCTCGAGCTGCTTTCATTTTTCATCATAGAGCTTTGCCTCGTTGAGTGCAAAATGCTCAAGTTCCAACCATCCTTGCTGGCTGCTGCCGCAGTATACACTGCGCAGTGTACTCTCCGAGGATACAAATGCTGGAATAGAACTAGTGAGATGCACACTACCTATTCAGAGGACCAACTGCTGTGAGTGTTCAGTTCATCTTCAATTCATGATTTTATAGAAACAACGCTAAGTTTTCCTCATTCCGACCGCCAGATGATTCTATCTCACATGCTTGTTTGCATGCTAGTGAGTGTTCTAGGTTCATGGTTGACTTCCACCAGAATGCAAGAACTGGGAAGCTTACTGGAGTCCACAGGAAATACAGTTCCTTCAAATATGGATGCACGGCAAAATCAGAACCTGCTCATTTTTTATTGAACACTGATCTTTAGAGAAAATTGGAATTTCTTGAAATGAGATCCAAAACATGACATAAGTTGGTGACATAAGTGAGTGTGGGTCGCAACAGAAGTTGCAGAACATGATGCAATAGAAGTTGCCAGAAGAATAATTGTAGATTTGTTATTAAGTTAAACTCAGAATCTTTTGATAAGATTCAAAATAAGTTGCTGTAACTCGAGTGTTGTAACTTTCATTTGACTTGCTTTAATGAAATTGATGGACTAAATCATTCAAAAGAAATATATAAGAAAAAGACAAATGTCAAAAGATTTTGGGTAAAAATCAAATGGGTTGTGCCCTTTATTTTCATCATAGTCAAAGGATCGATTTTAAAAATATGTCAAAAGGTGCCTCATCTTATTTTTCATTCGGTAAGAGTTATGATTTTTTTGTAATTGACACTAGGTATCCAAGTCTTCTATCTGACTAAGCTTAGGGATGACCAACCTGATTCCATAAAAATTTCTTATCGGCTAGCACGCGGAAGTTTATCGTGATAAATAGTGTTCTCGGGTCCGCTACCTATTAAGAAAAAAATCTTCCATAATACTTCACAATTGAGTTTCAAATTTTAGATGTCTAGTAAATTGCTCTAATTTGATTAAAATTATTGTAATAATGGAGCACTATTTATCAAAAATATATTTTATCTACTTGGTCAAAATTACTTAAATATATTCAAAATTGCTTTAACATTATTTATGGTAGCTATGACAATAACCATAAATTTAGGTGGTGTTGGAGTAGCTCATGGTGGCATGAAGAATGAGTTGACATGGCCAAGTTGGTCGTCTCAGTGGCTCGAGGTTCATTAGATATCAGATAAGGATAGTATGGGACGTATAAAAAAATGATTAATGAGGTTGAATAACGTTAGTATGAGATATATAAGAAAAAATTATTAACGAGATTTTTTTAATCTCAGGTGATTGGTTTGGCCCCACGAAAATTTCCCACCGGCCGTCAGGATAAATTGGGAAACGCTCGTACTGGGCTGTCTAGAAGCCCAGCGTCTCAGAGTTCGCGTCCTATTTGGAAGAAAAATTCTTGTAAATACGCCGTAGTTGAGGATCGAACCTCGGATGCCTGAAATAGTGATTAATCGTCCTACCGCTACACCATAGCCTCGGAGATGTATGAGACATATAAGAGACCATGAGAAGCATCAAGGTGCAACATTAGTGATAGCTGGAAAAAGGTGAATTACATAAGTGAAACATGAAGGATATATCATGGAGCGAGCCGAGTACTCGAAGTATTTGAGAGACGAGTTACCTGATAGAAGACAACCTTGATGTTGAAATCAAGCTGTGAAATGTAAACTCTGATATGGGAGCTGTGAAGTAAAGAGACATGCATCTTTAGGAGAGGGTGAATCTCAATTTAGGTGAGACACGATCATTAAGATGATCGCAATTGGGGTTCTAATTCACTAGTGAGAATCAACTTGGTAGTCTACTAATCTATGGTTAGACAACTAATGCTATAATAAAAAAGTCGAAAGAAGCCCTTGATGTGATAATTGCATTGCAACAATCTATAATTAGTCAACTAATGAAGACTTTCAATTAACTGATCTACTATAAGAAAGCCGAAAGAAGTCCTTGATGTGACAACTGCACTACAATAGTCAAATGACCTAAGGGCTACGATGAAGTAGTTGACTAACAGTGAAATCTAGTTCACTAGGTTGAAGTGATTTGGATACCAATCAATTGATCAATGACAACAAAGTTTAAGGGGTTTAAAGGCTGTGTATCAAATGGTGCAAGGGGAATGTTTAATGGTTAGCAAAATAATGATTGTAGAATCACATTAGCCTTTCTCTTGTAATCCTTTAACCTTCCTCTTAAGCTCCCAATTGTAGTTCATGTTGTAAACTTTTTCTTCATCTCCAAAAGGTTATCCATGAAGGAGAAAGATAATAGTCTTTTAAGAGTAACTCACCTATGAGTCATAGGTTGTGGCATACAAATTATTAACGATTGTGATATGCAATTTGTTATGCCTTTATTTATGTCGCACTAATTTTTTGTGTGACATTGTTAATATTGGTGCATTCAACCTATGGTCAAGGTTTACTAGGTTGATCAATCTCGGTTGACCAAACTCAAATTGACTCGAGTTGAGTTTCGATGTTTAATTAATATGTTAGTTGGATTAAGTGAGATGTAAAATAGGTCAAAATTAATCAAATATTTGACGGTGGAGAAATCTAAGTGAGTCAATAGTTGATCGAACACTTGATGGTCGGAAGTTCAACGTAAAGTTGGTAGAAAAAAATCCAAGTGGGTCATGGTTGACCGAACACTAAGTCGTCAGAAGCAAAGAGTCAAATCCAAGTGGTTAATGGAGGATCATACATTTGGCATGAGAAGTGAAGTCCAAGCATGCGGGTCATGAAAAATCGGACACTTGATATAAGATATGAAGCTCAAGTTGATCAATATTGATTGGACACTTGACATGCATGTGAATAAAAGCTCTCAAAGGTCGGGGAGGACCGAATGTTAGACAAGTATGGGAAGTTCTAATAGGTTACGAAGGATCGAATATTAGGTGAATGTGGAAGTCTAAACATGTCAGAGAAGACTGGATGTATAGCATTGGAGAAGTCTTGATAAGTCAAGAGTGACCAGAAGCTAGGCGTGTGAAGTCTTGGTAGATCAAGATGGAGTGGATGTTAGGTAACAACAAGTCTCAATAAGTCAAGGCTGATAGGATGTAGGGCAAAAGAAGTTCTGGTAAGTTGAGATAAATTAGATATTAGGCTATGTGAGAATTCAACTTTTTAAGGCTGAAATAGGAGTTTTAGTTAATTAATAGGGTTGTCTTGATCAATCGATGAATTATCTAAGCCTTGAATTTAAGGTTTGAGGGTATTTTAGGATTTGCAACAATAATTAGGGTTACTATAATAATTATGATTGCTACAGTAGGTTTACTACAGCGGGCTTAGAATTTCTACTATATTATTTTTGCTATATATAGTATCAATTCATTGATGAGTTTGATGAATTGACTACTAGCACTATAACGGTGAACATAAGGTACAAAATCGATTAGAAACTTAATTTGTTACCTATTAATCGATTGATAATGTTTAATAGTCAACTGATGACATTGTAACGTGAACAAAAGGTTCAAAAATTGATTGAACTCGACCGGTTGCTTATTAGTTGATTGATGTTGGTCAAATTGAGTAAGAGCCGTTCTGTAAGTATAACGGTTGGATTCAATAGAGCAGTAGATTGATAGATAAGATCAGTCGACTGAAAGGTAAAAAACCAATCCTTCGGCAATCCTTTAAAGAAAGTTTCGAGGAAAATTGAATGTGTCGATTCTTGAGGATTTAAAGATGAAGTACTGCAGTATTTTCTAACACATGAGACAATCCAAAATAACAAAATAGCATCATAAGCAAGATTTTATTAATAAAGTTATTTTACATAAATTTGTATTTTATATTTTGATTTCTTATTGTATTGTTTGTAAGAAACAAGTTGCAAAAAGTTTCTCCGCTTTCGGAAGGTATCCGAGAAGGAGAAGATTAATGGCAATAGTTCGTTAGGATTAAACCTTGAATGTAGCAACTTTGGGAGATCGTGAACCAAGTAAACCAATCGTGTTTTCATAGTATCATCGATTGTATTTAAAATTTCCAAAGTATAATCTATCAATGCAAAATGAACTATTCAACCTCTTTTAACTCGTGTTAAATACAAAATTTTCGGAGGACTAAAATGATTAAAAACCATAACTTAAGGGTGTAAGATGGATAACTTAAACTTTGAGACTCTTTTTGCAAATATGCCTAAACTTATACAATCATACCCCTATCTTTCTCTTCCCCTCATTGCACGATTGTAGAACGTCGCGATTTCTTTTTCTCGTTTTCGCCCGACGCCGCACCACCTCTCCCCTTTGAGATTTTCTTCTCCTCTCCATCACGATTCTTCTACTTTCCGCGAGACACCACAGCGCCGACGCCGCTTCACCTCCTCACCGTCGGCCATTGGAGAATCCTCTGCCCTCTTCTCTGTCGCAAGCGCCGACGCTGGGGAACCTTACCCGCGTTGACCCTTGCAACGACACTGCATCCGGTTGTGGATAACTTGCCGGCAAACCACGTTTGGGTATGTGTTGTCTTCGGTACGGATCTCTCTGTTGTCCTCTCAAATTACCCCTGTAACCTTGTAGTTGGGTCTGATCCAACATCGACAGTCTATTCCTGGGGTTTGACGTCCTTTTCGTGGGCACTGTTCTGTGTCGAAATTTGAGCTAGGTGATCCTTGTCTTTGTTTCGTAGTGGGTAAGAGTTCTTTTGATTAGTTGTTGATGTTGGAATTGCTCTGTTTCGTATTTGAATTGAGTTGTCATTGCGTGTGTTCTGTGTTCTGGATCAGATCTCGCTAGGGTTAGTTGGTGGAATCATATTTTCTTTTCTACCTTGCCGTGGGATCTAGTGGTTGGTGTGATGATCCAATTTTGGGTTGAGATGCCTTACCGTGAGTGTTCTGTAGGATTGAGGCAGTCTTTGTTGTGGGGAAGTTGTGATGATATGTTGTAGTTTGATTTGGTTGTAGGTTGGGTTGATAAAATTGTTGCCATGAACATTTAAATGTTTGACTTTGTTTTGATTGTTGCCGTGAGCAACATTTAAATGTTTGGCTTGTTTTGATTGTTGCCGTGGGCCACATTTACGATTCAAAAGGCGAAACGTTCGCCCCCAGCGCCCCCGCCAGTCCGTCCCAGGACCAACACGGAGGAGGTAAATCATAGTTATCACTGGTGTGGTGAGGCGCCTGGGGTCGAGGGAATTTAATACCAGCAGATCAGGATTTTATCTCCGTGCGCAACTGGCGACCCTCGACCCTGAGACCTCCGTTTCAAGCAGCAGGCGTCTTACCATCCGATCCAGCCCGTGGGGGCCACATTTACGAGAGAGAGAGAGAGAGAGAGAGAGAGAGAGAGGGTGTTTGGGTGACAAATGTAGAGCCATGTTTGGGTTAGGGGGAGATGAAACTTAATTTTGACGAGTTAGTTTAATTGAACCTAATATGATTTGGTAATTAGAAGTTAATCATTTAAGTATGGATAATTAAATAAAATTTGATCATTAGGATAATCCTAATTAATTAAGATAGTTTATTTAGCTATGTATCATATTTTATTGTAGCTAAACACTATGTCCTTTATTACAGGACATTGATTGATTTGGTTATTTCATTGTAGATATATATATTTGGATGGGAGGTTCTCTTCATTTATAGTACCTACTTAGAGGTGAGTACCTTTAACTTTATCTTTATAGATACTATCAATTTTCTATGCATGTTTTATTGTGCATAGTAGTAGGATTTACTTTATATCTGTCTTTGATTATCCTACTTGATACTTGCTACTTGAACAACTTTTAAGATACTCAAATTTTATGTCAATACAATCTCAATACTTGATACTCTTATTTTGTAAAATACGCAAGTATATACGTGTGCATAGGAGTATTTGTATGTTATATAATACTTGACATTTGTAGATATCTTGCATTATTGCATGTCGTATCTAGTAGCTTATTTGTTGGTCATGATTCATGTTTTCAGACCTGTGCATGTCATATTAAGGTTTAATTGGTGGGTGTTGCATAGGGGTGTCAAAAATCAACACGACCTGACGACCCAACCCGAATCGATCGGAAAAAAATCGGGTTCGGGTTGAAAATTTTCGGATTCGGGTCGGGTTCGGGTTGGAGGATTTCCGATTGAAAATTTTCGGATCGGGTTCGGGTTGATCCGAATTTAAGGTTTAGTGATTTTTTGGGATTAAATTAAATTTTATTTTAAAAATTAAGATATTTTTATGTATATTAATATCAATATTAGTATGATCATGATGGAGTATTGAGATAAAAATAAAGAATTATAGGAAAAATAGCGAAAAAAGACGTTTTGAATCAGTTTTTTCGGGTTATTCGGATCGGGTTCGGGTTGGTCGGGTTCGGGTTCGGGTTCGGGTTTGGGCATTTCGGGTTGAATTCGGGTTCGGGTTGGGAGTTAAAAAATTTTTTTTTCCCAACCCGACCCGAACCTGACCCGATCCACCCGAATTGACACCCTTAGTGTTGCATGTCTTAATATCATACGTCATCTTTGCATTATTGCATAACTGACGATCCTTGGCTCTCTTATATTTGAGACGGATCGTCAGTCATATTAGGATTTGCACGCATTGCCACTCATGGGTTAGTGGTACTATTCGAAAAGTGTGTGCAGTTGCCCTGTCAGGGCTCCGCTCATAGGTTAGTGGTATCCGCAACGTGGCAGCTGACATGAATCCCTCATCTTTTCCGTGATACGAGGAAATGAGAGCGGTGCTCCCCCATATGATTTGGGGTAGGATAGGTGTGTGCTTCGCCAGCATCCTGTCCACTTGGTCACTCATGAACAGTGCTGGCAGAGTGCGTACAGTTATCATAGCCCTACCCACTTGACCCTACCCATGATTGGTGATGATGGTTGATTGACATCAGGGGTGACCATGTCATTATATCATGTGTATGATTGCATGGATTGCATTTACTTGTGTTTGCTGCATTTATTTTAGCTATGATTGCTATATTTGGATGACATGCACATATAGGAGGAGTTTTTGCATAAGGTCTGGTAACCTTTCAAGTTCGAAGGTTTATGACCTTCTTACCCCTCAGGTGGGTTTGCACTGATATGTCATGCAGCTTCTGAGTTATGTATTCTGATTATTCCTATAAAACTGTCTCTGCTTAATTCGATATTACTTTTGTATAATCTTTTTTGCAGCCGTCCATATCTATTTGTATATATACTCGTGGAGTCCTCTTGGACTCACAATTGTTCGTTTGTTTATTCTTTTAGGATGGCGTTCCCAGGAGAGTCCCGTAGCTAGTCCCTTTTTTCATTTTAGTTTTACTTCGCTGCACATTTTTTTTTATTTACAGTGGATATATTTTCCGTTTCCTTTATGTTTTATGGACTTGTACATGATGTGAATTTATGTATTTGTGCGTTAGTCTGCCTGGAGGGTGTTTGGAGTTTGATTTTGTAGTGGTTGTGACAGTACATGATGTTATTAGTTGTGATGGATAAGTTTTTTTTTTTTATTTTCTATGTTGTTGGTTGTAATGTGTTGTGATGTCATAGAGGTCCTAGTATATATGTATAAGGTTTTATATTATTCGTCGTATAAAAGATATTATTCAATTTTATCAGACAAAACGGTTTCTTGAGACGTGACAGCTCTAACCACTGCAAATAGTTAAGACATCAGCAAAAGTACTTTAAAATCAAGTATAAATTTTTAAACCATTTGTGAATTTTTCTATTGTGTTTTTCATGACATTAAATTTTGATTATTTTATTCTTAAATCCCTAATTCTAGAGTTCATATGCCTACTTGGCATGCAAATAAAGTTAGCCATAAATTTATTAGATTTTTTAATCATGTAATAATCGAATTTAGAATTGATTCGATTCTATAGAATTTTTTTTATCGACCATCGAAATAAATTGGAGAAGTACACATGGAGGTCTATCCTGATAGCTAACATTCTTAGGTCTACTACATATTAAAGAGATTTTTTTAATAATATATCGTAGTTGAGTCTCAAATTTTAAATTCTTGATGTATTGTTGGAGGTTGTAACTGTGATACCATGCACCCGGGACAAATTTATTTGATTTCTTGGTTTCATGAGAAGATGTATTTTGTAATTCAAAATTGGGTTTCAAAATTGTTAATTTATTTCTTTCCTTTGAAAGTTCCCTTATTTGAACTTCCTCTTTCCTGATTTCTATTGCTTTCCTCTTAAGTGGGCACTTGGTATATATAATAATAACTTTTCTTGTGACACATGTAGTATCTATGTGGTTCTTGCACGAAGGAGTGGCTTCCTTGAATTTTCCTTCTTTTGTTGATAGCATTTGTTCTTTTAGTGTCTATTTTCCTTGTGTCCAAAATATATCATATGATTTTGTATGTTTTGTTCTTACCTTGGGATGTTGATGAGATCAGGAGACTCGATCGAATGTTAATGATACTTTTTTAGTCACTCAACCTTCAAGGTTCTTAATCCTCCGAGGGCTTGGATCTAGAGGTGGACTAAGTATGATTTTTTATTTGCTACAATGTTGATGATCTTTCTTCATTCATATATTCAAATGAATTTGATGGTTCATTCCTTTCCACTCCAAGTGTAGCTACCCCATCAACAAATTGTGGTTATTCATGCAATGACGTTCTTCTTGGGAATTCATGTATTGTTAAAAAACTCTCATAAAAAAAATTATTATTGAGGTTGGGTAACGTCGAACCTTGAACGACTGGTTTAGCTCCATGAAAGTTTTTTATCGGCTGCTAGAGTAAATCGGGGAGTGCTCGCGACGGACAGTCCAGAAGCCTAGTATCTCAGGGTTCGCACTCCATTTGGAGGAAAAATTCCTACAAAATATGCCGTAATTAGGAATTGAATCGTAGATATCTAGAATGACAACTAATTATTTTTCCGCTACACCATAGTCCCGAGCCCACAATCATAGAACTTAACCAACCTGTCCCACAATTCATTTGCATCTACATATTCATCAATTCGGCACACTATTTCATTAGATAAAATATAAATCAATAATTTTGTTACCTTTATTTTCCTCAAAATTTCAATTTTGTACCGGTCCATTTCTTTTACGAAAGAAATACAAGCAATAAAAAAAGTAAAATAAAACTATGAAAGAAAGATTTAAGAGCTTGAAGGTAAATACCTTAAGCTCTTATACAAAGATTATAAATAAAAACAATGTGAAGTAGCGGAATGTCTATAGAAATAGTCTCATTAGAGTTGTTGGTCAAGCTTCTATTGCCACTCTATTTATAGTCTTCAAATCAAGCTTGCATTAGCTTCACTCAATTGTTCTATTTAATTTCATTCGACTCAAAGCATCACTAGTTAACTAAAATATTGATTATGAAATTCTTGTATGTTAACTACTATCTTCAATTGAATCAAGGGCAATTTACCAAAAGGCGTACGTAACAATACGAAATTACCAAAGGGCGTCCCATGATTTCTATTTTACCAAAGGGCGCAGCCTTTTAAGTGAACTTCCTATTCTACCCTTGGCGCCACAATACACCTTTTCCATTACCATTTTCGAGACATCCGAACCACTTTTGCAGTAAAATAAAAATATGTGGTTCGGATGGCAAGGTAGTGGAAATATTCTCAGCCTATATATATAATACTAACTTGCAAAAGTCGAATCATCACGAGGGTACGTATATATTTCGACTTTGCACAACTCAATTGATCAAGGCAGCTGAGGAAGATAGGTATTGAAGGAGAAAAAGCAAGCAACAGATTGGTAACAAATACAAATAGTAATGTACGTATGATTGTCATCTTTGATATTGTATCAGACCTGGTTTTATACTTATCAACTCTTACTAGAATTTGTATGTTTGGAGGAGTCTAAGGGTGATATGATTACATAATAAGGCTCTGTGAAATTTGTTAAAATGAAGATAAAAAAATGCTTGAATTCGACCTAGGGATGATATATTACCATATCAGGCCCTAGAAGGGCCAGAAATTAAAGGAGTTAAATCCCTAGGAGTGCATGATATCATTAGATTTCAGGCCCTAGGAGTGAATCAAATATGTTGTTTTCAGGCATTGGCAGGGGCTGAAAAAAATGAATTCAGGTCCACCTAGGGCCTGAAAAAAAAGAAATTCAGGTCCTCCCAGGGCCTGAAATGAAAAGATTTCAGGTCCTTACAGGTGCTGAAATCATTGGATTTGAGGGCCTGGGAGGGCCTGAATCAATATAATTCAGGCCCTGTGATTTCAGGCCCACGGTGGGCCTGAAATAAAATGATTTCAGGCCCACCGTGGGCCTGAAATGATTTATTTCAGGCCCACCGTGGGCCTGAAATAAAAACATTTCAGGCCCAATGGAGGGCCTGAAATAAAAAATTGGCAGGGCTAGGGTGGGCCTGAAATCACTTCAATTCAGGCCCAGTTTGGGCCTGAATACCTCCATTTCAGGCCGAGGATGAGCCTCAAGTGGGAAAATTTCCGGGTTTTTCAGCAAGGTTAGAGGTTTGGGCCTTCCTAGGTCCTTGATTATGTTTTTCAAAGTTTGCTAAATGTAATTTTAATTTATTTTTCAGGGATGATAATGATGTTGACGAAATTATCTCCGAAATATGGAATACTCTTGATGATAATGCTGTCACGGGGAATGGATCAGAAATTACAAGGAATTTGGCAATTGATCTAAATGAAGAAGCAACTAATATAGAAGGTGAGGGTTTGAATTCTTCTTCAAGAGTTGTTGAATTCTTTGAGGCAACTTGGAGTGGGGAGGAAGGAATTGAAATCCGGAATGCAAATGAATTAGAACCCATTACAAGTGTACTAGAATTCCAAGCCGATGATATGCAGATTGAGGAATATGATTTCCCCCCAGATGAGTACAGTGACTTAGAGGAGGAGTTTCCATTAGCTGAAGATCCTTATATTTTAAATTCTCGATTGCTTGCTGGGCCAATTGGAGAGTTAGAGGCAAGAGATGGGCATGAATTTTTTGTGGGGCAGATATTCCCATCTAGAGAAGAATTCAAGAATGCACTTGTCAAACATGCCATGATTAAGCATATGAGATATAACCCAGTTGACACCCGAAAAAATAGAGTTAAAGCAGTGTGCTTCAACCAACCATGTACATGGAGAGTAGTAGCAAGGGGGGATGTAGAGTTCACTGTTACAAAATATATAAAGGAGCACCAATGCGGAACTGTTAGGGAAAGTGCTGATCATCATGCATGCTCTTCATCATTTGTTGCTTCTTTTGTTGAAGAGCAATTTCTTCATAATGAACAATACAAACCAAGTATGATTATATCAGATATTAAAGCTAGATTTGGAGTGACCATATCATACAGAAAAGCATACATAGCTAGGGAGAAAGCATTGAAAAAGGTTGTTGGAGATTATGATGAGGCTTATAGAGATCTTCCACAATATCTGCGTGAGTTAAGAGCTAGAGATCCTGAAACGTATGTGGCACTATGCAGGAATGGTGACAATCAGTTCCAGCGGTGTTTTTGGGGTTTTGGTGCTTGCCGAAGGGTTTTCAGGTCTTATTTGCGTAGACTTATCGGAATTGATGCCACACACCTAAGAGGAAAGTTTCCGGGAGTAATGTTGATTGCAACGACGATTGATGGTAATGACAATGTTCTTCCAGTTGTCTTCGCAATAGCTGAAGTTGAATGTGGGTCTGCATGGGAGTGGTTTTTGGAGCATACAAAGAGGTTCTTTGGTGTCGATGATCACTCAATCACCATAGTATCAGATAGACATCGGGGCATTATATCAGCAGTTAGAAAAGTCTACCCAAACGCGCATCATGCCTTTTGTTGCCACCACATGTGTTGTAATTTGGTAACTGATACTGGGAGTAGAGCTGCTGTAGGTTTGTTTTGGGCAGCAGCACGAGCCAACACAACACTCCAATATGATATGATAATGCAGACAATGCTTGAAAAACATCCAGTTGCCCATAAGTGGCTTCACAACATTGACCCTAAAAGGTGGGCAAATGCACACTTTACAGGGAGAAGGTACAGAATGCTTACCACGAATTGTGTGGAGAGCTTAAATGCTTTGTTCAAGTCTACACGTGAGCTTCCCATAAACAGATTAATTGATAATACAAGAAGAAAAGTTGCTCAATGGTTCTATAACCGTAGAGAGCAAGTCTCCAAATGGCAGCTTGCTTTGACACCTAATGCTACAAAAGAAATGGATTCAAGGAGAGAGAAAGCAAGAGCTTATAAGGTTCACCCTTATTCTCAATCAGAAATGGAAGTAGAAACATGGGGCACTTCATACATTGTTGATTTGGAAAAAAAGGTTTGTCAATGTGGGGAGTTTCAAATTTCAGGACTTCCTTGCTCACATGCTATTGCCGTAATCATTTACAGGAACATGGATACACTTCCTTATTGTGAGCATTTTTTTTATTCTGAAACTTGGAAGTGGGTTTACATGGATCGTATTTTCCCTTGTAGAAGCAAGCAGTTTTGGCCTACTGGAGTAAACGACATTACAGTTCTATGTCCCCGTAGCCTTGTGCAGCCTGGTAGACGAAAGAAGGCACGGATAGAGTCCAGACACAATGGCAAGGTCAAACTAAAATGCAGCCGGTGCAAACAACTTGGTCATAATAAAAGGACATGTAGAATGCCGCCAGCCCCAAGGTCTTGAGTTAATTGGTATATGTAGTGACCCAATATTCTGAGTGAAGTGTATATTTTGTATGGAGGATAACTGAATGTAAAGATTTTGTATATTTTACAGCTATAGTATTGTCAAAAAACTAGTTGTTGTTAATGTTATGACTTGAAGAAGTATTTGAATATTATGATACATTTCTTCTTGTGTAAAGTGATGTAAGCAGAATTGAGCAGTTGTGAAGTTTTCGGATTTTGAAACCCACCAAAATGTAATTTCTGGTCTTGAAGTCCTGAAGTCCTATGGTTTGTGAATATATGTCATTTGAGACCCTTTGTTTGTTTGTTTGCTTTGTTGAATCATTGTTCTGTGCCAACTGATACTGTATTAACACGTAATTGATAATCATTAGGACTATGTTTGGAGACCAAAAATACCATCTCCTAGCTATCTAAACTTTAACTACTGGTAATGAGCTTTGAGAATTCAAAATATCATAGGTCCATGAAACAAACCTCCTGCTGTGCCAAATTCTGAAAAAATGAGGTAATGATGTGGATGAAATTAAATTGTGGTATGCAATGTCTATGTAGGTACTCTTTTTTTTTGTTTAATATTAAAAATAATTTCACAACATGTATATTTATATAAAATATTTAATCATTCTAATATTGAATTATTTGAAATCTGAAATGAGATTATTTGAATTCTGAACATTATTGTGTCAGGCCCAGCTTGGGCCTGAAATGGAATTATTTCAGGCCCAGAGTGGGCCTGAAATGAGATGATTTCAGGCCCACTCTGGGCCTGAAATAATATCATTTCAGGCCCAGCTTGGGCCTGAATGAGATTATTTCAGGCCCACGCTGGGCCTGAAATAATATTATTTCAGGCCCAGCTTGGGCCTGAATGAGATGATTTCAGGCCCACGTTGGGCCTGAAATGATATTATTTCAGGCCCAGCGTGGGCCTGAAATCATCTCATTTCAGGCCCAGCGTGGGCTGTGATTTAAAAATAGGGTAGAGGAAAAGTAAGGTTCAATATTGCTTATAGTATCGACAAGAGGACAGATTATAGATTACAGTTTTAGACAATAACAAGGATCCAAAGCAATGCTCCATTGGTTTATCAAAATGGTTTACATACATTTTAACTACAAACATATATTGTTTATCATTAAACTTACATTATACAACTGAATCATTTTGTTTCAGGCACTGACTGGGTTTCCTAAAATGCTTTTGTATCAGGCCCAATGTGGTCCTCATTTCAAATGATTCTAGCAAAAACAAGGTTCAATATTACTGAAAAAATTCGACAACATTTACAGATTACAGATCATATATGAGACAAACCCAATAATTCGAAGCAAAGTTTCATTGATTTGAGAAGAAGTACATGGATTGTATAATTACAAATACAATGTTTGTGCTGACAATTACATATGCATAGTATGAACAAAAACTCTAGTTACAGATTTAGCTTCCAACACTTGTCTCTCATTATTTTATAGCCCACTTGAAATCGATAATTTTTCATATCCTTTTGGCTAAAATCTGTAGATCTTTGGAAAACTAGACTTTCTGCATACCGCATCATGAAAAAGGCACAATCCGACCTGAAAAACCAATATTGACATTGTTGTCATCTTATAAGATCAACTATGAAATGCATTGTTATTTTTAACAAAAATAAACATCCTCTTACGATCTGGATTGGGTGGGTCCTTGTACAACAATTTTAGTAAACTCTGTCCCAGATATGGCAGGCAATCCTTTCACTACAAAAAAACAATGATTCTGGGACGAATTTTGGGACGAATTTTAAAAAAAAATTCGTCCCAGAAAATTTAGGGACGAATTTGGCGACAAAAAACTTTTTCGTTGCAGATTTGCCGTCGCCAAATTCTGGGACAAAAATCTAGATTCGTCCCTGAATTTGGCGACGAAAATAATTTTTCGTCCCCAAATTCGTTGCCAAAATTGCAACGAAAATAAAATTCGTCCCAAAATTCATCTCAAAATTCGTCCCAAATTTCGTTGCCAAATTGCAACGAAAACAAATTCGTCCCAAAATTCGGTACCCACAAATATAAACTTTGCGACGAACCTGTTTCGTTGCAAAATCTGGGACGAAAAAATATATTCGTCCCTGATTCTGGGACGAATCATCAAATTCGTCCCTGATTCTGGGACGAATCATCAAATTCGTCCCAGATTCTGGGACGAATATTAATATTCGTCCCAGATTCTGGGACGAATATAGATTCGTCCCAGATTCTGGGACGAATATAGATTCGTCCCAAAAATATAATTTAAATAATTTTGTAAAACATCATTTTTCTAACTCCGATTCTGCGACGAATCAGGGATTCGTCCCTGATTTTGGGACGAATTTATTGATTCGTCCCAGAATCTGGGACGAATTCTCAGATTCGTCCCTGAATCTGGGACGAATTCTCTGATTCGTCCCTGAATCTGGGACGAATCCAAAATTTCGTCCCTGATTTTGGGACGAATCCAAAAATTCATCCCTGATTTAGAGACGATTCCAAAATTCTTCCCTAATTCATGGACACTAATTTTGGGACGAAATCAATAAATTTATCCCCAAAACTGAGAGACCGTGATAAATTGGGGATGAAATTTTTTTCTTTACAAAATTCATCCCAAATTTTAAAATTTTTTCGAATGCAATAAATATTATCAATTTAACTACGTTCAATATATCCATACAGATATAAAATAGTACAAAACAATACACATCATCATCTCCATACAAATATAAAACATCAAAATATCCATACAGATAAAAAGCATCGAAACGAAACATACCGTCATATCCATATGATACAGATAACATCCAAATATAGTACAAGATAACTGATCACATACAATCCATAGGAATCCATAAAGTCATACAAAAAACTACAAAAACATCAAGATATTGACTTCTTCCATTGGCAATCTTCCTTCTTTCAATTTCTTCTTTTCCTACATAAACAAAAAAAATGTGCTTTTTTATTCAGGAATTGTGTTAAATGAAACAGAACTACATTAACACGCTTAAATAGCAAATCATTCAAAACCCATAGAATGTTTAGACAGCAACAACATAAAGTTCTGAACATATTGTTTTAAAGTTATTAAGGAAAAGAGTGAGGCAATAAAGCACATCATATTTGAAGAATTGATATATTGCATGTTTACATATATTAAACGTGTGCACATCCTATTTGAAATATTGCATCATGTGAAAAGGGCATTTACATTGAGTTACACATGACATAATATTTAATAAATCATGTGAAAAGCCAGGAGCTTGTCCGGCAATTCATATGACAAGAAAATGGGTATCGCAAAGTTACACATGACAAGAAAATGGGTTTGCAATTAACTATCCAGCAAGTTCCTTCTTCACTAAAGTTTGCTTCTTGATTTTCCAGGTTTACGATGAAGATAATCTTCAACGAGACAAGAAAATGGGTATCGCAAAGTTAGGCTTGCAAGAATTGGAACCTAATGTCACAAAAGAAATTGAACTAAACTTGCTTGCATCACTAGATACACTAAAGGGCATCACTAGATCACAGAAAATGTAACAGCAAAGCCTCACTGCTGTTAATTTTCTTTGCCTACTGCCGAGGTCCTAGGTAGTGGGTTGATCACCTGCTCCTTGGAATTTCCTATTAATACCTCGGTAGAATATCAAAGGAATTCATTTCAAAGTGAAACACTCAAATTAGAACATACATACGGCTCAATTTTGGTGAACTATGTTATCAAAATGGTGAGTTTAATCTATTGGGTTTTGTTATATCCAAACCAAATTAGGCTTGAGAAGGTCACATCTGAATTGATTTCAAGGGAATAAATTACAAACAGGATATTATATATCGTTTTCAGTATATTCTAAAGTGGAACTTGGAAGTTCTAAATCAAGGGAATACTTGTAACCGCAGGGTCAGATATATACTAATGCAGCACTGACTATACAACTTGCTTAAATTTGAAAGGGACCATCAACTTCTACTTAATTAATATAATAAAAAATCAAAATATACAAAGATGATCTCCACGTCAAAAGCTCGAGTAATGGAACACACAGATAATTGCCATCTCAATTTTCTCCCATTAATTACCTGCAGGCCACTGCTCTTTCTAATGGGATTCGGATTGGACTGGGTGTTCTAAGCCCACACACACAAACAAGTCAATTAGAGAGGGTCCCTTGAATAGTTGGAAGAAGGTAATCATTCCAACTAAAAATCAGATGTAATTATGAGCCTAAGAAGGTAATCATTCCATAAAGGCATTCTACTTGATAGTTGGAAGAAATACTTGGAAAATCACTAGAAAACAAGACAAAGTCATATAAGACAACTATAGAGAGAGATGTGTATAGATATGATACAACGAATTGATCTCTATACTAGCTTGTTTCATATAGACAAAATTCAAGAAACTCACCTGACCATAGTTACCAAATATTTCAACAAGCTTCTCTTCAGTGACCTGAAATACATTTGCCAAAATTAACATTAACATAATTAGCACCGGATACAAATAACAAAATAATGATATTAATAAAACATACAATAACAAAAATTACACAAACAAATATTAATATTCAAAAATAGTACCATGATCGACATCATCGTCGCCACCATCATCACCATGAACCCCGACGGTTAGGTAAATTCTTTGTATACATCCACATTCTTTCATTCTGCATTTTCTCTGTTTCAAATTTATAATAACATGAATACCTAATACTAAAAAAACTATTTATAAAACTAACGATTAATTATAATAAGCAGCAAGTAAAAGAACTATCATATTTCTTCAAATATGATTAAATAATTCTTCAATAGTTCTTCAAATATGATAACATCTGCTTGACATAATTGCAATATCAGACAAAAAATGGGGAGTTAATAAAAGAACGACACTATCATGTTCTTCTAAAGGAAGATAATAAAGGAAGTTAATAATCAATATCTTTATTTTGTGATCATATTATTCTGCTTGAAAATTCAGAATATAGGTATATATATTATTTATTCTAAAAGCCTTCCATACTATATGGATTAGAAATAGTAACTTTTCCAAAATATCACCATATCTCTTAAATGGTAGGACATTTGATCAATTAAATTCACTAAACCCAGAATAAATGAGAAATCACACTTGAATAGATTGTTTGCTAGTTTGAAGCTAAATATAGCAAACAATCTGATGGTAAAAATAAATAGTGTGTTTAGTAGTAATTGGAACACCAAAAATAAATTAACTAGAAATAATCAAATGACTAGTCACAGCTCTGGAAGTAATAACACTTAGCCTTAATTGAAGTTTAAGGAACTTGAAAAGAGAGACATATATGTAGTTTGACATAGGCACAGTAAGAAAAAAAATAGCTAATTAACTAGTATAAGTCAATTTGGAGGTGATCTCAGTTCTTTGTAATGGTATGCATGATAATAGCATTAGAAGGGATAGAACTGGAATCGTACAATAAGGTTGAGTGCTAATGAACTCGAACCAGAAGGAAAAGCACTCTTTCCGTCTCCTGAGCAAGGTACCTGACCACAAAACAAGGAGGAGACTCAAATGGAAGCTACTCCACGCAGCCAGCGCCCCTCGGCCCTCTGCCTATTTACTAAATGAACCAGAATAAAGTGTGCTCATCTTCCAAGTTTAGCCTAAACAAGATCTATTGTGAAGTCTGAGAAACTACAGCAATTTGGCAATGGGAAAGAATTAGATTCATACACAAACCTAATCTAATTATAATTCAATCTGTGAACTTGATAGTCAAAGAATGCTTTTGATGACAAATAACTGCCAGTATTTGATGTAACAAAGGCAGATCAAAAATAAGATTTGTATAAGTTGTCTTTGTAACTCTTATTCAAGGATTTTCACACAGTTGTTTATTTTCAACATAAACTCCTTAAATAATCCTCTATTGCACGCAACTGACTGCAACATCAATTGCCACCAACCTGAAAAAATGAGCCCCAACAATTCGATCTTGAGAATGAGTCTTGGCACCAACAATATTGAGATCAATGGTGGATGTGTTTGTTGCCAAAATGCAATGTGGCGGACAAGCCCTTTCAATATCAGCAAATATTGACTGTTTAAGTGCAACCTTTTCAATAACAGCCTATAAAATCAATGAAGATAACATTGTAAAATAAGAAAATTAAATCTAAATTTTTTTAAGATGTAACTATTAAGCGGCAATAATGGTGGTGGTGATGGGATGTGATCAAAATCATTGGTTAATTATGATACCGGAATTAACTAATAGTACAAGGAGTTCAATTATTTAAAACCTCAAGACAAGCTTAAATGTGATGTGTTATTATGATCTGCAGTACTATCTTGAGAATTCAACAGGTAAATATTTTAGGATTATAATAGTGATGAAGGTCACAGTGCTTGTTTCTCCCAACAAAGGAGATTCGACGAGTGGCTAGGGCACAATTTTTTCATTTTATTATATAGCGAAAAGAAGGTCAGAAGTTTCTTTAAGTTTAGATGATTGCTAAAGAGAGGATTTTTTGCAGAGGCGAGACATACAGTGGAATTTGGTTGCAACTGTCTCATATGCAATCATGAGGGCAGGATTGGAAGACAGCAGATACAAATATTTAGCATTTGAAGATATATGGGACACATTTGCGGTTCAGATGACAAAGCTTTAATTGTTACAGGAGTTATATGAGATGGAATGCACTACAAGAAGAGTATTTATTGTGAGGAAGAGAAAAGTTGACTTTCTGAGGATGCAAATGGCCACAAGACAAAATAATCACGCGTTTTTTCTACATCTCACTTTGTTGCAAATAATGTGAGTGAAGCTTCAGCGGCTCGAGGGCGACGCAGCCAGCGCCCCTCGGCCCGCTGCCGCCGCCCTCCAGAGGCAAGCGGCCAGCGGCTCTGGGACGACGCCGGCGATGCCAGCGGGTCGAGGACGACGCAGCCAGCGCCCCGCTGCCGCCGCCCGCCGGAGGTGTAAAAGTGAGAAAAGAAACGAGAGAGGGAGAGTTCGTACCTGCTGTGTCGCTGCTCCAAATACGCGCGCGCCCAAATTTCACCCGCCGGAGGTGTAAAAGTGAGAAAAGAAACGAGAGAGGGAGAGTTGGTACTTGTTGTGTCGCTGCTCGAAATCCGCGCGCGCCCAAATTTCAGATCTAGGGTTTTGGGTTTTGGCCAAATGCGGGATGGGATGTTATATATAAAGTTATTTTGGGACGAATATTTTTCGTCCCTAATTTCATCCATAATTTAGCAACTAATATACTTTTTGTCCCAGATTCTGGGACGAATTACAAAATTCGTCGCAGAATCTGGGACGAACTACAGAATTCGTCCCAGAATCTGGGACGAATCTAGGTTTCGTCCCTAAATCTGGGACGAATCCTGGATTCGTCCCAGAATTAAAATTAATTATAAATACATAAATTGAGTCCAAAATCCTACCTAAAGATATCGGAATTATACGAAATCTGTTCCTACGTGTTCGTCTACTTCTCCTGAATTTATAAGTGCTCTCAAATATAAATTTAAATTAATATATCAAAACCAATGATTTTTTTATCCGAATTTGATTTTTTAAATAGTTTAGTATTAAAAAAATTATGTTAATAAATTAAATATATTTAATTTGGCCTCAATAATGTTTGATAACATTTTTATAATCAGGAGAGCTAGACAAACACATACAAGTAGTTTTGTATCGTTCCGATAGCTATATATCTCTCTAACATCAATTTCTAACTCCGACTCCTATTAAACTCATGATTAATTAGCTGTATCTACATTTACATATTTAGTTTAACTATCAATATAAAAAATATTGGATCAAAATATTTAAATTTATATTTGAGAGCACTTATAAATTCAGGAGAAGTAGACGAACACGTAGGAACCAATTTCGTGTAATTCCGATATCTCTAGGTAGGGTTTTGGACTCAATTTATGTATTTATAATTAATTTTAATTCTGGGACGAATCCAGGATTCGTCCCAGATTCTGGGACGAATTCTTAGATTCGTCGCAGAATCTGGGACGAATTTCTAGATTCGTCGCAGAATCTGGGACGAATTACTAGATTCGTCCAGAATCTGGGACGAATCCTAAATTCGTCCCAGAATCTGGGACGAATCCTAAATTCGTCCCAGAATTAAAATTAATTATAAATACATAAATTGAGTCCAAAACCCTACCTAGAGATATCGGAATTACACGAAATTAGTTCCTACGTGTTCGTCTACTTCTCCTAAATTTATAGGTGCTCTTAAATATAAATATAAATTAATATATCGAAACCAATAATTTTTTTATCTGAATTTAATTTTTTAAATAGTTTAGTATTAAAAAATGTATATTTATCCCTGATTCTGGGACGAATCCATGATTCGTCCCAGAATCTGGGACGAATTACTAGATTCGTCCCAGAATTTGGGACGAATCCTAGATTCGTCCCAGAATTAAAATTAATTATAAATACATAAATTGAGTCCAAA
>JAGFNQ010002622.1:206908-259930 GCA_024364735.1 Boesenbergia rotunda | reverse complement strand
ACATGGATGCGGGTTCGTAATTTTAAAATTAATTACGTGCAGCGGAAGGTTTAGCATAAATAATTTCCCAAATTATTTAACCACACATCTAAGCATGCAACCTTATATTGTATAGACATGATCATATATTTAAAATTTTGCAGAAAGTAAACTAATTTACTTAATACCTCGCGTAACTCGAAGGAAGGGACGAGATCTAACCGTAAGCGTCCCTTGGAAGCTCCACCTCTATTCGTGTCCACGCCGAGTTTTCTTCGGGATGACTTCGCAAAGCCACAAGTTTCGTGCCGACAAGAACTACTAGATTCTCCAAAGGCACGACAAGAATATCAAGAGAGAGATGGGAAGACTAACCACCAAACGAAGAACGGAATCAAGATTCCGGGAGGAAGGAAGGGGTTGCGCCCTTTTCTTCTTCTTCTTACGGCAGCTGCTTGGTGGTGGCTGAAGCTCACGGCAAAAGGGGTTCTCCTTTAGGGCCGGCGGCACTAGAGGAGGGAGAGGGAGAGAAGGAGAGAGAGAGAGGACTTATTTCTAAATCTCTTAGATTGATTTCAAAGGCTTGCCTTGGTTCCTTTATATAGTAGTCTCTCAACCGCCAAGTCTCCTTTTTATGGAATAAATTTTCATAAGAAATTTATCATATAAATTTTTCTATGATTTATTCCATCATACCAAGTTTTTATCATAATTTAATTTATAATAAAAACAACCATGTTTCTCTTTTCTTATGGAATAAATTTTCACAAGAAATTTATTATATAAATTTTTCTTATCATGGAAAATCAATTCATAATTGATTTTATAAAATAAAATAACTATTCAAAGTTTATTTTTAATTTCCATGAAAATAATAACCAAACTCGGTTTATAAATTTATATTATACCATAATTTTATAAAACAAACCACACTCGGTTTATTTTATAACTTGAACCCAAACAATTTGGTTCTCCCTTTTGATGTGGCCGGCCAAACAAAAGGGTGCAGACCTCTTTGGCCGAACAAACCCAGCCAAGACCATATGAATTAAACTCATTTAATTCGTCCAATAAGTCTTCAAAAGACTTAGCCATTTTATGCTTCCGATACGTCTCTGAAAATTCAGATTCGACTTATCTCTCTTGATCGGAAAATCTAATTTTCAACTCGTTTTAAATCCCTCGGATTACTCGTAGTGTGTGTGACTAAATAGGCTTTCAATTTATGTTGGCCGTTTATAATTAACCAATTATAGAACGATCATGAGTGATACCTAGTAGTACATCATGATCCCCAATTAATCGAAAGATCAACGGTTGACCTCAGAAATGATTCTGAAACCCTTCAAAAGCTATAATGATCGTGCCTCATTCCCTTCACCATCTTATACCCACTTGGTTCAGGACACAGTCTATATGTGTCAGTCCCCACTAGGCTGACTACGTCACACCTAGCCCAAGCAATGTCTTTCTCGTCCAACGGATTCTAGTTACTCTCATGTTTCTGAGAGATTCATACTCTGGACATGTGATGCTCTGGCCAGAGGCTTCGAGTAACAATCCGACGATAGGCCTTGGGTATACATCTCCTCACAAGGAGTGGTGAATCCTTTGTAGGCTGTTTAAACATCTTCGGGCACTTCGGCTTATACCCAACCATCATGGGTCCACACCTCCTTAGAGATGCTTGCTTAAGATGTCAAAGTATAAGTCTCCATGACCAAGATGACTTGAACACCGCAAGTCAATGGAACATCGCACTTAAGCTGCAGTAAGAACTTCATTGACATTTCTATATGTAGATTACCATATGAAGTTTTACATCCAGTCACTCTAATGAACTAGTTCCCTTAACTAGCATTCATATTTATCTCCGGACATCCCAATGTCTCCAGCCAGTGAGAATCAACTGATTAGAGAATAACCCATGCTAGTCTCAACAGAATTGATAGTGTCCGTATTTATCAATTCATCGACAAGGGGCAATTTCAATACTTCACAATTGCACATGTAGAGATAATCACTAGTTGTGAATTCATCACAAATTCACTCATGCTGTGAATTGTATTGCGGGCATTCAGTGAATGAGTTTAAGATCTCAATCAAATACACAAATATGTATACTCAAATAGTGAATGTTCATTTATTAAAATAAATTATTACAATCATAAGGCGATTGCCTTAGGACACTTCTCTCAAAATACTATCAAACTCCCACTTGACCTAATGTTAATCGCTACGGTATCCAATACCACAGGCTCTAACATGACCCTCAAACTTACTTCGAGGCAAGGCCTTAGTTAAAGGATCCGCTAAATTCCTTTCAGTGGGAATTTTCTCAATTTGTATATCATTCCTACTTATAATCTCTTTGATCAGATGATAGCGGCGAAGCACATGTTTGGATCGTTGATGAGACCTTGGTTCCTTTGCTTGTACAATAGCTCCATTGTTGTCGCAGTAAACTGGCACTGCTTCATCAATGGTTGGAACCACACCAAGTTCTGAGACAAACTTCTTGATCCAGACTGCTTCCTTTGCTGCTTCCGAAGCTGCAATGTATTCCGCTTCCGTGGTAAAATCCGCTACGGTGTCTTGTTTGGAACTCTTCCAACTTATTGTGCCTCCATTCAAAATAAATACGTATCCGGACTGAGATTTGGAGTCATCCTTATTTGTCTGGAAACAGGCATCTGTATACCTACGTATTATCATATTTCCTTCTCCATATATTAGGAACACATTCTTAGTTCTTCTTAAGTACTTAAGGATTGTCTTGACAGCCGCCCAATGATCCATTCCTAGATCAAACTGGTATCTGCTTGTGACGCTCAGAGCATACGATACATCGGGCCTAGTACATAACATAGCATACATGATAGATCCTATTGCGGATGCATATGGAATCTTATTCATGCAAATCCTCTCGTCTTCTGTGCGCGGACACATAGACTTTGAAAGGTTGATCCCATGCCTGATGGGAAGGTAACCTTTCTTGGATTCCGACATGCTAAACCTTTTTAGCACTCGGTCTATATATGTAGACTGCAAAAGATCAAGCAACCGTTTTGATCTATCTCTATAGATTCTAATCCCAAGGATATAGGTTGCTTCTCCCAGGTCTTTCATGGAGAAAGTTTTGGACAACCAAATTTTAACCGACTGTAAGACTGATATATTGTTTCCTATAAGTAAGATGTCATCGACATATAATACTAGGAATACGACTGCACTCCCACTAACCTTTTTGTACACACAAGGTTCATCAGGATTTTGTGAGAAATCAAACTCTTTGATTGTCTCATCAAAACGGATGTTCCAGCTCCTGGATGCTTGCTTCAGTCCATATATGGATCGTCGAAGCTTGCATATTTTGGTTTTATCAACCGATGTGAAACCTTCAGGTTGTATCATGTATACATCCTCAAGCAGGTTTCCATTAAGGAAAGCTGTTTTCACATCCATTTGCCATATCTCATAATCATAATGAGCTGCTATGGCCAGGAGCATCCGAATGGATTTAAGCATAGCTACTGGCGAATAGGTTTCGTCATAATCAATTCCTTATTTCTGACGATATCCTTTTGCCACTAATCTAGCCTTAAAGGTAACAACATTACTTTCCATGTCGGTTTTTATTCTTGAAAACCCACTTGCACCCTATGGGCTTAGTCCCTTCAGGTGGGTTAACCAAGTCCCATACTTGATTTTCGTACATGGAATCCATTTCCGACTTCATGGCTTCAAGCCATTTGTCCCTTTCTGAACTTTTCAGAACATCATCATAACTGATAGGTTCGTCATCGCTAATGAGTAACACATCGTTCGATTCACTTATGAGAAATCCGTATCTCTCTGGAATATTGCGTATCCTATCAGATCTACGAAGAAGTGGTGTTGTTTTAGGTTCAACTGATAGCTCATCATTATGAGTTATTGGTTATGGGTCTAGACTAGGTGTCTCTGTAATGTCTATTGGAGTTTCTTGAACTTCTTCAAGTTCAATACTACTCCCACTATTTTCTTGTAAAAGAAATTCTTTTTCCAGAAATACAGCATGCCTTGAAACAAACACCTTTTGTTCCAAGGGATGATAGAATTGGTAACCCTTTGTTTCCTTATGGTATCCAATAAATAGACATTTATCAGACTTAGCATCCAATTTGTCTGATACAGTCCGCTTCACATAAGCAGGACAACCCCATATCTTAAGGTGAGTTAAGTGAGGTTTCTTACTATTCCACATCCCATATGGAGTAGTAGAGACTACCTTGGTCGGGACTCTGTTTAGCAAGTAAACAGCTGTCTTAAGCGCATAGCCCCAAAAGGATTTTGGAAGAGTTGCATGATTCATCATGGATCTAACCATGTCCATCACGGTTCGGTTACGCCTCTCAGATACACCATTATGCTGTGGTGTATACGGTGGAGTCCATTGAGACAATATCCCATTGTCCTTAAGATAATGTTGAAACTCTTGACTTAAGTATTCACCACCCCGATCGGATCGAAGTATCTTAATACTTTTGTCAAGCTGTTTCTCCACTTCATTTCTGAACTCTTTGAATTTCTCAAAAGCTTCAGATTTGTGTTTCATCAAGAACACATACCGAATCGTGAGTGATCATCGATAAAGGTAATGAAGTAGCTATAGCCTCCTTGTGCAAGAGTTGACATTGGTCCACATACATCAGTATGTATTAGACCAAGCAATTCTCCCACTGGTTTACCTTTTCCGGAAAAGGGTAATTTGGCCAGCTTGCCTTTTAAGCATGATTCGCATGTATCAAATGAACCGGGTTCAAATGATTCCAGAATTCCACATCGGTGTAATTTGGTCATGCGTTTCTTACTTACATGGCCAAGACGGCAATGCCACTTATAGGAGTCTATTTGATTATCTATTCGAGCACGTTTGTTGCTAACTTCGATATTGAAAACGTCACTGGATAAATCTAACGTGTAGATATCATTGCATAAAGTTCCAGTCCCATAAAGAACACCATTTAATGTTATATAACAACATTTGTTACTAAAAGTTAAATGATAACCTTTTTCATTCAAGCATGAAATAGATACAATGTTCTTTATTAATGAAGGAACAAAATAATAATTATCCAACTCTAAGACAAGTCCAATAGAGAGCTTTAGCAAATATGTTCCGATGGCAACAGCAGCAATCTTTGCTCCATTTCCAACTCACAGATTCGCATCTCCCTTGACGAGTCTTCTTCTATTCCTTAGCCCCTGTATGTCATTACATATATGTGAGCTACACCCAGTATCAAGTACCCAGGTGGTTGAGGAAATAGAGTGACATTCAATAATGAAGATACCTGAAGAGGATGGGGCATCGAATGCCTTCTTCCTTGAAAAAAGATACCTGAAGAGGATGGGGCATCGGATGCCTTCTTCTTCAAGGACTCAAGATAAACTTTGCAGTTTATTCGCCAGTGACCCTCCTTGCCACAGTGATGGCAAGTGCCTTTTGGGGTCTTTTCAATCTTTTTGGCCTTTTTCTTCTTTCCCTTATTCTGTTCTTTGGCCTTCCTCTTAGAGCCTTTCTTCGAGGAACCAACTAACAGTACCGTCTTCTGATCCTGCTTCACAGAAGGCTCTATAGTCTTCAGCAGGTTGAGCAACTCAGGAATGGTAGTCTCCAGCTTGTTCATCCGATAGTTCATCACAAATTGTGAGTAACTTTTGGGCAAACAATGCAGAATTAAGTCAATACTTAGTTCATGATCCATTGCAAAACCGAGTGTGCCCAGTCGCTCAATGTACCCCAACATCTTTAACATAAACTGTGAGGCAGAAGTGTCTTCCTGCATCTTAGAGGTGAAGAGGAGTTTGGAGACCTCAAACCTTTCAGATCTCGCATACTCATCAAATAACTCATAAAGATGGAAGATGATGGTATAAACGTCCATATGCTCATGCTGCTTTTGCAGCTCAGGTACCATAGCAGCTAGCATGATGCAACTCGCAAGTTCAGAATCGGTCACATGTTTCTGATAGGCCACTAACTGGTCTGGAGTTGCATATTCTGGAGGACGGTTGGGAAGTTGATCTTCAAGGACATAAGCAAGCTTTTCTGCCTTGAGGACTATCCTCAAGTTTCGAAGCCAGTCCATGAAGTTTGGCCCAGTCAGCTTATTGGTGTCCAAAATGGAACGCAAATTCAGAGAAGACATGATCGAGTGATTATCCTAGAAATACAAATTGAGCTTATGTGAGAAGAATGATAAAGAATGCATCAACATACATTAATTAAATCCTATTTATTTTTCGAATTGAATAACCCTTTTTATCAATTCGGGAGATCGTAGGAACATCTCCAAATAGGTTGATATCCAACCATAGATAAGAACAACCATGGCTGTGGCCATCAAGTTATTCTTAGCTATGAAGGAAGGTAATTATACCGATTACATATCACATATATGTAACTATTGTTGGTGCAGAAAGCACCCAAGTCAAACCTGTGTTTTGATAATGGCAATAGGGTTCAAAAGTTAAGTCTTGCTTGTTATCTAAGATGTTACTCAAGTGTGCAGGAAAAGTCCTAGCGAAGGACTGCTAGGCACTGGTGAAGGAATGTCAGGGTAAAAAGCCCTAGCGAAGGACTGCTAGGCACTGGCGAAGGAATGCCAGGGTAAAAAGCCCTAGCGAAGGACTGCTAGGCACTGGCGAAGGAATGCCAGAGTACTAAAGCCCTAGCGATGGACTGCTAGGCACCAGATGAAGGACAGCTTGGGACTGAAGACCTGGCGAAGGACTGCTAGGCAAAAGTCCAACTGGAGGAGCCGGTTGGCATCAGGTATACTCTCCTGAGAGGAGTAGGTGAGGAGGCGTTCCCCGTCGAGGGAACAGTAGGCGTCGGTTCGACCTAGGGCTCCATTTGGGATGCCTAAAGTCAGAACCAAGACAGCTAAGGCTGTATAAAATAACAATATAATACTGCTTTTTGGACTAACCCTGGATGCAGGACCGAAGGACTGAGTATCTGCATCTCAGAGAGCCTCAAAGGAGTGAGGCAGAAGCTGAGCAGGGCACCCCGGATGTTCCGGGCGCCCCCAAGGTCAACCCAAGTCAGTAGGAGCGAAAACACGCCTCGACAGTTATATGTCGGGGCGCCCCGGATGCTCCAGGCGCCCCGCCTGTCGCGGGTGCCCCGCCTGTCGCGGGCGCCCCCAGTGCCAGTTGCCGAAGCACACCCTCGCGAAGCCAAGAGGATGAAGATTTGACCCTGTCAATGCGGGCGCCCCGAGCGCTCCGAGCGCCCCGATCAAACCTGATCCCGATTTTGAAGGGATCAGATGTTGACCGAGATGGAGACGGATCGAACGCCACGTGGGGGGCGCCCCCGACGTCCCGGGCGCCCCCAGGCCCTATAAAAGGACCCTCGAACCAAGGCTTCAAGGCAACACTTGATTCAAGGCTTCCACGCTCTTCTGCTCTCGCGCCTCGCTCCGGAAACCTCACAACTCGAGCCGACGACGTCCCGCTGCTCCGGAAAAAGACAACCTACATCGGACGTCGGTAAAAGAAGAGCATCTTGTTTTTAAATGTTTACTATACTACTATTGTAATCAATCTGTGTAAACTGTTTTTGCGCCTCATATAGAATTGCCCAAAGTAAACGGTCAACGACCGTGGGCCTTGGAGTAGGAGTCGACCTAGGCTCCGAAGCAAGTAAAAATCCCTGTGTTCGTGTTTTCATTTTTAATCTTCCGCTGTGCAATTACTCTTTCTCAAATCCGAACGATTTCCGATATTCACCCCCCCCCCTCTATCGGCTCTCTCGATCCAACAACTATCACTTTATGCTATCAACTAATTGAATGTTTGCATAAATCATTGGGTTGTTAACTCATTAACAAGTATGCAACAATATACATAGCACGCAACTGCACCTCTCTTTACATCGACCTTGGCTGTGGCACAACAAATCGATGCTCCAAGCTTAAGGCTGACCCATTAATCAAGAAATAGTTTTAATATGGTTGGAGCTCATTCAACCGTTTAGTCAGGCTTGGATGTGTCCAACAACCAAAACTAAGGATTGACCTCTGACTCCAACTATATTAATCATAAACTAATTTTATGGTTTGAACATATTGAGGTTCAAGCTGGGCATGGATGTGTCCATCAACCCAAACGAGAAACAAAACTTCGGTTCTAACCATATTAATGGAAGGTGTTGGCCTTAATATTTTGTAAGGGGTTTTGGGTCTCATCCTTTTCTTTCTAAGCACATTCATGACATATAATTATGTCATGTACTAACGATTTCCTTAATAAAGTATGTATGTGACTTAATTTATCAAGTCTCATTAATTGAATTAGGAACCGAATTTCCTAATTCTAATTTCATACTTTATTTAAGGAATTGTTTTGGGAAACAATTTCCTAAATTGTCATAATCAATTTCGGAAATAATATGTTTAAGACTTTGATTTTTCTAAATCAAATCTTATTAAATTAAGAGACAGATTCCCTTAATTCAACCACATATTATTTTCATGAAAATCTTATTTAAGAAAACTCTATAGGAAATAATTTCCTAATTAATTTTGGAGACAACAATATGTAAGAGCATCACCTCTTAAATCAAATAAGGAAATTATCCAAAATTTGATTACATATTTTATTTATGGATTAATTAATTATAACAAATTATTTTCTTTGGGTGGCTCCCCGAGGCTCAGATATCCAAAGAAAAGAAATTTGTCGTAAATCTAATTTGGCCCACTCCCCGAGGCGTAGCCAAATTAAACTTGACAATTCTTATTCAAAATAGGAAATTAAATTACAACAACTAACTTTAATTTGGGTGGCTCCCCGAGGTACTCCCCAAAGTAAAGAATTTTGTTGATAATTTAAAACCAATTCGAATTTAATTGTCAATTAATTATCCATAAATTTGTCTATACTTTCTTGAAGGAAAGTGCCCAAAATTGCGAGCTTTCCATAACAGGTTTTCAGAATAATTGTAAGTTTCTGGTACAAAGAAAACTTACATATTTCCAAAATTGGAAAATTTCCAAAATAGAAAATTTCCAAAATTGGAAAGTTTTCAAAAATGGGAAGTTTTCACAATTATCATAAAATTTCAGAAACTAGGATATTTCAAAAGTTTGCGAAATTTCATGAGGATTTCCAAACTTTGAAATTCCTAAATCTAAAATTTATCATAATTGGAAAGTTTCCATAATTGAAAAATTTTCTAAAATTGAGATCATGACAAAGTTTTCTGCAAAACAATTATATGATTATGTCGAACACTAACCGGCTCTGATACCACTGTTGGGACCGGGTGCATGTTGGCATGGATGCGGATTCGTAATTTTAAAATTAATTACGTGCAGCGAAAGGTTTAGCATAAATAATTTCCCAAATTATTTAACCACACATCTAAGCATGCAACCTTATATTGTGTAGACATGATCATATATTTAAAATTTTGCAGAAAGTAAACTAATTTACTTAATACCTCGCGTAACTCGAAGGAAGAGACGAGATCCAACCGTAAGCGTCCCTTGGAAGCTCAGCCTCTATTCGCGTCCACGCCGAGTTTTCTTCGGGATGACTTCGCAAAGCCACGAGTTTCGTGCCGACAAGAACTACTAGATTCTCCAAAGGCACGACAAGAATACCAAGAGAGAGATGGGAAGACTAACCACCAAACGAAGAACGGAATCAAGATTCCAGTAGGAAGGAAGGGGTTGCGCCCGTTTCTTCTTCTTCTTACAGCAGCTGCTTGGTGGTGCCTGAAGCTCACGGCAAAAGGGGTTCTCCTTTAGGGCCGGCGGCACTAGAGGAGGGAGAGGGAGAGAAGGAGAGAGAGAGAGGGCTTATTTCTAGATCTCTTAGATTGATTTTCAAGTCTTGCCTTGGTTCCTTTATATAGTAGTCTCTCAACCGCCAAGTCTCCTTTTTATGGAATAAATTTTCATAGGAAATTTATCATATAAATTTTTCTATGATTTATTCCATCATGCCAATATTTTATCATAATTTAATTTATAATAAAAACAACCATGTCTCCCTTTTCTTATGGAATAAATTTTCACAAGAAATTTATTATATAAATTTTTCTTATCATGGAAAATCAATTCATAATTGATTTTATAAAAATAAAATAAACTATTCAAAGTTTATTTTAATTTCCATGAAAATAATAAACCAAACCTCGGTTTATAAAATTTATATTATCCATAATTTTATAAAACAAACCACACTCGGTTTATTTTATAACTTGAACCAAACAATTTGGTTCTCCCTTTTGATGTGGCCGGCCAAACAAAGAGGGTGCGGACCCTCTTTGGCCGACCAAACCCAAGCCAAGACCGTATGAATTAAACTCATTTAATTCGTCCAATAAGTCTTCAAAAGACTTAGCCATTTTATGCTTCCGATGCGTCTCTGAAAATTCAGATTCGACTTATCTCTCTTGATCGGAAAATCCAATTTTCAACTCGTTTTAAATCCCTCGGATTACTCGTAGTGCGTGTGACTAAATAGGCTTTCGATTTATGTTGGCCGTTTATAATTAACCAATTATAGAACGATCATGAGTGGCACCTAGTAGTACATCATGATCCCCAATTAATCGAAAGATCAACGGTTGACCTCAGAAATGATTCTGAAACCCTTCAGCAGCTATAATGAATCGTGCCTCATTCCCTTCACCATCTTATACCCACTTGGTTCAGGACACGGTCTATGTGTGTCAGTCCCCACTAGGCTGACTACGTCACACCTAGCCCAAGCAATGTCTTTCTCGTCCAACGGATTCTAGTTACTCTCATGTTTCTGAGAGATTCATACTCTGAACATGTGATACTCTGGCCAGAGGCTTCGAGTAACAATCCGATGATAGGCCTTGGGTATACATCTCTTCGCAAGGAGTGGTGAATCCTTTGTAGGTTGTTCAAACATCTTCGGGCACTTCGGCTTATACCCAACCATCCTGGGTCCACACCTCCTTAGAGATGCTTGCTTAAGATGTCAAAGTATAAGTCTCCATGACCAAGATGACTTGAACACCGCAAGTCAAAGGAACATCGCACTTAAGCTGCAGTAAGAACTTCATTGACATTTCTATATGTATATTACCATATGAAGTTTTACATCCAGTCACTCTAATGAACTAGTTCGCTTAACTAGCATTCATGTTTATCTCCGGACATCCCAATGTCTCCAGCCAGTGAGAATCAGCTGATTAGAAAATAACCCATGCTAGTCTCAATAGAATTGATAGTGTCCGTATTTATCAATTCATCGACTAGGGACAATTTCAATACTTCACAATTGCACATGTAGAGATAATCACTAGTTGTGAATTCATCACAAATTCTCTCATGCTATGAATTGTATTACGGGCATTCAGTAAATGAGTTTATGATCTCAATCAAATATACAAACATGTATACTCAAATAGTGAATGTTCATTTATTAAAATAAATGATTACAATCATAAAGCGATTGCCTTAGGACACTTCTCTCACAATACTAACACGCGGTACTCATGCAGCTTGAACGGGTGGTTGTTTATGCTTCCCGGCAGCTGAAGGAGTATGAGAGGAACTACCCCGTTCATGACTTAGGGGTGGCCGCTATCATTTGCGCGCTGAAGATCTGGAGGCATCATCTGTATGGGATCACATTTGAGATTTTCACAGACCACATGAGCCTTCAGTATCTGTACACTCAGTGAGAGCTGAATCTCCGACAGAGGAGGTGGATAGAGTTTCTGAAGGATTACGACTGCACCATTAGCTACCATCCTGGGAAAGCTAATGTAGTTGTCGACGCCCTCAGTCGGAAGTCTAGAGCTGTTTTGGCATGCCACAGTGTGATGGTCACTGATTTGATTTAGAGTTTCTCTGAGCTAGGGTTAGAGGAGCAGTCTCAAACAGAGAGGACTGCTAGTGACTTTGAGGGCTCAGTTAGAGATTCGGTCGAGGATCGGAGAGGCTCAGGCCAGTGACCAACACATTCAGTTTCTGGGTAGCCAGGCGATTTCAGGAGAGCAGTCGGTTTTCACATGTGAGGAGGAGGTGTTCTGTACTTCCGAGGGAGGTTGTGTGTACCAGAAGTGCACCCTGTCTTAGACGAGTTGCTGCAGGAGGCTCACTGATCACGCTTTGCTATTCATCCGGGTAGCACTCGGATGTATCGTGATTTGAGACATTCCTACTGGTGGAACGGCATGAAGAGGGATGTCCCGGACTTTGTTGCTAGATGTCTCGTCTGTCAGCAGGTTAAGGTAGTGCACCAGAGACCTGCTTGACTCCTCCAGAAGATCCCCATTCCCGAGTGGAAGTGGGAACACATCACCATGGACTTCGTTGTGGGTTTGCAGAGGACTAGGAGAGATCATGATGCAATTTGGGTAGTCGTGGACCGACTAACCAAATCTTCCCACTTCTTAACTATTCGGAGGACGGATTCTCTCGATAGATTGGCAAAGATATATTGCCGGGAGATAGTCAGATTACACGGAGTTCCTTTGAGTATTATCTCGGATAGGGATCTGCCTTTTACATCTCGTTTCTGGTAGAGTTTGCAGAGGGCTATGGGTACAGAGCTCCGGCTCAGCACAGCTTTTAATCCCCAGACGGACGGTCAGTCAAAGCGTACTATCTAGACTTTGGAGGACTTATTGCGCTCGTGTGTGATGGACTTTGGGGGCAGTTGGGAGGACCATTTGCACTTGGTGGAGTTCGCCTACAACAACGGCATTCATTCGGCGATACATGTAACGCCCGCCTTTCTCCCACACCTCGTGGTGTGGCGAGATAGGCGTCGTTACGCTAAACATACATGTGCATAAAAAAACATCTTAATGCAGCGGAAACATTTTTTTCTAAGCATGCTTTTAAACACATGGAACATTTATACATGGCATCATGTCATAACTTAACCGTTCCATGATTTATTCATAATCATCATAAGCAGTATGTACTCATCCATAAACATGGCATCATAAGTCTTAAGTCACCCAAGACATGCATTATGTGAAAATATAAGAATCTTTGCCAAGTCACTACTACACACACACATACTTCTGCCTCTCCTGCAGCTTCCCTTAATAGCCTCTTGCTTGATATGCGGTATGAGGAAAATAAAACTATAAGCACATAGGCTTAGTAAAACCCTTTCCTACTCACTAAAACTATACGTCACTTAAACATAAACATATCAAGTATCTGACATAGCGTAACTTCGAACCTAAACATAAGCATAGTCATGGCATAAGTCATAAGCATATGAACAACTAACATAGCATGATTTCTAACATCATCATAGATCTACAACCTACTTAACATGGTATAAATCTTAACATACTTGAGCATAAAACATACATACATGACATGAAACATACTTACACTTGACATAATTACTAACATACATGAATATAAGGCATACTTATCATAACATAATTCTTAGCATACATGAACATAAGCATACTTCTCATAACATAATTCTTAGCATACATGAACATAGGCATACTTATACATGACATGAAATATGAGCATAAACACAAACATAAAATATACTTACCTTGGCGCGATGCATAACATGGATGTATGAATGAGTCTAATGCATTTACTACATAAGGATGCTTAGTTTTGAAATCATACTTTTAAATGCTTAACATAAACATAACATCATTGGGGTCCCCGGCTTGTACCACATACATTCATCATAAGCGCGCATCCCTAAGTAAATATGAGATAGCTAGCCTCAACCTACTAGGGTAAGGACAGCATAGTCGGTAGTCCTAGAACCGGGGCATTCTTAAGGTGCCCATCCCTGTTGCACAGCTTCGGTAGTGTCAGAACCGTGGACAGCATAGTCGGTAGTCCAGAACCGGGGCGTTCTTAAGGTGCCCATCCCTTGGACCCTTACTTCGGTCCGGTACAAGCCTCATACATAAAAATAAACATGCATGCTTCATCATACATACTTGTCATTCATACTTATCATTCATACTCATTTCATATCATCGTCATGCCTTCATCATACATACTTATCATTCATACTTATCATACATACTTAAGGCATAACCATCACTTTCATTCATACTTATCATTCTTTATTCACATAATAGGACATACATGCATAATCATGGTTCTAGTCATAACCTTATCCGGGTTCATCAAACTTGCATGTTCATGATACATAATAAACATACGCCTCATACATAATACATTCCATCTAACATACATAATCCTAGCATTCATCATAAAAATCTGGATGATAAGCTACATATAAACCTAACACCTACTACTAGGGTTCATAGCGTTCATCATAAAACATGTATATATCTTCATGGATCATAAATCCATTACAAACATTTATCAATATTCATGCATCATTATATTTATCATAACCTACTTCTACATCAATTACATATATTTCATGGCATATGACTTAAATATTCATGATTAAAACATAACTTAATATCAAGCATACAAAGTCATGTTATATAACACATCAACTAGGATTTTAGTCACATGGAGGCCCTTACATCATACTTAAAAATGTACTAGCATCATGGTAATTTATAACATGCATTCTTGAGACCCGAACCCAAACCAAACCCTAAGTTTGGGGTCTTGGCCGAAACTTGAAGAAAAACTAAGTTCATAGAAAATTTTCCTAGGGTAAGATTAACATCTTATACTTTGCATATCATACCATGGAAGACCAATTTAACTCTTGATTGGACTTAACACAAAGCCCTAGCCCTAGTACATGACTTGGCCGAAACCCATAAGGGTAACAAACCCATAGAAAATTTATACAAATCACTACTTTCATCCATACAATATCATAGCAAGACCGACTAAGCATGCTTAGAGAATTGAAGATTAAACCTAGGTCTAATCTTGAAAGTGGCCGAAACCCTAAGGGGTGCTTAGGGTGCCCTAAAACTTCAAACATCATGCTTTCATACTTCACCTATCATAGGTAACCATTGGCAAATATAAATCAAGTCTTTAACATGATTTCTATCCCAATATATACCTTGGCCGAAAACTTCATGAGGCCTTTTCATGGATTTTTATTTTTTTATTTTTTTCCCACATGTCATGCCAATAAGACTTAGATCATGACATATAACTTTGAAAGCTATCATACCACAGGTGAGAGGGATTTACCTTCCTTAATCTTGCTTACAACTTTGGATAAAAGATAACAAGAGAACCTCCTTGTCTCTAAATTCTCCTTAGTCCTTGTATCCTTGTAGGGGGGGCCTTAGATCTTCCAAATAGAGTCCTTGGTGGAACTTTTCTCAAGGGGGAGAGCACCTTGAATTTTCGGCCAAAGCAAGGAGGAAGAAGAAATGAAGAAGAGAAGGGAAGTTGTAACTTCCTTTCCTATTTATATCATTTTGAAAAGGGGTAAATGAAGAGTCATGGTGCCTCTTCTCTTGGTGTCTCTTCATTTTCTACACCTTAACTAATATTCACTTCATTCCCTCCTAGCACTCCCTTGCTAGGTGAATTGGTTAGTGCATGCTTGGTTGTACAAGAGGTCCAAGATTCAATCCTTGGTGTATGCACTAATTTTCTATTTTATCTTTAATTTATTTCCTATTATTTTCGAAAATTCCTTAAAAATTCTCCCATAATTATGTTAATATTTTTCATTACAATCCCTCTATTTTCATATTAAATTTTTTTCCTAAAACCACCCATAATAATGGCACTAGAGCCCCTATAAGGCCCCTTAGTACTTAGTTTCTCAATTTAAATGAGGGAACCTTGGGTTTCTAGGCTAAGGTTTGTACTAATATTTCTAGATCCTTCAGAAAATTATCTAGACATGCTTAATATTTTAAGGAAAATATTAAGAGAATTTTCCGGGTCGTTACAATACAGATGGCACCGTTTGAGGAGTTGTATGGTAGGGCGTGCTGGACACCCACCCTTTGGGATGAGGTCAGAGAGACTCAACTGCTGGGACCCCAGAGAGTTCAGCATGAGGCAGAGTTAGTACAGACTATCAGACAGAGATTATCAGTAGCACAGGATCGCCAGAAGAGTTATGCTGACCGGAGACACCGACCCTTAGAGTTTATTGTGGGGGATCATGTTTTTCTGCGAGTTTCACCCACGAAGGGGGTGAAACGTTTTGGCCTCAGAGGTAAGCTAGCTCCACGGTATATTGGTACGTTCCAGATTCTGGAGAGGATTGGAGCTGTAGTTTATCGCCTAGCCCTTCCACCGTCCTTGACCAGCATCCACGATGTGTTCCATGTATCTATGCTTAGAGGATATGTGTCAGATGCCACACACATTTTATTCGAGATACCAGTTCCGCTCCAGCCTGACCCTACTTATGAGGAGATACCTGTACGGATTTTGGGAGTTCCGGGAGCATCAGCAATGGAACAAGATGATCCGGTTAGTCAAAGTCAGATGACGGTATCTTTCGGATGCGGAGGCGACCTAGGAACTCGAGGATATGATCAGAGCTCGTCATTCCCCACTTGTGTATTTGAGATGTGTACGGTTTGTTTTGTACAATATCCGTGCTGCCTGTTTTCGTTCAGTATTTTGTACTGTATGAGCGTACTTGACACATTTAGTTAACAAATTTGGAGACCAAATTTTTGTTAGTGGGGGAGAATGTTAGAATACTGAAAATTTTGGGGGTTTAAAATGCAAATTTCCGAAATTAGGGGCTCTTGAGCTAATAGCTGAAATTGGAGGGGCAATTTGGAAAAAAAACCTTAAGTGTTCCTCGGCCGAACGAAACCTCATTGCTTCCGAAAACCCATTTTTCTTTTCCCTTCTCCCTCGCGAGCCCTAAATCGTAGCCAAGCCGATTCTTTCCCTCCCCTTCGCGAGACCTAGCCGCAGTGAACGCCGCCGGGCTACCTTCTTGAGCCGACGATCCTCTGCCCCAGCGCAACCCTGCTTCTCCCCTTCCCCTCTTTTGTGGCTGAGATTTGCGCCGAGTGGAGGTTTTGCCGATCACGTGATCATCGGTGGTCATCGTTTTCCTCCAGAGCTCGGATCGATCTCCACTCCAAGCGGGTTGAAGGTGAGTGTGTTGTATACTGTATTCCTTCTCTCTTTTCTTTCCAATCGCGCCAAGGTATTGGCGATTGTTGTGGACTTGATCCCCTGATCACGATTGTTCTTGGATGCGCCATGGATGATTTAGGGTTTGGGAGAGGCGTTAGCTCAGAGTTTGGGGCCAATCGTGGCGGAGCTCCTCGCTGATGTCGATCTTGCTAGATGAGAGCAGAATTATTCTATCAGCGGATCTGGGTAAGAACTTGATAATGATGCTCTTGGATTTGAGTATGGTGATTGAATTGGATTTCTATTTTGATACGGTTTTGAATTCAGATATGGGAATGGGATGTGAGTTTAGTTCTGTGCTATGGGATTTTAGCTTTGATGTTTTCTGATCAAATCGCGTCTTGCGTGTGTTCTGTGTTGGTCAAGCTCTTAATCCTTCATGTGCGATGGCAGATCTTGTGATTAGGATGGTTAGAGTTGGATGTTGGATTGATCTTGGTTTTCAATTGGTGTTGTGTGAACCGTAGGTTTATTGTGGTGTCGTGTATGTTCCTTGATCTCTCTTAGCTTGTGTTTGGTTTTGCCCTGAGCTTAGTGAACTCAGGTTTGTAATTGAAGGCAAGTAGGTTTCAGATCTAAGGTGGATGGTATTGAGGTTTTGCTTTTGATCAGTACATGGATTTATAGTGGACATGATAGATTTTGATCCATAGCCTGATCTATATCATTTGGGAGATATGTTCAATCGGAAGCTAGGCACTTGAAACAAGGTGGAGCGGTTTATATTCTCTGTTGTGTGTTTGTGCCAATTTGGATTACCGTAAGCTTCCTCAGGTATTTGCTCGTTTGTGAAGCTTGAAGTTTGATCCTTAGCTTGGCGCCAATTTTGTGGTTGTTCCTTTAATGAACAATGTCTGTGTTGATGTGAAATAAGATTGGGAGTAGCTGGGGTTTGAGTAAGTGAAGTTAGGATTTTGTTTCTAATTTCACTTAGCACAAACTTAACTAATAATTTTGGTGTATCATTAGTTAAGTTGTATTGATGTGATACAGGTTATTGATTCGGCTATTTGGAGTCCATTTGCGGCTGATATTGTTTCAGACGGGGATTCTCTTCACTTTTGGATTTCCTACATTGGAGGCGGGTATCTCTGACTCTTCTTTTAAATTTGTCACAGATATATATATATATATATATATATATATATATATATATATATATATATATATATATATATATACATGATATGCTTATTTAGCAATAGCGTAATAGATTGTGGCATGACTCTTATATTTGTTTTGTTGATGTTATTTGTGCCATAACTGACTTGTGATACCTATATCTTTAGGACTTAGATTATGGTGCATTATCCACGAACCTTGCATATCATGTTGATATATGTGGACTAGATAGTGGATGTTGTTTGACCAGTGTTATGCATCATCGTGCACTGTGCATCACTGTCGATCAGGGGCCCCTTTTGGGTGAGCTAGGTCGACAGTCATATTGACCTACCCATACGGCCACTCATGGGTTAGTAGTTGGCGGAGTATTGGGTAGTGTGCTCTGTGCTGCTCCGCTCATGCACTCATGGGTTAGTGAATCGGAGCGTGGTAGCAGGCAGATGTCCCTCCTTGAGTTGTCCAGATACCAGGAGATGAGAGGGAGATGTCTCTCCCCCATTTATATACATGGGGTAGGGGTAATACTCAGACAGAGATGTCCTCCAGAGATGGCCTGGGGCTGATAGAGATATCGCTAGGATAGGCCATGGAGTAGGGGTGTTACACCGGCAGCATTTCGTCTACTCGATCGCTCAGGAGTAGTGATGGCAGAGCATGGATGGCAGTCACAACCCTACGTCGGAGGGTGGCCTCCGCTCAGTTTCCTCCCGTACATAGGTGACGATGTCTGACCGACGGCAGGGGTGACCATGTCATTGCACCTTGTGTATTCGTTTATTTTGCCCTTACTTGTGCTTGTTTTTACTTGATGTTGTATTATGATTGACATGCACTTACAGGAGATCCTTATGTCTGGTCTTGGCGACTCTGCTACTTTGGTATGGTAGTTCTTATTTTGCTCTTGCAGTTGTTCTTATTCCTGCCTATACACGTATTATTTTGGTAGTCTATTACCTTGTTGCTATCTTAGAATATCTTGTATATATATGATGAGATATTCGCTGAGTTCTATGACTCATTCCGTTAGCTCCTTGTTTTTATTTCAGGATGATTGACTAGAGCGTGCCCGACAGCCTATCCCAGTTCGCGTACACGTCGAGATGTCTTCGGGATTTTTTTGTCTATTTTGTTGGTAGTACTTTTTATGTTTTCTTCCGCTGTTGCTTTTATGTTAGATCTAGTCATACTATACGGCAGTATAGTTGTACTTTTGTGAGGCTTTTATGCCTTGTGTTTTGTCATAAGTCGGACCGGTCCGCAGTCAGGTATGGTTTACCCGATTTTAATTTATGTTCTGTCTTTCTTTGAGGTCTGAGGTCATTTAAACTGCGTGGTTGTGAATTACGTGATGTATGTATATGTGAATTGTCTGTCGGACAGGGGAGGTGCTGTCCGATTTTCTATTGGACCAGCGGCCCTTGGGGTCTCGGGGCGTGACAATATGGCCCCCAACGTCATATTTCCATGCATGAAACTCAAACCCATTATGCCAAATCCCAAAGAATTGAGACTCAAATCCGTCTCCAACTCTTTTGGCACACTCCATGATCCATATAGACCTTTGAGAGAAACCTTCCGAGATCCATTTACCATGGATCCTAAAGACTCTTAGAGCTCCCCCTTGAGCTCTTAGCCTTAGCCACCTCCCTAGGTGACTCAACTCAACAACCACTAGGCCACACCGGTGTACCTCCGGAGACTCTTGGCCAACAAACTTAACCTTCTTAACCTTAGACACATTGCCCTTAGTTAAGTCCTTCTTTTTCCCTTTAAATGGCACCCCTTGCCATTTTTGGACTTCCCCTCCTTGCCATAATCATATGCTACCCTAGCATATTTCTTTCCATTGGCGTTGGAGAACTTAGACTGGTATCCTAGACCCGATCTATCATTGTTAGGTTCTTGACTACCCAACATCATCCTTAAACCCTTAGATCCAATAGTGAATCTATCTAGGATTTTCTCTAACCTATCAAGCTTTTCCCTCAATGCTTGATTTTTCCTTTCTAGGTTCTCAAACCTAGTATCAACATGTCCTCCTTGGGCATTCCTAGACCTATCCACCTTCCTAGGCATATGTCTCCCCTTCTTGGGATTTTTGCATCGATCCTTAGGTCAAAGGTCTTAAATTTATCATGATGCATGATTTTTCTAGGGTTTTGATCTACAATGTTACCCCTATTTCTATCATTATACCTACATCCATGATTATTCTTAACAAGCATATAAGAATTTGAAATTGGATTTAATTTTAAACAAGGAATTACCTTTCCTTTTACCTTTGAAGCTCCCCCTTGACTTGAGCTCCTCTTCTTCTCCAATTTCTTTAAATGTGCCAACTTCTTGATTTCTCCTTTCTTTGGGCACTTGGTATGGTAATGTCCATGCTCACCACACGTGAAGCAAATTATATGTTTCTTATCTTTCTTTGCTCCATCCCTATCACTCATGTTAGTTTTCAAACTATTTGAATTGGGTTTAGGGTGTACCTCCTTTTTCATACCCAATGGACACTTGTCCTTGTAGTGTCCTTTTTCATTGCACCCAAAGCAAATGATGTAATCTTTTGCCCTTGCTTTAGTGGAGGTGGGAGCTTCTTCTTGCTCCGGTATTGAGGATGGTCACTCCTCCCCCTCAATCCTTGAAGTGGAGACTTCTTCTATCTCTTCCTCACTTGAAGATGTAGACGATTCAACTCTCTCCTCTTCGGATGTTGAACTTGGCTCAACTTCCGATTGATCCTTTTCCTTGGACTCTTCTTCTTCTTGTCCTTGTGTCGAATTCTCATGTAGAGTTATTATCTTCCTCCATAGCTCATATGCATTCTTGTACTCTCCTACATTTGACACAATATGTGAAGGTAATAAATTCAATACAATTCTAGTTACCTCCTTATCCGCCTCCGCTTCTTCCGTTTGACTCTTGGTCTAATACCGAGGTCGAAGGCGCTTTCCCTTCTTGTCCGTTGGAGCTTCAAATGGAACTTCCAATGCGGTCCAATGATCCCAATCCATTTGGAACCATGTCTCCAAGCGATTTCTTCAATAGTTGAAGTCATCTCGGTCGTATAGAGGTGGAATCCTAGTGTCCCATCCTAGTGGACCTTTCGAGCCTATCTTCCTCTAACACCTTTGCTCTCTCGGTGATTAGTCCGTAGATGAGAGACCTTGCTCTGATACCACTTGTTAGGACCGTGATCGTCAAGCTAGAGGGGGTGAATAGTTTTTCTTCGATTCTCTACCTACAACGTTAGCAAGCGCATGTAGAATAACAAAAAAACAAACTAAAAATAATGCTAGCGCCAACCTTTACGTGGTTCGGAGATGACGCTCTTACTCCACTACTATCCGTAAGGTGGACGATCCCTTGATTCATCGGTGGATCACTCCCCGGATGCCCTCCGGCTAGCTCATGTGGTTCCTTGTGGGTGGAGAAACCTTGCCACAAACCAAACTTCACTTCTGAGCTCTTAGACTACTATTTGGCTTTTAACCAAAGCCAAATTCGTCAAAGCTCTCAGTCAAAATGAAGCTCTCTTAAATAGAGCTTAAAGTTGAAAACCCCGCTACCAGTCGACTGGTCCATTACCAGTCGACTGGTCCCACCTAACTAGCTAGCCAACGACTATCTCAACGGCTAGTTTTTCACCTGATCAGTCGACTGGTCCTAGCCCAGTCGACTGATATTTCTGTGAGTTCGAGTTCCTCGCTGGCAGTCGACTGATTTCTTCCCAATCGACTGCCCAGCTTACAAAACCACTCTTCCTCACTCCGAAGACCCTCCTTCACGTATGCCTTCAAGTACACTCTCTTGGCTTGCCTCTTGAAGTTCTCTTCCACCGGCTATCATCCCTCGGATGCGCACGCACGCAAGCCCTCAGCTTGCCTCCATGCTACCATTCACGTGTGCCCTTTGAAGTCCTCTTCCCGACTTGCCCTTAGAGTCTTCTTCCCTCGGCTCTCGTCCCTCGGATGTGTCCTCCATGTGTGACTCACCAAGTCTTGCAAACTCAATAACACATATCAAACCACAAAGGTAAATCTAACTTAAATCCTTTGTCCAAACATCAAAATACATGGTCATTCCGGACCATAGATTTCTCCAACAAAGAATGCTTCTATCTTCCTCCTGAGAATTTCTCTTTTGGGCTACCCATGTCACACATGTTTTCTATCTCATCCACTCATTCACACCACTGCTACACTAAACAACTAACCACAGTTGGATCTGCATCGTACAAGTAAAGCCAGTCTACTTCCCATTATTTTTGCATAGTTGCATCTGTTGCGCCCTACTGCACTCCTTCCACAATTCATACCATGCGCTGGCACACTAACTTGATACCATACTCAAAGGAAACTAAACAAAAAAGAGACTGACTAAGTCAAATACAAAAGTAATCATGTCAAGGATCAAGGATGCTCTTAACTTCCTCCCCAATACATTCTCTTCAGAATAGGAAAAACAAATTTCCAAACCACAAATCTGAGCAATCATAGGAAGATCGAATCCTCACCATGACAGGATCGTCGACGTTGGAACCCTTGCACGATCATAGAACAAGAATCATCGCTCGACAAAAATCTCAAAGGAGGAAGAATCGCAGTAGTGGGTTTTCTCGGGCTGAGGGCAGTGGCTCGCGATGCATCGAGGGAAGGAGAGATCAGAGTGGCGCAGTGGGAGAGAAAAAGATTTTTGTGTAAGGAGGAAGACGAAGAAGGCGTCGGGGTTTGTAGTTTGTGTGCGGCTCAAAGGAGTCGATGGTTTCGACAGGGTGGGCGTGCGATGAGGGAAAGAAAAAGGGGAATTATATGTTTTAACCAATTTTGCAAAAAGCCCCTCAACAATTGAGTTATCCCACTTACACCCTTAAATTTTGAATTTTAATCAATTTAGCCCTCAAATTTTCAGTATTTAAAATTTTTGATAGTGTGACACCATATAGGAATGGTGTAGAATTGTAGTTGAAAGAGTTTTGATGCTTTGATGTTAATATGGTTTAGGCACTAGATTATAGGAGGAGTTAATAGAGTTAGTAGCTAATTGAGTTTAATTGGAATTAATCAGATTAGAATGGTTTAATTAATCAAATGATAGTGGATGTTTTTATTAATGTAATTAAATTGAATAATTGATTAATCGACTTAAACAATTTAATTGAATCTAAAGGATTGATTAAATTGTTATGTTAATCAAATTAAGAGTGTATGATCAAATGAGGGTAATCAACTAATTAATGGATTAGGTGGATTATCAAAATAGATTGATGAATTAATTAATAAATGAGTTTCTTAATTAATTAAGGGATGAATAAAAGTAAGAAGTTGATTAATTAATCAATAAGGTTTGATTATTGATTAATAGGTTCTTAGATATTCTTCATGCTTGATATGTAGGGTTTGAGTTGGGGACAACCTCTCAGACTCGAAGATGATTAGAGCGATCTACATTATGAGACGGATACTTCTTCCTTTTACTTAGTAGTTTATTATACTTAAATGCATGGTTGAGTAGGCTGCTTTATCTTAACTCAGTTTTATTTGTGCTTCCCTGCTTGATACTTCATTGCTTGATCTTTGAGTTAATTAAAATTACATTTATATAGTCTCGTCTGTTATTTTTCTTGATCTATAGAGTACCACTTGTATGCGAGTACTTAAGAACGATCATTAGACATATCTAGGATTTAGTTGATATTAAATATACCCTACCTAGTATATTAGTTACATGTTTATTGATCATGATATTGGTTGGATACATGTGTATTATATTTATCGTATGGTTGTTGGCCTGGTTGAGGCTGCGCATATTAGTATTATGCAACATTTTTGCATTGTTTACATACTGACGACCACTGGCTTCCTTGTGGTTGAGATGGGTCATCGGTCATATTTCCTTTTGTGCCAAACTGGGCCACTTATGGATAGTGGTTGATAGAGTTATGTGTAGGCAGTTGATACCACCCCCCCCCCAGGTGCTAAAGGTCCCCACAGGTACTTTTTGGGTTTTATAGCCATAGGTGTTGAGTTTTCATGCAAAACCACCAGTGTTGGAATTTTCTACATAGTCATAGGTGTTCGGCTTCCTGCATCTTGTCCACCCGGCCATCTAGTGTAGCGATAGCGGAAGTGTGTACAGATCAGGTCATTGTATCATGTGCATATGATGCATCATTGCATTTATTTGATCTTTGATAATTGTACTTGATTGATATGTATATACGGGTTGTTATTTGCATTTATTATATGATCTAAATCTACTTAGTAGTACGAGAATGCTTATAGTGTATCATGGGGGTTTTTGACCATGCCCCTGCATGTTAGACTATTTTCAAGTATGTATATTGATTTGGTCATTTATGTTCGGAATTCCTTTGTTTCGGAGACTGTATTTGATTGTTCCTATTTTGCTTATTATATCCTATTTTATGTCATGCAATTATCTATCAATTACCCCCGCAAAGTCCTCTGGGACTCACTACCGCTTGTATTTATTTCCGTTTTAGGTAGTTGGTGTATGCGACTTGTGCTGCCAAGAGAGGATCCATCTACCAGTCATTTAGCATCAAGTAATTTTAGTTGTTTGAGTAGTTCCTTTATTAGACTTGTTTTTATTTCAAAAAACATGTATTTATGTTAGTGGTTTTTGGGTTTTGACTATGTACCTGTGAATTTGTGTATGTCAATGGGGTTTGTGTTTTATTTGGAGTTTCACACTATTGGTAAGTCAAGGAAAGTTTTTTTTTATAGAGATTATGTGATTTCTTTCTATTTATTTTACATGGTTGCCAGCCGTGTGGGTTGTGTTATAGTCTGGATGTGATTGTTTGTACAAGAGTTTACAGGAGAGGTGTTGTCCGATTTTCTATTGAACATGCAGCTCATCAAGGCATGACAAACTCATTAGTCGATTGTATTTAGGGTCGTCTCCATAAATTAGAGGCTCGCTGGAGGCCCTAGGCTAATTTTTAGATTAATAATGATTAGGCGAGAAAAAGAGAAAACATGATTTTAAAAAAAACTATATATAATGAATTTTTGGTATTTTGGGCCCTAATTCAGGGCAGTTCTAATCATTATATGCTTTAAAAAATTAATTTATTATCAAATTTAATAGGTAACCTACATAATATGGAGACTCCTAGAATAGGAAAGCCCTAGGTAGCTGCCTATGCTGCCACCCTCTGAAGACGACCCTGATTGTATTGTAGTAGAAACACAGTAATAGAAACTCTAACTGTAAACACTGTAGCAAATCATAATGGCAACACCTACATACTAACCATTAGTTTCATCTTGTGGGGACATACTGTAGCAAATTATGATACTGTATAGGAATGTCAATTTGGGTGGTTCAGATGGATTCGGGTATGGTTGAAGCAAGCATATTACAAAAAACATCCCAACCCGACCCGAACCTAAACACAACCTGAAAACCCTAAACTCAAACTCACCCCGAATAACTTGACCAAACTGAATAACTTGACCAACCCAATTAAAAAAAAAATCTATTTTTCCTATAATTCTTCTTTTTTATCTTAGTATTTCATCATTATCATACTAACTATCTACTATTGATGTACATAAAGCATTTTAATTTTCAAAACAAAATGATTCAACTCCAAAAAATTACTAAACCCTAAATTCAAGTCAACCCGAACCCAACTTAATCCTAACACAGCCCAAAAACTCTCAATCCCAACTTGAAAACTACCAACCCTAGCCCGATATTTTTAAGGTCGGGTCAATTTTGACACCCATAATACCGTAGCAAACCCTGAATGCTATAACAATCCTAAAACAATATAGCAAAAATCCTAAAATACTATTCACGATGTCGAAAATAATGTTCGCACCATAAAATAGTATTCCTTATCCTGTCGAGGCTTCCCGTTGCTAAGCATCTAATCAAACTTGACCTATTGAGACTTCCTCATTATCTAGCATCCAGTCAACCTTGTCATGTTGGGACTTTCTCATTGCCTAGTATCTAGTCAACTTTGACATGTTGGGACTTCCTCATTATCTTACATCTAATGAGCCTTGACCTGCCAAGACTTCATCATTGCCTAACATTTTTTCAACTTTAACTTACTGGGACTTTATTGTTACCTAACATTCGAGCAACCTTGATCTGCTAGGACTTTTTATTTCATGTCTAATATATGATCCTCTATGATCTGTTAGGACTTTTCTCATTGTCAAGTGTCCAATTAATCTTTCTCACTTAGAATTTACCCTTGCCAACTCTCTATTAGACTTCAAATCGCTAAGTGTCCGATCAATCGTGACTCACTTAGACTTCTTCACTATCAAATATTTTGTCAACCTTGACCTACTTAACTCTTTGCATTAGTCAACAAACATATTGATTAACTATCATGTATATCCAGTCAATCTTAACCTACTTGACGTCTTACTCAACCAACTTATATATTGATCAAACATCAAAACTAATTGCAACAACTCGAACTTAGCTAACCGAGCTTGGTCAACTTAATCAACCTTATTAAAGGTTGATTGCACTAACATCCTTTACCAAGGCTATAATTCTAGATTTTTTATGTCCACATTGGTCATTGTTCTTTCTAGGCATATGTCTACATTTTTTTAGGTTTCTTGTCTAAATTTTTTTCTACCTTCTTATTCTTAAGTAAAGTAGTTCTACCATAATATGACTAGAATTGTATTTATGTTTATCATATTCTCTATATCTATGATAATAAGTACTAAAGTTATAAAATTTAAGTATACTATGCTTTTTATCATGACAAAAAGGGCATTCATTACAAAATGATACCTTAGAATCTCCCCCTAAGTTTGAGTTCCCTCTGTTGTGTCCTTATTTGGATGCCTCCCTCTTGGATATTAGTTTCGATAATATCATCGTTGATTACATTAGAATTACACTATGTGTTTCTTGTCCTTCTGTACCAAGGATTTGACTACTTTAGACTTCTCCTTAGCATTAGGTGTCACACTAGTCTTCTTTTTCATCAATTTTGGACGTTTGCTCTTATATCTTCTCCCTACACTTAACCAAATGACATGATCTTTAATTTTAATAATCAAAATTGTTATACCATCATAAGTTGAGCTCTCTATGCTCGTCGAGGTAGCACTCACTTCCTCCTCATTGACTCTCGATGTTGAGGGTTTCTCTCATTCCAATGTCAATAACCTATACTCTTCCTCAACCCTTGAAATAGATGCTTCTTTTTTTTCCATCTCGGATGTTGAACGTCTCTCAACCTCCGAGTCCTCTTATTCTAGAATCAATGAGCCTTCCTCCTTAAGCTCGTCTTCATCTTGTGGCGATGATGATAGATCTTTATAGAACTTATCCAACTTGTTTCATAAATTGCTTGCATCATTGTATTTACTTAATTTACATAAAATATCATTAGACATCAAATTAATCAAAATACATATTTGGACTTTCTTTCTCGTTCTTAACATCTGGTCCTTCATGACCAATTAGGAGTTCCCTCATTGTCAAGTGTCCAATCCTTCATAGCTCAATTGGACTTCAAGTCTCATGTTAAGTGTTCGGTCTTTCATGACCTACTGGGACTTTGTTTTTGTCAACTCTAGATTGGACTTTTAACCATTAAATGTTTGGTTCTCCATAACTCACTTGGACTTTGTCTCTCATTTTTAACTCCCTATTGGACTTTTAACCTCTGAATATCAGGTCAACCATGATCAATTTGAACTTTTTTACTTGTCAAGTCCCTATTGCACTTTCAATTACCAAATATTCTGTCAACTGTGATGTACTTGAACCTCTAACTCAATCAAACCAAATCAATTTTAGTCAACCTCCTCCTAAGGTCGATTGTATTAACAATCTCCCTCTCGAACAAATTTTCCTTTATTTTTGACTTTATAAATAATGTTTATATACTATATAATTGCATATTTGTATTTATTATATATTAATCAATTTTCAAATTAATTTTGTTTATTATTTTTGGAGAATTTAAAGTTTTTCTAATACAAATCCAAATTTTTAAATGAAAAAAGTATGTCACATCGTTACCCAATCCAAAATTAAAATAATTCAAAATTTTGAGTTAGTTCAATTATTTTTTCTTATTTAAACTAATTTTTTTCGCCCACCCTTCAGGGAAACCTACATACAAAATCCAAAACAAGAAATATATATATATATATATATATATATATATATATATAATTCCGGAAGGAATAATCAACGTCGACGACCAGTCACCAAAGTTTAGCCCACGAGGATGTTGACGAGAGAGGAAGAGCTCCCACCCTGCGAGATTAACACGAGCGTTAAGGGGAATACGCCGGAGGTTGTCCGGCGGAGCCCACTCCTACGCTCAAGTCAGTATGAGAGTCTTGCAAATGGGAAAAAATAAGGAGAAGTATGAATAAGAGTGAGTGTAACCCCCTTACCTGATGGGTTAGAGTACCTTTTATACCTGAGGCGATAGTCACGCGTGTCCCCACGTTTTTCTCCACGCCCCCTCAATTGTCGGTTACTGGATAATCCTTTGTAACAGTCCTCGCAGCCATTCAATCTGGGTCGTTGCGATAATTATGACTTTAATGACCGTGTATTATGAGTCATGATTATTTCGTAATTATTAGTAGTAATTATCTGTAGATCCGAAGAAAGGGGATTGTTCCGTGAGGTCGGGTGATCCTTGGGCTCCGCTTTCTCGAGGTGATCTCGGGGACCTGACCTCCCGAGGTGATCTCGGGCGTGTATCCTCCCGGAGTGATCTCAAGAGTGTGTCTATCTAAGGTGGTCTTAGGAATCCACCTTCCCGAGGGGGTCTCGGGAGTCAAGGAAAGAGAGTTGTCCAGGCTCGGTAGATCTTGCCACATAGCTTTTTCAGTCCACGTGTCGGCCATGGGGTGCTTAACCCCATCACAAGTCCCTCCCTTCAAGTCTAATCGAAGTAAGTGTGGCTGACTGATTAAACTAGTGATGTAACGAAGAAGCTATGCCGTGATGGGCTCATATATCTGTTATTTCTTGGTGGGTTGTCGGGTCCAAGGAATCGAAACATTCATCCTTGGACCCCAAATGACTTCTTGAATCGGTCCAACATCTCCGTGAGTTTCGAGGCGGCGCCATAATAGCTATCTATGGCCCCTTCAAAGCGTGTGGGTTCTCTTAGTGGCGACAAGGCGGTCTAATGAATGTGGCCTCGCCACGTACTCCATCATTCTTTGCTCATCGATCTCCTGTTGATACATGCCGCATGGCCACACGAAGCAATGGCTATACAAGATGGGGTGCCTCGAGATGCATAACCAGCGGCGTTGGCGTGTCGCGCTCCCATTGCTCACACGAGGACAGCTTCTTTCTATAAGAGCGGGTGCAACGGCACCCTTCTGCCATCTTACCTTATCTGTTTTCAAACATTTTCATTCACCTTCTGTTCGTCTCACTGCCACACTGCCCCCCCTACCAGTGTAAGTCTCCTTCTGTTTTCTCCTTTCCTTCACCCCCATGGGCTCAGTAGAGAAGAAGAAGAAGACCCAAGGCGAGGGCAAAGATTCTTCAAAGGAACCAACCTATCACCCGGAGTGATATGATACCATCTCCTCCAAGGATAAGTTAGAGGCCCTCCAGGCCGCCTGCAAGAGGTATGGTATCCCGAAGAACTTGGACGTGAGGGTTCCGGCCTTAGGTCAATCCCTCGTAGAACCTCCTTTAGGTTTCTTCACCTTCTTCTTGGGGTAGGTAGAATTAGGGCTTCGTTTCCCTATTCCCTACTTTTTCATGAGCGTTGCCACCTATTTTTACATCCCTCTTCACCAACTGGCTCCAAACACCTTTGCCCAGATGGGCAGCGCGTTTGTCCTCTTCAAGCTTTTCGACATCCCTTTGACCCCTCGATTTTTTCATTTTTTTCTTCGTTTTGATTGACTCGCGAGGGGCATTTAGCTTTACAGCCCGCACCGGCCATAGGTTCTTAGGGAGTCTTCCTTCCTCCCACAAGGGATGGAAGGAATGTTTTTTCTTCATTCAACTCCCCCATCGTCCCTTCAGTACTAGCCCTGGAGGGAGAGTCAGCCGCCTATCCCGGACCTCGGCGACTTCCAGCAAGACGTAGGATACTAGAGGGCTAGGGGTATCCTAGCTGGGATGGAGTTCCATGGCCTTAAGCTGGTGCAATATGAGGAACTTCTTTACAGGGTCGACCTCAGCCCAAAAGTCATGAGCCTTAGCTCCAGTCTCCGTAAGTTCCATTTTGTCTTGTAACTGTCCTTGTTAATTCTAACTGATACCTTTCTGTCTCTTTTTTGCAGATGACATCATGTTTTCCTGAGCTATCAACTGGCTCTTGAAGTGGGAGCAGGCTAACGGGCAAGCCCTAGTCCCCGCTTCAGCTCTTTCCACCCAGGTGGGCGACTTGGCCGAGGGTTGCGAGGAAACAACTGAACGGTCCGAAGACCAGGAAGCTCCAGAGCCCTCCAAGGATTCCGGGGCGGCTGAATTGCCTACCAACCCCGAAGGGAATTCCCCTCCCTCCCTCATCAAGACAGGAGAAGGGGAGGCAGCGCCTATGCCTCCTATCAAGCAACCGGAGCCAAGGGTCACCGAGAAGAAGCAGCAGAAGCGGTTGGCTCCTAAGCGACGCCCACTGAAAAGGCTGAAAAAGTTCCCGTCCTCAAAGTTTCCGCCCACCCTTGATGAAGAGGACATGGTGCCTCTGTCTCAGAGGAGTCAGAAAAAGCCCTCTTCTCCTGCTAGGACACCCCTCGATCCCGTCGCCCACGACCCAACCGCTCTAACTGACCCTCTAGCTGCTCAGCGAGATAAGGAGGTGTAGCTCGATGTGCCTCGCTCCCATCGGAAGGTCTCGGCGGTGAAGAAAGTGGTGGCAAAGGGTTCCCAGTCAATCCTAATAGAGGGAACCCCCTCCGATAGTCATGGTCCGCAAATAGCGTCCAGCTTAGAGGAGGACGTCCCCGACCCCAGAAATGTTTTCGGTCTGTCAATTCGGCCTACTGAGGAACTTCTTCCACCTTCTGCTCAGTTGAGGAGGTCGGCTGGGTCAGCCCGGTATCTGGGCATGCTACACCAGTCTCTGCTGACGGTAATTACACTTGAACTTCTCCCCTTTCGTTTTGTTGTTAACTGCCCTTCTTCTGTGTTGCAGGTCGCCTCTAACTGTGCTGCTACGAGCCGTCTGTTGTGCTCCCGAAGGGTTACTGAAGATCTCCTCCAGGAGTGGCGGAATCAGAGGCGGAGATCGGTCATGCCCGCAAGACAGGCCTCCTACAGCTGGAGGTTAGCAGGGCCCTAAGAGTGAACGTCGAGCACTATCTTGACACCCTGCTGGCCTCTGAGGAGACTCTGCATGGTTACCGTCTCCGAGAGCGTGTTTTATCCAAGAAGAACCAGGCTCTCTCCGAGGGCCTATAGAAGCTGACTCAGGAGCGGGAGCAACTCTAGACCTAGGCAAAGGAGTTGTCCACAAGTGTCCAGCTCTTGGAATCCTCAAAGAAGGCTCTGGAGGATTAGAATAAAGAACAGGAGCGCCAGCTAGCTATCAAAGAATATGACATAGAGCTAGCGGTCGCCTACGCCTCCGACCTCCAGGAGGATGTCACTCGAGCCTAGGCCAAGGCTTTGGCCACCTCTTAGAAACTCCAGGAAACACTGGGGGCTCATGATCGCTTATCTTGGGAGGCGGCAGAGTTGAAAGCTGCCAAGAAGGAGGTTGAGGCTGAGCTATAGAAGTAAAAGATTGACCAAGCAGCCCAACTGTCCAAGGCTGAGGCGGAGTTCAAGGCCAAGTTTCTGCAGTCTGATGAGTTCGGCTACCTTTTGGCCGGGCAGGTATTGAAGCGCCTAAAACATGGCTTCAATAGTGCCATCAGCCAATTGAAGAAGGTCCAACTACTGAAACCAGATGCAGATCTGAGTGCCTTGAACGCCGGCCAGGTTTGGGATGAGCTCTCGCCTGAAGAGCAAGAAATATAAGGTTCTTCCCAGACCTGGGCCTCACTATTCCTTTGTCTTTTATTCTTAGTAACTTTTTCAGTCTTCCTTATGCGCCAACCATGTAATTACCCTAAATATAATGAAAAACCATTTTTGGCTCATTGTCTTAAGTTCCTTTTTCTTCTTTTCTCCTTATGTATTGTGTGTCCTTGACATGAGGAGCAAGAAATTGAAGAGCCGGTATTTCTCCTCGACTCAAGGAGTAAGGGCATCGACAAGTAGCAATTCAATTCAAAGAGCAAGGGACCCCGAGGGAGGCCCGAGCGAAGATTCAGAGGTCACAACCGCAATGAAGACGTACCGTTATTTCGAATTAAACTATACCTTGAAGAACAATTAATTCTTCGGAAATCGTTATAATTGAAATACCATATTATTTTTGTTGGATTTCCTACACTAAATTTCCGTTGCATATCTTTTTTCATCTTTGAAATAAGTGAATAACATGACGGGGATAGTTGCTAATATAACAGTAGTATTATATTTTTTAATTAATGGAAGTTATTAAATTAATAAAAATGAGTAATAAAAAAATGGCATGCGGTTTTGGAGGACATCTTGCATAGTGATGGTTTCTATTGGCCCAGATAAGCCTAACTGGCTCAATAAAAGCATCAAAGACGTTGCATCCAATCCCATATTTGAAAGTATAATAATAGAAGTTTCATGTCAACTGAGTTATCACGTTGTCTCCTTGCAAGTTTCTGCATAGATGGCCCACCCATAATTTAATGATCAATAAAAGATGGCACAGCGAAGTCACCGCTCCATGTATGACAAAAAGGTGAAATCGTTCGTTTTCAATATCTTCGTCGATCCATCCCAAGACTAACACATACGAGAGATAAATCACGGTCCCCGAAATAATTAGTGCACAATTAAGCCGAGAATTTCCCCGAAGTTACCGCTCCACGTATGAGATGATGGAGAAAGGATAACAATGAATATTGTTAACAATAAATTTTAGATTTTGTCAAATAGTGTTAACATTTAATATTGATAAATGATGATTATCATTTCCTTGTTATATGAATGACATTGTATTAACAAACTATAATGTACGAACTTAATTGACTTATATCCCTAAAGTCTTGCGCTCTTGCAAAAGATAACTCAGCCATCTCAAACGTTTTTCATCGGTCCCATAGTGAAATGAAAAGAATAGATCAAGATAACCAAATAAATTTTTTAGGTGATAAGAATTTTATTTCCTAAGATATTATTCCTTTGAAAATTCTATTTCTATCAATGTAAGTATCGGCTGCCCGTGAGGCCAGTAGACTCTTATTAGTGACAAAAGATAATTCGCTCGTCTACAGTATCCCGCCAACTCATTTCAAAATCAATATAGAGGAAATAAATAATCACAAAAGCTACTAACCGATCCTAAACTAGCATGTAAAGAGAATAAACACACTAACTTTGCCGGGTCAATAAACTCCTATTGGTGGTTACATAAAAGAGGTCCATGAATGAATTTTTTTTTTAATATACAGTCAATGGTTAAGTAGTTCTAAAATCTACTTCTCCCAACTCTATCTGGTATGGTCATCTTTGATCAGGATAAGAAACATACTTGGTTCTAAATATTCTCACATACCTAGAACCAATTAATTGTGTAAATGTATTTCGCATCATTGATTATTTCAGATAGTGTTGACAATCTTTCAATATTTTGGTTGTTTTGTAATGATTTTTAAAAAATATTCTAAAAAATTAACATAAAATGAAATTACAGATAATCTCAAAAAATTATAAAGAATATGAGAAAAATATAATGATCCTTACATAATTAATTTCATAGATATTTGATTTTTGTCCAAACATTTCATGTATGAACAAACATAACTCATTATCCTTCTCATGATTTATCCATAGTACATACATGGGTAATCTTCTTAGCTAGCTAATACTCAATCTATTCATCCTTATCTTAATTGCTACGTAAGCTTTGTCATACATTTTGTCCATCATTCGAAAATAGAAGATCCTCCCTTCTTTCTTGAACAATAAGATGATAAACACACCCCATAATCCAGTAATATATCCTATAAAGCTGCCAAGATAAAGTGGTAACAACTGTGATGTATTCTTCTGATTTTCTTCAACTGTAAAATTTTTTCAATTAAAATCAGAACAATTCTTGTGGATGACATCTCCGCACAGATAGATATTTACTTTGTAAATTGATGTATCTTCCAATGTTTGAAGTTGATTTCCTGAAGGAATTTGTCCCGATAAATTGTTGTAAAAAAGGTTAAAATGACTTAAAGCAGTCAATGTTGACAAACTTTGGGGAATAACATCAGATAAGTTGTTGAATGACAAATCCAAAGTTTCCAAAGATATCATCCCACCAATAGTATATGGAATCTTGCCTCTTAAATTGTTCCTTGACAAATTTAATGTTTGAAGTCCCGCTAAAGATCCTAGTGTTGTAGGAATATCGCCAGTAAAACTATTATTTGAAAGATCTATACTCTTGACCAAGTAAAGAGTGGCTGAAAAAATATATTCATCTCCCTTGGTGACAATTGATATACTATCCTTTTCTCCAAAGTCAACTACATCATACGATCCTCCAGTAAAAATTGTCTGAACCATTACCCTTGTTGTGGATGTCATTGCATTGAAATTGCCAAATGAATATGGTATTTCTCCTGATAAATTATTATTGGCAAGGTCAACAATTTGAAGATCCTTTAATTCTCCAAGATTTGCAGGAATAATACCAGAAAAATCATTTGATCTTAATCTGAGAACAGTCAAACTTTGCAAGCTTTGTCCCAACCACGTAGGTATGCTTCCTGAGAATTTATTATCAGCAAGATCAAGAACAACCAACCCACTGCAATTCTGCAATGACAATGGAAGATGTCCACCAACATTATTATTCATTAAATGCAATGACTGTAGGCCAATCAAGTTTCCAAGAGACCTCGGAATAACCCCGCTGAGCTTGTTGTTTCCCAAATGAATAAAATAAAGGCTTGTAGTTGCTTCCTGCCAACACTTGGGAATCTCACCAGATAACTGATTGTTGGATAAATCCATGCTACCAAGTTGCTTCAAATTGCAAATATAAGACGGTATGCTCCCACTAATCTGATTATTTGATAACATTAGCTCAAATCCTCCCCATAAAGAAAGATCAGAGGAGTTTAGTTGAGTTGAGACCTTTGATGGTAATGCTGAAAAGTTATTGAAAGATAGGTCTAGCTCTATTATTTGAGGTGGCCAACTAGGAACAAGTCCTTCCAATTCATTAAAACTAAGAATCAAAATTTCAAGTATTGGCATGCCCTCTAAGGATGAGGGCAAAGCACCACTAAGTTTGTTATGAGAAAGATCAATGGCGACAGCTGAAATATTCCAAAACCAATTAGGCACGTTGTCCTCGATGCTTGTATTCGACAAACTCAACTCTAACATGAATTTCTGTGAGCGAAGCCATTGCGGAAACCTAGGACCGACAATACAAGAGGCCAAGTCAATGATTTCTAGTTGAAAAGGAGGGACCCAGTCATAGTCTAATGAAATGGTAATTCGGGAGTTTTCTCTCAAGTGTAATCTTTTTAAGTTGGTTAAGTTTGCCAGATGGAATTCTGAGACAACACTAGCTAAAGAATTATAGGAGAGATCTAGACTCTGTAAATTGGAAAGCTTCCAAATCACACTAGGTATGGGACCCGAAAGTGAGATATTAGAAAGGGAAAGTGCTTTTAGACTAGTCAAATTCCCAATGCTTGTGGGTATGGAGCCGGTAAAATTATTATTATCAAGGATAAGTTTTCTTAGACGAGACAATGTCCCAATTTCTGTAGGTATGGGACCATAAAGAGAACTTTCATAAAAATCAAGAGCTGACAGTTTAGTGAGGTTCCATAACCAATTAGGAATAATGGAATTGAAGTCATTCAAACCAAGGTCAAGAACTACGAGAGAAGTGAGGTTGAGATGAGAAGTAAATATTGAAGAGGGGATGTAATTAAGATCGCATTCTTCCGAATAGAGTTCTTGTAGGGAAGGGAGCATGTTGACCTCCGACAACCAACTTTGAGAGACTGTGCTAAGATTCACATAGGTAAGGTCGAGAAACCTCAAAGAAGAGAGACCTGAGAGCCAATCCAAACGAGGGCTAATTGGAGTCGCACCCCATGTTTACTGCAATCCAAGATGATACAGGCTCGACAGATTGCCAAGTTGAGATGGAATCACTCCAGAAAAATTGGACCCATAAAGCTCAAGATACTTGAGATTGTGAAAAAAGCCAATAAAATGTGGGATTGGGGTGCCTTCGAAGTCATTCCCACTTAGATCCAACCGCTCTAACCGAGTCAGGTTCAACAAAGAAGGACTCAGTATCTCACCTCGCAGAGCCGTATTGAAAGATTGCTCATCTCCGTCGACGTTTGAATTTTGAAGGTTGAGCTCCACAACATGCTGGCCTCCGATCAAACTTGCGTTATTGGTCTTGCATACGACGCCACTCCATGTGCAACAGTCGATCTGTGGAGACCAGGCGGCCAAACGGTGGGAAGGGTCTTTGACGTTGGCTTTGAAGGCGAGCAGGGCGTCCCGTTCCACTTCCGAGCAGCCAATTGTGGGTGTTGCTACTGCTGCTTCTTTGAAAGAAAAAGCAAAGCTCATAAGCCAACAGAGCATCAAAGAGAAATTGAACGAGTGCGGAGGCATAGCCTTCTTTCTGGTCTACCGGTAACCGCTTTCCTTGAGAGGGGATTGCAATTAACAGCTAGCTTTTATATATATATATATATATATATATATATATATATATATATATATATATATATATATATATATATATATATATATAATATATAATATACGCGCTCATCTGACTCGGCCTCAGTTATCTGTCAGCCTGTCGGCTGTCGGTGTCTTTGCAATTAATCATATTTAAGTGGACAATGAGCCAAGATGTTATCACTTTCAACTGTGGCAATCTCTCTTTCAGTATTATGCACTTCGTCCACTCATTTCTGCGTCGCCTTATGTGTTAATTGGAGAAAACTCCCCAATTTCAAATTAGTCTTTGCATGCACTTCCTACTTGATAAATCTTTTGCATTCACTCCCTGATGAATTGAGTATAAAAGAGTGAAAACTCAGTATACATTGTAAAGATTTGAGTATAAATTGTTTGAGATTGAGTACTAATTTAAGAAATTTGAGTACAAAATTTCGATGACCTGTGAAAATCTTGATGTAATGAGTATAAAAGAGTGAAAACTCAGTATACATTATAAAGATTTGAGTATAAATTGTTTGAGATTGAGTACTAATTTAAGAAATTTGAGTATAAAATTTCGGTGACCCCTTATGTAAAAATCTTGATGTGGTAGATGCAACCTCACATACTCAAATTTCTAAAATTTATACTCAAATTTTTTCAAATAATACTCAATCTAAATCAATTCATACTTAAATTTTGATAATATATACTAAAATTTTTACTATATACTGAAACAATGTATATTCAAATTTTTTCAAATAGTACTCAAATTTCTTAAATTAGTACTCAATCTCAAATAATTTATACTCAAATCTTTACGATTTATACTGAATTTTTATTCTTTTATACTGATAAAAAAAATAACACACAAAATTGTCTTGTCAATCTCATCAGGGAGTATATGTAAAGATATTTTCGATTGGAGAGTACATGCAAAGCTAAATTTAATGTTGGACAATTTTCTCAAATTTTCCCAAGCCTTATCTCCAAGATACTGTTCGAAAGGATAGAGATCTACGTGGCAGAGGAAATTGCCAGTAGCCTCGATTAGATCTGTCCTCCCATGTTGCAGAGTTTAAGGACTTTTCTTGGAGCTTGTAATTAGTTTCCAAAATCGACACACTCTTTCAGTATTATGCACTTCGTCCACTCATTTCTGCGTCGCCTTATCTCCAAGATACTGTTCGAAAGGATAGAGATCTACGTGTCAGAGGAAATTGCCAGTAGCCTCGATTAGATCTGTCCTCCCATGTTGCAGAGCTTAAGGACTTTTCTTGGAGCTTGTAATTAGTTTCCAAAATCAATAAATGGTAAATTATAAAAAATTTTCCCATCTCAAATTAATTTTTACATGCATTCTTCATTTGATATATTTTTAATGGATTAAATATAAAAGAATAAAAATTGAATATATATTGTAAAAATTTAAGTATAAATTATTTGAAATTTAATATTAATTTAAAAAATTTGAGTATATAATTTTTTAATGTGGTGGATGCAACTTTACATACTCAAATTTTTAACTTTTATATTCAACTTTCTTCAAATAATATTCACAAAATTGTCTTGTCAATCTCATCAGGTATTACATGCAAAGAAATTTTTAAATGAGGACTATATACAAAGATGAGTTTAAAATTAGAGAGTTTAAAAAAATTTTCCATCGATTAATTGTGAATTAAACCGAAACAAAGATGATTAATTGACAAAATAGACAATAAAATTTTGTTATACAAATATAATAGGCATTCGAAATATAATGCACATGCATACGAATAAAATCTACGACCAAATAAATCTGAAAATTTATCGTGATAGAAATTTTATGGTCTCAGAGTCTCCATCCTAATTACTAGACTACGACTTCATTAGCGACTGAATAGAATAGCTTAAATTCATAATTATTCCGGAAGGAATCAACGTTGAGGTTAGTCATCAGAGTTCAGCCCATTAGGATAGCTTAAATTCATAATTATTCCGAAAGGAATCAACGTTGAGGTTAGTCATCAGAGTTCAGCCCATCAGGATGATGATGAGCGAGGAAGAGCTCCCACCCTGCGATGTTAACACGAGGATTAATGGGAACACGCCGGAGATTGTCCGGCAGAGCCCACTCCGACGCTCAAGTTAGTATTGGAGAATCTCTCAGATGGAAGGAAATAAAGAAAAGTGTGAGAATAAGCGTAACCCCCTTTACCTGGGGGGTTGGAGTACCTTTTATATCTGAGATGACAATTACATGTTCCCACGTTCTTCTCCACATCCCTTTAATTATCGGTTACTGGATAATCTCTGTAACGGTCCTCGCAGCCATTACATCCGGGTCGTTTCGATAATTAAGACTTTAAGGCCGCATATTATGGGTCATGATTATCCCGTAATAATTGGTCACTATAAGAATTTTAAGATTCAACAACACCCAATAGACAATGATTTTTTGAAAAACCGTTGTCTTTTTTCCCTTTAACAATGGTTTTATTAAAAACCATTGTAGTTGATCATTTTTATTGAAAAAAGATAACTATTTTTAAAAAATCATTGTCTTATGTATGTCAAAGACAATGGTTAATTTTTTTAAAACTGAGTCTATAAGCTTGTTTTTTGAGCCTACGACAACGAGTTTAATTAACTGTTCTCTATTAGTGTTGCTTACATGGTAATACACAACAGTTTTATTGAACTAATCTCTATGTGAAATACATTTTTTGTCAAAGCTTCAACATGTCTAAAAAAAGATATTTTTTTAATAAAAAATAATATTAAAGTAATTTTAATTTAAAAATACAGTTAATTTTTTTTATTTAATCCCCATAAGATCGAGCCCGACGGAGTTTCTTCAATTAGACAAAATCGAAAACGGGGGTAGAGGTATAATGCAGGGGTGGGGAGATCTAGATGAAAAAGTCAACCCCGCCTCGTCCCATTACCCTCCATTAGCACTTTCTTATGGATTATATAAGGTATTAATTCGAAGACAACCCAATCGCCTTAGGTTGACCTGTTCGGTGCATCGAGTCCACCAATTACATGGAAAAGTTCTATCTTGACATTTCAATAACTATCAAAAATTAAAGATATTTTTTATGAAATAAAAATACATATTTTAGATAACGTCGTTTACCTCCCCTTAATCCATTCTCTTAATTCATTCTTCCGTCGTTTACCTCCCCTCGATGCTGCAGCGAGCAACAACGCCGAACCCTAACACTACAACAAATATTACATTTCGCAGCACGTCATTAACAACATATATTTATAGCGCGCTGTTAATAACAGTTTTCGCAGCGCGCTAAATAAAACGTGCTGTGGATACTATAATATTTTTTAAATAATAGCATAAAAAATAATATGCTATCAAATCTAATTTTTAACAGTGCTCAGTGTGCACTGTTAATATTGATTAATATTTAAGTATTTACAGTGTGTATGATCCGCTGTTAAAAATTATTTTAATAGTATATTCGCAGCGTGCTGCGGATGCGCTATTAAAAAATTGATTTCATATAAAATAATCTTTTTCTAAATCCATCCTATTAAAGAAACCGTTGCGCACGAAATCGTCGGACGAGCACTTCGCGCAAGAAATCGTCGCATAAGGGTTTTTGTCACGACCCCAGAGGCACATGCTTCCTCGAAAATCGGGCAGCATCTACCCTGTACGGCGGACAATATGGGGCAAATATACATACACTCTCACCCATATAGCTTAGCCATATGCGGCTAACATCACCATATATAGAAGTAAACACAACTATGCAGTTTTATATCAACAGAAAAGATAACGGGTAGCTCAGCCACCTTAAACATAAAAGAAACTAAAATCAACGAGAACTCAAAATGTCTCTTTTAATAACGACACAACCTGTACGATACTGATAAACAAATAAAATGCGAAAATTGAACTCCATACCGAAATAAAACAACTAAACCAAATTACGGAAAATAACTCAACTTCACACTGGGGACTGGCAATTGGATCCTCTCCTGGCTCCAAGAAATACGTCTACCTGTTATCTGAAACAAAAATAGAGAAAGCAGGGGTGGTGAGTCTGAGCGGACTCTGCGGGTATATGAGTAGACAATAAGCATGACATAATAAAGGATAACTAAGTAGAGAGTCAATAGATCGAGCACAGTCCATAAGAAATATAGAATCACCTAAACATGCAAACATATGTAAAACGACAAGGTATAAAATCTGAATAACAACTAAGTATGTATAAAAACAACACAACAATAATAAAACCAAAATATACATGCATGTCAATCAAGTGTAACAACCATAGCTCATATAAATGCAACAATCACAGGAAAAATGCATAAACGAAATACGTATACACATGATGCAATGACATGTGTCACCCCTGACGCCAGTCAAGCCGCCAACACATCTCATCTGTGTGACCGAGTGGGTAGGGCTGTGACAACTGTACGCACTCCAACGAATACCACAAAGGTGTGGTTGAGTGAACAGGATGCTGGGGAGTCCACTCTCCAAACCCCGGTACATAGGGGGAGCTATCAATAGCTACAATATCCCTCGAAAAATAATGGTGAGGGTGTCACTGTTTGTTTACAACTACAACATGTGTGGCATAACAGGACAGATGCTCGCACTCTAACAACTACCACGACAACAAGTGGTTGAGTGAATCGAGCAACAGAATGACTAACGACGGCTTAACCATATGGAAGCCCAACAGTCGTTAGTATGCAACGTGCAGATATGGTGCATGCTACAAGATGCACGAACAACTGGAGAAACAACGATGCAACCAAAATCCAACAAGTAACCGATGCATCAATACATCCAACCGGAAATCGAAAACCAACGATTATGCACCTACACTACTAGGTAGGGTATTTCTAATGTCAAATAAACCTATCTGTGTTTAATGGACTTTTAAGTACCCGCGTACAAGCGGCACTTTACAGAACAGAAAACCAACAGAGGACTGTATAGATACGAATTTGGAATACTCGAAGATCAACGAAGAATAAGTATCAACGGCGATGTTAAAATAACAAACAACAAGAAATAAGGTCAAGCAACGTACTAGACATAATATAGTCATGCTTTAAGGTAAAATGAACTATTCGAGTACAAAGGAGAAGTACCCGCCTTTTTATTGTAGAATGTAACGAGAAGAACCTCCCACGATCAATGACGTGAGTCCAAGGTCAAGGTCCTGTATCAAAGGATAGGATGTTTAGCTATTTACAATAGTAATAATTAACTAAACAAATCTCTAATCCGTATTGAGGTTAAACTTAATTGTCGTAAGCATTTAATTAAGCTAAAGTAAATAATTAATTATAAACTGCCCCTATTTATTGAGGTTAGGTTTAACTTGGATTTAGCCTAAACCTAACCCAAACCAATTCACCATTACTAACCTAATTGGCTCCTTTGGTTTTCGGTAAGCTCAACCAAAATCAAGAATTAACACAACATAACAAATTCATTAAGCAAAACCCTTTTTTTTACTTACTAATCTAATTACAAAAACAGAACCAATCAAATAGAACTCATGGCACTGCAGTGTAAACTCAAAACCACACAAAATAGTCCAAGAACAGAGCATATACAGAAGCTCAAATCAACACCCAAACTAGAGAAATTTCACCACAAACCTAATCACATTCAACATCCAAAACTAATGTAGGAATAGACCAAATCTTTCCCTGAATTACCACCAAACCCACGACAGGATAATAGTCCACAGATACCCCAAACAAACCCTAAATTACAAATCTCCTTACCTGCTTGGTGACCGGCGCACGCAACTAGGGCTAGTGAGGTCGGCACCCTTGGCACTGCTCGCATGGGGGAGACGAACCGAGTGGGATCGAGAGGATGAGCAGTAGCAGCGATTAAAGCTTACGATCAGGAGGTTTACGACGACTTCGAGCAGTTGGCGAGGAGGAAGCGGGCGATCGACTAGGGCTTGCTCGCATGAGGGCGTCAACAAATCCGGTTGGCGCCGGAACAAGTGAAGGAGAAGAGGACGCTGAAGAAGAAGACCGTGAAGAAGAAGAAGCCAAGGGCTGGGGCGCTACCGGCGTCGCTCGCTGCGGAGAAGCGTCTTGCGGCGTGGGGTGTCGGGGAGAAAGAAACGGCGAAGAGGGGAGATCGGTAGGAAAACTGAAAGGAAAGAGGGCTTTAGGGTTTTTATATTTGTTTTGGCATTTTTGCAAATAAGCCCTCCTATTTTAGTTATTCACAACTAAGTCCCTATTTTACAAAAAGGCCCTTTAAAAATTACGGTTTTCAACATTCTCCCCCACTAACAAAAATTTGGTCCCCAATTTTAGCTAGTGAACCACAACAAATACTAGTCAACAACTAGAGAAATCAACAACCCAGACTAGTCCACAACTATAAGCCATAAACCGCAACGAGTACTAGTCAACAATAAGAGAAATCAACAACCCAGATATAATATGAATACGGAATAAAAACCAATTATACGCGCCTCAAGTAAATAGATGAGGGTAGCGAGCTCTGATCGTATCCTCGAGCTCCCAAGTAGCTTCCTCATCAGAGTGGTGCTGCCAACCAACTTTGACTAAACGAACTGTCTTGTTCCTCAACCGATGCTCTTTGCGGTCCAGAATCCGTATAGGCACCTCCTCATAAGTCGCGTCTAGCTGTAGTATGACCGGAACCTCCGATAACACATGTGTAGGATCTGGTACATATTTCCTCAGCATGGAAACATGAAACACGACGTGAACTCTAGCCAATGATGGTGGTAACGCTAGACGATAAGCGACGGCTCCAATCCGCTCCAAAATCTGGAAAGGTCCAATGTAGCAGGGAGCTAGCTTACCTCGCAACCCAAACTTCTTCATCCCTTTCGTGGGTGACACTCGCAAGAACACATGATCGCTGACGGAGAACTCCAAGGGCCTGCGTCTCCGATCTGCGTAACTCTTCTGACGATCCTGAGCCTCTGACAGCCTGCGTCTGATAATACGGACTAGATCTGCGTCATGTTGAATACTCTGAGGACCTAGCAATTGAGATTCCCCAACCTCCTCCCAAAGGGTGGGTGTCTTGCAAGCTCTACCATACAACGCCTCGAAAGGTGCCATCTGAATAGCCGAATGATAGCAATTATTATAGGCAAACTCAATCAAATGCAGGTGATCCTCCCAGTTACCTCCAAAGTCCATAACGCAAGATCTCAACAAATCCTCCAGTGTCTGAATGGTACGCTTAGACTGTCCATCCATCTGCGGATGAAAGGCTGTACTGAATCGAAGCTCGGTACCCATGGCCTGCTGCAAACTCTGCCAAAACCGCGAAGTGAAACGCGGGTCTCTATCTGATATGATGCTTAGAGGAACACCATGCAATCTGATAATCTCACGGCAGTACAACTCTGCCAACTTGTCCAGTGAATCTGTCCTCTGAATCCCCAAAAAATGAGCGGATTTCGTTAATCGATCAACGATCACCCAAATCGCATCGTGTCTTTTACGAGACCTCGGTAGTCCAACAACGAAATCCATCGTGATGTGCTCCCACTTCCACTCAGGAATGGGGATCTTCTGTAGTAATCTAGCAGGTCACTGATGCTCGGCCTTCACCTGCTGGCACACTAGACATCTAGCAGCAAAATCCACGATGTCTTTCTTCATACTGCCCCACCAATAGGAACGCCTCAAATCTCAGTACATACGAGTTCCGCCAGGATGTATCGCAAACCGAGATCGATGAGCCTCCTGAAGCAATGACGGGCCCAAAATATACTAATTAATTTGTCACGAAATGTATGGGACCATCGAATTTAAATATGAATGAAAGCTGGAAACCCTTTTACAATCAAAAGTATGAAAATGTAATATAGGGGCCACAGGTCGTATTTTTTTCTCGGGGCTAGTTGACGTTGTTTTATTCACGCTTGTATTTATGTGTCGTTTGTGTTTTCGGGTTTCAAATAAGTAATTGGGTTTGGTTTTTGGGTTGCAATCAAGAATGAAATCACAATGAAAGGGATAAAAACTTAACCATGTAACTTAACCAAAGTAATGGCAATTGAAGATTCAACCAATTGGATCACTTACTCATCTAAAGCCCTTAAGCAATTTGTTTAAAACTGATTTTTGATTTCAAAAGCAAACCAAAATGCCAAGCAATGAAATAAAGGCAGTGATTGAGTTTTCGGAAACGAACTAGCTTTATACAATGAAATGCATGCACAATTTAAGAATTTGAACAAGTACCAACTTCAATTCAATTGAGCTACAAGTTTTGGTGGTCAACAAGTGCAACCCTAGTTCGGAAACGGATGAATGCAGTACCAATTGATTTCAGATCATATAGCACACTAGAAACACACTATAACCTGGTGCCAATCACTGCTTAAAGATGAACTTGATACAAAGTGCTGAATTTCAGCACATTGGCACGCAAAAGCTTCTGCTGCCTTTGTAGGAAATTTCCAGCTCAGAACTCAGAGTGGAAGCTGATCAATTGAGCTTAGAAGGCAATGCTAATGGTGAACAAATTTGCAAGAGTTGAAGGAAGAGCATTCAATCACAACAAGCTGCTCAATAAACTGCACACCAAGTGCAGAAATGAGATGCAGGGAGGCAGAGTTGTGTGCAGAATTCCATAAATCTGGATGCAGAAAATATGCTCAGGTAAACAAGGAAGAAATGCAGAATTTCAGATCCTGAATTGGGTGCAAAATCAACAGATGCAGGGATTAAATCTCGAGGAATACTGAATGCTAAACAATCTATCTTCAATATGGGAAATTGAAACACAATTCAGCCATGAATCTTTGATAAGCACAGGACAAATTGATTCAAAGTTCAGAAATGACCATCTGCGGTTTTGAATTAACACAGAACTGAATTCTAAGTGAAGTAAGTAACTGAGAAACAATCCAATTATATGCAGATTCAAGAAGCAACTAAATGCAGTACAAAAATTCAGCACCCTACTGTTATGCAGAAACAGATTGAGGACAGGATCAAAATGCAGATCTTAGTTCATTGGTTGCAGAAACTAGCAATACAACCTGACTTGAGTCACTGATCAAAAATCATGGAGGCTTAAGGAAAGCTAACAGCTATTTGGCGCAAATTCAGATATGATGAACTAGTTGGTAGTAGAAACTCAGAATCTGATGCTGAATTTCAGCATCAGTTTGACATGCAAAACAAACAACAAGCAGGAATTGATACACTGATCTTATAACTCAGAAAAACTTAAGAATAACTGATTACTACTTTATACGAATTCAGAAATGCTAAGCTAACCATTGTTGGGAGTAAACTGATGCACAAAACATCATACACAAAACAAAGGGCTGAAAAAACCGAATTACTAAGCTGAACAAGAACTCAGAATTGAAGCTAGAAGTAACACAACTTAGATTAACTAAATTAACACACTAAGTGCGAAATAAGCTAAGGAATTCAGAACTAAAGCTAATTTGCAGCAAGGAAACTTGGCACGCTAGCTAGAAGTTGGCACGCAAGAGTAAAATTGCAAACTACTTGAAATTGAGTGAAACATTAACTAAACTAGACAGCTAATTACTTACTTGAGGATTTAAAGCTAAGTTACAGCTAGAACAAATGCATTAAACCAAGTTAACAAATCTGAAACGAAATACAAAAACAGAATGTTGCGGCAGAAATAAAGATTACAGCTAAAACTGAAAATAAACTATCTAAGCTACTCCTCAATCTTCCCTAAGCTCAAAATACTTCTTGGTCGTCAATCAAGAGCTGGCTTCGAACCCCTAGGCACAGCAAATCAGTGGAAATCAGCCTCGCATGATGAATTCTGCTCAAACTGCGTCATATGGAATTTCAATCCAATTTCCTTGGCCTCAGTCGATGGGGGTTGCTATGGCGATTCGCGGACCACCTGGGCTCACCTGAGAACCCCTACAGCCGGCTCAGATCGTCGGAAGTGGCTTATGGAAGAGGCGCAAGTGACTGGACTGCTGAGCTGCCGAAACCCTCAAACAACCCTCTTCCGGCGCGAATTCGAGCTGAATTCTCCAACAAAAATGACCTCCAAAGATCCAGAAGATGATCTTGGTGAAGAATCGAGGGTCGCGCCCCGAAAATTGAGAGAAAACACTGAAAAACTGAAGAAGAATGCTAAAGGCTACTGTAGCGGCGGAGACGCGACAAAGGAGAAGGCTGCGGCGATTTTTGATTAAATAGCCATCAATGGACGGTCCAGATTGATCGGATGAAATCCAACGGTAGATCTTGATCTGATTTGAGCCAAACTTTTATGATGATGATCTGGGGTCAGGATCTGCCTTGTGGTAGCTCGGATCCTCCAGATGTGCAACGGATGGTCCAGATCAACTCTATCTGTGATTGGACGCTCTAGAGCCCTCCAAGCTTGATCCAACGGTTGATTGAGCTCTGATTGGGATGAAACCTTCAGATCTTGATCATAGAGCTTGATCAACCCTAACCCTAGCTCGGATTGCTTCAGATCGTCCCGGATGGCTCAGATCTAGCCGCTCTTGAATCGGACGGCCCGGATTAATCGTAGGCTTGATAATCCGATCCGGGTCACTTCCGACTCAAGTTTGACCCAGTATGCCCTAGGTCCAGGATCCTTTCTTGCCTACAAAAATATATCAGAAAATTAGTGGCCAAATAATCCAAAAATTGTGTAATTTTGCAATTAAGTCCAAAATAAGATAAAGTTCCAAAACCTAGGGTAAAATCACAATTAAGCAATAAAAACATGGGTCAAACATGGATTTTAGCAATTAAAATAATCAATAAAATGGTGCTTATCAAGCAACTCTTCCATAACCAGATGTGACTTAGGTACACACAATCTCCCTCGAAAATATAGAATGCCCTCGTCATCACGTGTAAAATCAGTCTGCTACTCTGAGGCTATCCGTCGCACCACGAGGCAGCAGAGTTTTATCTCTTGGTCGGGCATCCGCAGCACCCAGACCAAGCATACATATCTCGAGCATCCGTAGCACCATGAGGTAGTAGGATTTTAAACAGATGTATTGGCACTTTTATGATGAGACGTGTCATTTATTTCATGACCATCACTACAAGGCAGTAAGAATACAAAAACAAGTACATAGTAGATCTTACAAATCTCACCGAGGGTGATAGGGTTGGATATAGTTGGCATGTCATGGCCTCTTCATCTTTTTGCCACTGTCCTCCTATCGATGGTAGCTACCTCCGGCTAGCTTTCTGATGACGGGGTAAGGCACGCTCCACTGTGGCTTCAGCTTCTCGGGCTCACCTACGGGCTTGAATCGCTCCCAGACCTTGTCCCCAACTTGAAAGTCTCGGACGATCACTCGACGATTGTACGCCTGCCGCATGTGTTGCCTGCGTGCCACTAGCCGGGTAGCTGTTTTGTCACAGATTTCAGACACGAGGTCTAGGTCGATTAGTTGCTCCTGATCATTTTCCTCCTTCCCTCTCTGGGCCCTTCCACCTCTCGGGGATTGTCGAGATTGATTTGCAGAGTTTCTTGTGACTTCGAGTTCTTGCGAGACTCTGATCTGACTTCCCCGCTATAGCATCACCGAGACACCAACTGGTCTCCCTTGACTTCAAACACTTGGTCGCCAACCGAAAATTTGATCTTCTGATGGTAGACTGATACCATCGCCTAGAATACATTGAGCATCGGGCGTCCCAAGATGGCATTGTAGGATGAGGTGTTGGTGCAATCGGCGTAAGTTTGATCGGGTAGATCATAGGTTTTGATGTGTGTGTCAATATGATTAAGTTAGGGTTTCATGTTGATCTAATATGTGTATGTGAGTGTGCAGGTTTGCAGGATACACATAGACTTAGTTGGACGTCTTCGGGTCCGATGAAGGATGGTGTGTGGAGGCAAGTCGTGGGCTTGTATGCATCCGAGGGACCATGGACAAAGCAGGGACGATGAGCCGAGAGAAGCGGACTTCGAGGCATACGCGAAGGATGGCATGGGAGACAAGCCGTGGGCTTGCATGCATCCGAGGGACGAGAGCCAAAGTCGAAAAGGGCTTGAAAGCAATAGGACGAGGCTGCTGGAGCAGGGACGATAAGCTGAGGGAAGCGGACTTCGAGGCATACGTGAAGGATGTTGGGACCGGGTGCATGTTGACACGGATACGGGTTCGTAAAATTTTAAATTTTTACGTGCAGCGGAAGAATTAGCATAAAATAATTTCCTAAATTATTTCAACCTCGTATCTAGCATGCGACCTTATGATGTGTGGACATGATCATAAATTAAAACTTTGCAGAAAAGTAAACTAATTTACTTTGTACCTCGCGTAACTCGAAGAAAGGGACGAGATCCAACTGTAGCGTCTCTTGGAAGCTCCGCCTCTATTCGCGTCCACGCCGAGTTCTCTTCGGGATGACTTCGCAAAGTCACGAGTTTTGTGCCGACGAGAACTACTAGATTCTCTAAAGGCACAACTAGAAGAACAAGAGAAAAGAATGGAAACTCACCAACAAGAAACGGAATTTAAATTCCGGGAAGAGAGGAGTTGTGATCCGCGTCTTCTTCTTCTTGTCTTGGCTTCTCCTTCTCCTTGATAGCTCACGGCAACCAACCCTAAGGAAAGAAGTGCGCCGGCCCTAGGTAGATGAAGGGGCGCCGCCCTAGTTGCCTCAAGGGGTGCCGGCCCTAGGGTTGAGAAGGGGAAAAGAGAGGAAGAGAATAAGAGAGAGAGAGGGAGAGAATTAATTTCTTGATAGCTCTATATCAATTGGAATTCAAGGCTAGCCTTTGGTTCCTTTATATAGTAACCTCTCCCTTGCTAAGTCTCCTCTTTAACGGAATTAATTTCCATAAGAAATTTATCTTATAAATTATCTTATAAATTATTCCGTTAGGCCTAATTTTATTATAACTAACTTTATAATAAAACAAATAATTCTCTTCTTTAATTATGGAATAAATTTTATAAGAAATTTATAATTTTTTTTTTAATGGAAAAATCAATTCATAATTGATTTTATAAAATTAAAATAAACCATTCCACGAATTATTTTAATTTTCAAAAAAAGAAATAAATTTCTATAAATTTATTTATATAAATTTCTTTATACAAATTTATTTATCCATAATTTATAAAACAAATCGCGCTAGATTTATTTTATTAATTAAACCAAATTAATTGGTTTTCTCCCTTTTAAGTGGCCGGCCAAACCAAGGGGGTTTGGCACCCTCCTTGGCCTGCCAATCAAGCCGCATCCATCGCGAATTAAACTCATTTAATTCGCCCAATAAGCCTTCAAAAGACTTAGCCAATTTTAGCTTCCATTGCGCCTCTGATTAACTCAGATTCGACTTATTTCTCTTGATCGGAAAATCCAATTTTCAACTCATTTTAAATCCCTCGGATTACTCGTAGTGCGTGTGACTAAATAGGCTTTCGATTTATATTGGCTGTCTATAATCAACCAATTATAGAACGATCATGAGTGGCACCTAGTAGTACATCATGACCCCCAATTAATCGAAAGATCAATGGTTTGACCTCAGAAGTAATTCTGAAACCCTTCAGCAGCTCTAATGAATCGTGCCCCATTCCCTTCACCACCTTATACCCACTTGGTTCAGGACATGGTCTGTTTGTGTCAGTCCCCACTAGACTGACTACGTCACACCTAGCCCAAGTAGTGTCTTTCTCGTCCTTTGGATTTCTAATTACTCTCATGTATTTAAGAGACTCGCACTCTAAACATGATATACTCTGGCCAGAGGTTTTGAGTAACAATCCGACGATAGGCCTCGGTATACATCTCCTCGCAAGGAGTGGTGAATCCTTTGTAGGCTGTTCAAACATCTTCGGGCACTTCGGCTTATACCCAATCATCCTGGGTCCACACCTCCTTGGAGATACTTGCTTAAGATGTTAAAGTATAAGTCTCCATGACTAAGATGACTTGAACACCGCAAGTCAAAGGAACATCGCACTTAAGCTGCAATAAGAACTTCATTGACATATCTACATGTAGATTCCCATATGAAGTCTTACAGCTAGTCACTCCAATGAACTAGTTCCCTTAACTAGCATCCATGTTTATCTCTGGACATCCCAATGTCACCAGCCAGTGAGAATCAGCTGATTAGAGAATAACCAATGCTAGTCTCAACAGAATTGATAGTGTCCGTTTTTATCAATTCATCGACTAGGGATATTTTCAACACTTCACAATTGCACATTTAGAGATAATCACTAGTTGTGATCCCATCACAAATTCTCTTATGCTGTGAATTGTATTGCGGACATTCAGTAGATGAGTTTAAGATCCCAATCAAATACACAAACATGTATACTCAAATAGTGAATTATCATTTATTAATGTAAATGATTACAATCATAAGGCGATTGCCTTAGAACACTTCTCTCACATTACTAACAAACTCCCACTTGGCCTAATGCCAATCGCTACGGTATCCAATACCACAAGCTCTAACATGACCCTCAAACTTACTTTAAGGCAAGGCCTTAGTTAAAGGATCCGCTATATTCCTTTCAGTGGGAACTCTCTCAATTTGTATGTCATTCCTACTTATAATCTCTCTGATCAGATGATAGCGTCGAAGCACGTGTTTGGATCGCTGATGAGACCTTGGTTCCTTCGCTTGTGCAATAGCTCCATTGTTGTCGCAGTAAACCGGCACTGCTTCATCAATGGTTGGAACCACACCAAGTTCTGAGACAAACTTCTTGATCCAAACTGCTTCCTTTGCTACTTCCGAAGCTGCGATATATTCCGCTTCCGTGGTAGAATCCGCTGCGGTGTCTTGTTTGGAACTTTTCCAACTTACTGCGCCTCCATTCAAAGTAAATACGTATCCAGACTGCGATTTAGAGTCATCCTTATCTGTCTGGAAACTGGCATCTGTATACCCACGTATTACCATATCTCCTTCTCCATATATTAGGAACACATCCTTAGTTCTTCTTAAGTACTTAAGGATTGTCTTGACAGCCGCCCAATGATCCATCCCTGGATCAGACTGGTATCTGCTCGTGACACTCAGAGCATATGATACATCGGGCCTAGTACATAACATAGCATACATGATAGATCCTATCGCGGATGCATAAGGTATCTTATTCATGCTAATCCTCTCATCTTCTGTGCGCGGACACATAGACTTCGAAAGGTTGATCCCATGCCTGATGGGAAGGTAACCTTTCTTGGATTCCGACATGCTAAACCTTTTTAGCACTCGGTCTATATATGTAGACTGCGAAAGACCAAGCAACCGTTTTGATCTATCTCTATAGATTCTAATCCCAAGGATATAGGTTGCTTCTCCCAGGTCTTTCATGGAGAAAGTTTTGGACAACCAAATTTTTAACTGTCTGTAAGACTGATATATCGTTTCCTATAGTAATATGTCATCGACATATAATACTAGGAATACGATTGCACTCCCACTAACCTTCTTGTACACACAAGGTTCGTCAGGATTTTGTGAGAAATCAAACTTTTGATTGTCTCATCAAAACGGATGTTCCAGCTCCTGATGCTTGCTTCAGTCCATATATGGATCGTCGAAGCTTGCATACTTTGGTTTATCAACCGATGTGAAACCTTCAGGTTGTATCATGTATACATCCTCAAGCAGGTTTCCATTAAGGAAAGCTGTTTTCACATCCATTTGTCATATCTCATAATCATAATGAGCTGCTATGGCTAGGAGCATCCGAATGGATTTAAGCATAGCTACTGGCGAATAGTTTCGTCATAATCAATTCCTTGTTTCTGACGATATCCTTTTGCCACTAATCTAGCCTTAAAGGTAACAACATTACCTTCCATGTCGGTTTTCTTCTTGAAAACCCACTTGCACCCTATGGGCTTAATCCCTTCAGGTGGGTTAACCAAGTCCCATACTTGATTTTCGGTACATGAAATCCATTTCCGACTTCATGGCTCAAGCCATTTGTCCTTTCTGAACTTTTCAGAACATTTTCATAACTGATAGGTTCGTCATCGCTTATGAGTAACACGTCGTTCGATTCACTTACGAGAAATCCGTATCTCTCTGGAATATTGCGTA
>JAGFNQ010002622.1:64020-206341 GCA_024364735.1 Boesenbergia rotunda | reverse complement strand
CATATCTTAAGGTGAGTTAAGTGAGGTTTCTTACTATTCCAAATCTCATATGGAGTAGTAGAGACTACCTTGGTCGGGACTCCATTTAGCAAGTAAACAGCTGTCTTAAGTGCATAGCCCCAAAAGGATTTTGGAAGAGTTGCATGGTTCATCATGGATCTAACCATGTCCATCAAGGTTCGGTTACGCCTCTCAGATACACCATTATGTTGTGGTGTATACGGCGGAGTCTATTGGGACAATATCCCATTGTCCCTAAGATAATCTTGAAACTCTTGACTTAAGTATTCACCACCCCGATCGGATCGAAGTATTTTAATACTTTTGCCAAGTTGTTTCTCTACTTCATTTCTGAACTCTTTGAATTTCTCAAAAGCTTCAGATTTGTGTTTCATCAAGAACACATACCCGAATCGTGAGTGATCATCGATAAAGGTGATGAAGTAGCTATGCCTCCTTGTGCTAGAGTTAACATTGGTCCACATACATCGGTATGTATTAGACCAAGCAATTCTCCCACTGGATTACCTTTTCCGGAAAAGGGTAATTTGGTCATCTTGCCTCTTAAGCATGATTCGCATGTATCAAATGAACCGGGTTCAAATGATTCCAAAATTCCACATCGGTGTAATTCGGTCATGCGTTTCTTACTTATATGGCCAAGACGACAGTGCCACGTGTAGGAGTCTATTCGATTATCTATTCGAGCACGTTTGTTGCTAACTTCGATATTGAAAACGTCACTGGATAAATCTAACGTGTAGATGTCATTGCACAAAGTTCCATTCCCATAAAGAACGCCATTTAAAGTTATGTAACAACAATTGTTACTAAAAGTTAAATGATAACCTTTTTCATTCAAACATGAAATAGATACAATGTTCTTTATTAACGAAGGAACGAAATAACAATTATCCAATTCCAAGACACGTCCAGTTGGGAGCTTTAGCAAATATGTTCCGATGGCAACAGCAGCAATCCTTGCTCCATTTCCAACCCGCAAATTCGCTTCTCCCTTGACGAGTCTTCTTCTATTCCTTAGCCCCTGTATGTCATTACATATATGTGAGCTACACCCAGTATCAAGTACCCAGGTATCTGAGGAAATAGAATGACATTCAATAACGAAGATACCTGAAGAGGATGGGGCATCAGATGCCTTCTTCTTCAAGGACTCAAGATAAACCTTGCAGTTTCTTCGCCAGTGACCCTCCTTGCCACAATGATGACAGGTTCCTTTTGGTTTCTTTTCAGTCTTCTTGGCCTTTTTCTTCTTCCCCTTGTTCTGTTCTTTGGCCTTCCTCTTAGAACCTTTCTTCGAGGAACCAACTAACAGTACTGCCTTTTGATCCGGCTTTACAGAAGGCTCCACAGTCTTCAGCAGGTTGAGCAACTCAGGAATGGAAGTCTCTAGTTTGTTCATCCGATAGTTCATCACAAATTGTGAATAACTTTTGGGCAAACAACTCAGAATTAAGTCAATACTTAGTTCATGATCCATAGCAAAGTCGAGTGCGCTCAGTCGCTTAATGTACCCCAACATCTTTAACACAAACTGCGAGGCAGAAGTGCCTTCCTGCATCTTAGTGGTGAAGAGGAGTCTGGAGACTTCGAACCTTTCGGATCTCGCCTGCTCTTCAAACAACTCATGAAGATGGAAGATGATGGTATAAGCATCCATATGCTTATGCTGCTTTTGCAGCTCAGGTACCATAGAGGCTAGCATGATGCAACTCGCAAGTTCAGAATCGGTCACATGTTTCTGATGGGCCAACAATTGGTCCGGAGTTGCATTTTTTGGAGGATGGTCGGGAAGTTGATTTTCAATGAGATAAGCAAGCTTTTCTGCCTTGAGGACTATCCTCAGGTTTCGAAGCCAGTCCATGAAGTTTGGCCCAGTCAGTTTATTGGTGTCCAAAATGGAACGCAAGTTTAGAGAAGACATGATCGAGTGATTATCCTAGAAATACAAATTGAGATTATGTGAGAAGAATGATTAAAGAATGTATCAACATACATAAATAAAATCCTATTTATTTTTCAAATTGAATAACCCTTTTTATCAATTCGGGAGATCGTAGGAACATCTCCAAATAGGTTGATATCCAACCATAGATAAGAACAACCATGACTGTGGCCATCAAGTTTTTCTTAGCTATGAAGGTAGGTAATTACACCGATTACATATCACATATATGTAACTATCACTTTATGCTATCAACTAATTGAATGTTTGCATAAATCATTGGGTTGTTAACTCATTAACAAGTATGTAACATTATACATAGCACCCAACTGCACCTCTCTTTACATCGACCTTGGCTGTGGTACAACAAATCGATGCTCCAAGCTTAAGGCTGACCCATTAATCAAGAAATAGTTTTAATATGGTTGGAGCTCATTCAACCGTTTAGTCAGGCTTGGATGTGTCCAACAACCAAAACTAAGGATTGACCTCTGACTCCAACTATATTATTCATAAACTAATTCCATGGTTTGAACATGTTGAGGTTCAAGTCGGGCATGGATGTGTCCATCAACCCAAACGAGAAACAAAACTCCGATTCTAACCATATTAATGGAAGGTGTTAGCCTTAATATTTTGTAAGGGGTTTTGGGTCTCATCTTTTCTAAGCACATTCATGACATATGATTATGTCATGACTAACGATTTCCTTAATAAAGTATGTATGTGACTTAATTTATCAAGTCTTATGAATTGAATTAGGAACCGGATTTCCTCATTCTAATTTCATACTTTATTAAAGGAATTGTTTTGGAAAATAATTTCCTAAATTGTCATAATCAATTTCGGAAATAATATGTTTAAGACTTTGATTTCTCTAAATCAAATCTTATTAAATTAAGAGACAATTTCCTTAATTCAACGACATATTATTTTAATGAAAATCTCAATTAAGAAAACTCTATAGGAAACCATTTTCCTAATTAATTTTGGAGACAACAACATGTAAGAGCATCACCTCTTAAATCATGTTTTATTCATGGATTTAATTAATTACAACAAATCATTTTCTAAGGGTGGCTCCCCGAGGCACAGATACCCAAAGAAAAGTAATTTGTCGTAAATCCAATTTGATCCGCTTCGGAAGCGCAACCAAATTAAACATGACAATTTCATTTAAAATTGGGAAATTAAATTACAACAACTAATTTTAAATTGGTCGGCTCCCCGAGGCTCAATCCAAAATAAAGAATTTTGTTGTCAATTTAAAACCCAATTCAAATTTAATTATCAATTAATTGTCCATGAATTTGTCTAGACTTTCTCGAAAGAAAGTGTCCAAAATCACGAGATTTCAAAATAGTTTTTCAGAATAATTGTAAGTTTCTGGTACAAAGAAAACTTACATATTTTCAAAATTGGAAAATTTCTAAAATTAGAAAAATTTCCAAAATTGGAAAGTTTCCAAAGATGGGAAGTTTTCACAATTATTATAAAATTTCAGAAACTAGAAAATTTCAAAAGTTTGCGAAATTTCATGAGGATTTCCAAACTTTGAAATTCCTAAATCTAAAATTTATTATAATTGGAAAGTTTCCATAATTGAAAAATTTCCAAAATTGAGATCATGACAAAGTGTTCCGCAAAATAATTATATGATTATGTCGAACACTAACCGGCTCTGATACCACTGTTGGGACCGGGTGCATGTTGACACGGATACGGGTTCGTAAAATTTTAAATTTTTACGTGCAGCGGAAGAATTAATATAAAATAATTTCCTAAATTATTTCAACCTCATATCTAGCATGCGACCTTATGATGTGGGGACATGATCATAAATTAAAACTTTGCGAAAAAGTAAACTAATTTACTTTGTACCTCGCGTAACTCGAAGAAAGAGACGAGATCCAACCGTAGCGTCCCTTGGAAGCTCCGCCTCTATTCGCGTCCACGCCGAGTTCTCTTCGGGATGACTTTGCAAAGTCACGAGTTTTGTGCCGACGAGAACTACTAGATTCTCTAAAGGCACAACTAGAAGAACAAGAGAAAAGAATGGAAACTCACCAACAAGAAACGGAATCTAAATTTCGGGAAGAGAGGAGTTGTGATCCGCGTCTTCTTCTTCTTGTCTTGGCTTCTCCTTCTCCTTGATAGCTCACGACAACCAACCCTAAGGAAAGAAGTGCGCCGGCCCTAGGTGGATGAAGGGGCGCCGGCCCTAGTTGCCTCAAGGGGCGCCGGCCCTAGGGTTGAGAAGGGGAAAAGAGAGGAAGAGAATAAGAGAGAGAGAGGGAGAGAATTAATCTCTTGATAGCTCTATATCAATTGGAATTCAAGGCTAGCCTTTGGTTCCTTTATATAGTAACCTCTCCCTTGCTAAGTCTCCTCTTTAACGGAATTAACGGAATTAATTTCCATAAGAAATTTATCTTATAAATTCTCTTATAAATTATTCCGTTAGGCCTAGTTTTATTATAACTAACTTTATATTAAAACAAATAATTCTCTTCTTTAATTATGGAATAAATTTTATAAGAAATTTATAATTTTTTCTTTTAATGGAAAAATCAATTCATAATTGATTTTATAAAATTAAAATAAACCATTCCACGGATTATTTTAATTTCCAAAAAAAATAAATTTCTATAAATTTATTTATATAAATTTCTTTATACAAATTTATTAATCCATAATTTATAAAACAAATCGCGCTAGATTTATTTTATTAATTAAACCAAATTAATTGGTTTTCTCCCTTTTAAGTGGCTGGCCAAACCAAGGGGGTTTGGCACCCTCCTTGGCCGGCCAATCAAGCCGCATCCATCACGAATTAAACTCATTTAATTCGCCCAATAAGCCTTCAAAAGACTTAGCCAATTTTAGCTTCCATTGCGCTTCTGATTAACTCAGATTCGACTTATTTCTCTTGATCGGAAAATCTAATATTTAACTCGTTTTAAATCCCTCGGATTACTCGTAGTGCGTGTGACTAAATAGGCTTTCGATTTATGTTGGCTGTCTATAATCAACCAATTATAGAACGATCATGAGTGGCACCTAGTAGTACATCATGACCCCCAATTAATCGAAAGATCAATGGTTTGACCTCAGAAGTAATTCTGAAACCCTTCAGCAGCTCTAATGAATCGTGCCCCATTCCCTTCACCACCTTATACCCACTTGGTTCAGGACATGGTCTGTTTGTGTCAGTCCCCACTAGACTGACTACGTCACACCTAGCCCAAGTAGTGTCTTTCTCGTCCTTTGGATTTCTAATTACTCTTATGTATTTAAGAGACTCGCACTCTAAACATGATATACTCTGGCCAGAGGTTTTGAGTAACAATCTGACGATAGGCCTGGGTATACATCTCCTCGCAAGGAGTGGTGAATCCTTTGTAGGCTGTTCAAACATCTTCGGGCACTTCGGCTTATACCCAATCATCCTGGGTCCACACCTCCTTGGAGATGCTTGCTTAAGATGTTAAAGTATAAGTCTCCATGACCAAGATGACTTGAACACCGCAAGTCAAAGGAACATCGCACTTAAGCTGCAGTAAGAACTTCATTGACATATCTACATGTAGATTCCCATATGAAGTCTTACAGCTAGTCACTCCAATGAACTAGTTCCCTTAACTAGCATCCATGTTTATCTCTGGACATCCCAATGTCACCAACCAGTGAGAATCAGCTGATTAGAGAATAACCCATGCTAGTCTCAACAGAATTGATAGTGTCCGTTTTTATCAATTCATCGACTAGGGATATTTTCAACACTTCACAATTGCACATTTAGAGATAATCACTAGTTGTGATCCCATCACAAATTCTCTTATGCTGTGAATTGTATTACGGACATTCAGTAGATGAGTTTAAGATCCCAATCAAATACACAAACATGTATACTCAAATAGTGAATTATCATTTATTAAAGTAAATGATTACAATCATAAGGCGATTGCCTTAGGACACTTCTCTCACATTACTAACAAAGGATGGCGTGGGAGACAAGCCGCGGGCTTGCATGCATCCGAGGGACGAGAGCCAAAGTCGAAGAGGGCTTGAAGGCAACAGGTCGAGGCTCCAGAATGAAGAGTCAACGGAGTCGTGAGAATTTGAGTGCTGAGAGAACTGTACTCGGGAAGGAAAATCCTAGGGTTCAAATGCTGAGAGAATTGTACTCGGGAAGGGAAACCTTAGGTGGCAGTCGACTGATGCTTGATCAGTCGACCGAGGTAGAGCACAGAAAGATCGGTCGACTGATGCTTGGATCAGTCGACTGATGCAGTCGATTGAGTAGTCGACTGGTGTCAACCAAAATTCGAAACGTCAGGCTGTGACATTCGAATTCGCGAAGATCAATCGACTAGTGTTGCACCAGTCGACTGGTAACGGTCAAAATAGTATCGAGCTCTATTTAATAGAGCTCATTTTTTGCTGTTCTTCCTTGGCAAAACAAGCTTGGTAAAAGTTTGTTAGTAGCCTACAAGTGCTCAGTTAGTGTCAAAGGATTGTGGGGAGGTTTCTCCACCCACAAGGAGCGACAAGAGTTAGCCGGAGGTGTTCCGGGGAATCATCCACCGAAGGATCGGGATCGTCCACCTTACGGACAGCCGTGGAGTAGGAGTTTCATCTCCGAACCACGTAAAGGTGATGTGTTAACATTGTTTAGTTTAGATTTGAGATTTCCTCTTACGCTTGCTAACAATTGTAGGAAGAAATCAAAAGGAAAGCTATTCACCTCCCCTCTAGCTAAACGGAAAGGTCCCAACAAGTGATATTAGAGCCAGGTTCGCTCATCTACGGACTAACCGCCGAGAGAGCAAAAAGCTAGAGGAAGTTGCGATTGAAGAATGATTGGGGGATGATATCAATGTTCCACCTTCCTAAAACTGCGAGAGTTTCGACTATTGGAAGATGCAGACAAAGACATGGTTCGGTATGGATTGGAACTACATGATCATGCTAAAAGAGCCATTTGAAGTCCCTAATGATAAACACGGGAAAAAGCTCCGACCAAGATATTGGACCAAGGAGCAACAAATCTAATCAAAGGCAAACGAAAAGATAATTTCAATATTACTTAATATTTTGCCTAATGATGTTATGAGTGGTGTAGGTGAATATAAAAATGTGCATGAATTATGGAGCAAAGTACTTGCTCTACATGAAAACCCTACACGAGCTCAATTAGTAGAGGAGCCAAAAGAAATGAGCATAATGGTCCAAGAAGAGGAGAAGAACCAATCGGATGAGGAAAGAAGCTGAACATCCGAAGAGGAGGAGAAAGAAGAAAGGGATTCATCCATCTCATCAAGTGAAGTGGCACAAGAAGTTGAAGAACCATCCACTTCATCAAAAGCGGAAGAAGAGGTCTCCACTTCAAGGATTGAGGGGGAGGAGAGATCATCCTCGATACCGGAGCAAGAAGAAGCATCTTCCTCCACCAAAGCAAAGTCAAAAGATCACATCATTTGGTTTGGGTGCAACAAGAAGGGACACTATAAGGGCAAGTGCCCATTAGGTAAAAAGGAGGTAAACCCTAAACCCAAGTCAATTTATTTAAAATCTAACATGGGTTGTAGGGAAAAGAAGGAGAAGAAGCACATTAAGTGTTTCACATGTGGTGAGCTAGGACACTACCACACCAAATGCTCAAGGAAAGGAGAATTCAAGAAATTGGAGCATTTGAGGAAGTGGGAGAAGAAGGAGAAGAAAAGCTCATATCAAGGGGGGAGATGTTGGACCGGTGCCGTCGATAGAGGGGGGTGAATATCAACTTGTAAAAACTTCACAAAAATTCATCTTTCGTAGTCTTTCGTTCTAGACTCAGAGTTAGTGCAGCGGAAAATAGAAAGAACGAAAATAACGACAACACAAAATGCACACGGGATTTACTTGGTTCTCAACCCTCCAGGGTCAGTACATCCAAGGCCTAAGCACGGGAACGTCCGCCCACTAATGGTCTCCTTTCCGGACTTTCTGGAGGCAGAGAAACCCGTCTTACAGTGCACAGTTACAATCACAAAGATAGATTAAAAATAATTGCGGAAAATAAATTCAAACCAACAAGAGTCGAAGACTCGGCCGATCTGGAACTCTGAAGTGTCGGGTACTTCCTCCCGGAGCTTCCTTGGTCGCAGAGCCTCGTCGTTAGCGCTTTGTCGTTAGTCAGAAAGCTCAGAGTGAATCTTGGAAGTTGTGTTCTGAGTTGAGGGGTCGAAGCCCCTTTTATAGTCTTGTCTAGGGCGCCTGTGTTGAAGGGGGCGCCTCATATAGCTTGGTCAAAGCTTATCTCCGTGCCGAACTCGCCGCAGCCGATAAGCCTCTTGACCAGGGCACCCTGGACCATTGAGGCGCCTCATTGAACATAGGCACCTGCTTCAATGAGGCACCTGGGTCCATTAGGGCGCCTCCTTCAATGGGGGCGCCTAGGAGCCCTTTTCCAGCCTTGTTTGTTTGGTTGTTTGCCTACATTGTCTTCACTTTTAGGTACCTGCAAGATACATAAATACAAGGCAAACATGCAAATAATCTTAACCTTAAGGAAATGGTTCTGACTTCGGATTTCCGCGAAACCCTAGGTCGAACCGACCAAGTTCCCACCCCCGGGAACGCACCTTTCACCTACTCCTCTCAGGAGACGGTTGCCACCCATTCCATTCGGGTGGACTTTTGCTTAGCTTTCGATACTCTCGGATCTCGAGACATCCGAACCTCGACCTATCTCTACTTCTGTGCTTAGTCATCGCTCAGCTAAGTTGCTTAATCCCTCAGACCAAGACTTCGTGCCCAAACCCTAGGTCCAGGACTTAGTACCTAACTTCACTCATCAGGACTTTTGCCCAGCTTCACTCACCAAGTCTTAGTGTCCAACTCTCAGTCAGGTCTTAGGTGCCCAGCCCTCGGCCAGGACTTAGTGCCCAATTCCACGAACCAGGACTTAGTGCCTAGGTTAACTAGGACTTTTCTTTACTTTGTTACACCTTTCTTGACTAACCCTTCCCTTGTTTAATGTATCACTGACTTAAGCATATTGTCAAACATTGAAACCCTTAGAGAAGGACATCACTGATGCATCTTGCACCAACAGAAGCTACAAGGGTAAGGGAGGTAATCCCTAACTTTAAGCGTTTTTTAAATTCCTCTATGTGTGGTAGAAATAATGAAAATTATTTACCTTTGCGTAATTTTGGTTTTAGATATCATGATAAAAATAGGGCTATTGTTGTATCTCAAAACCCTAGGAAATTTATGTATCATGATAAACCTAGAATGTTTAGACCTAAGGATCAAGGCATGAATCCAAAGAAAGGGAGACACATACCTAGACAAATGGGTAGATCTAGAAATGTCCAAGATGGACATGGTGATGTTAAGGTTAAGAATCTAGAAAGGGAGAATCAAGCTTTGAGGGCAAAGCTTGACAAATTAGAGAAAACCTTAGAGAAATTCATTAGTGGATCTAAGGGTTTAGGCATGGTGTCGGGTAGTCAAAACCCCGAAAATGATAGATCGGGTCTAGGATATTGATTTAGTAGATCAAATGCTATGGAAAAGTCAATGCAAGGATGTCATATGACTATAGCAAGGGGAAGGCCAAAAATAGCAAGGAAAAGTCATTTAAAGGAAAGAAGAGGAACTTAACCAACGAAAAGGTGTACAAAGTTAAGAAGGTTAGGGTTAAAGGTCAAAAGTTACCGGAGGTACACCGGTGTGGTCTTGCAATTATAGATGAGTCATCTAGGGAGGTGACTAATGTTAAAAGCTCAAGGGGGAGCTCTAGGAGTCAAGTTGGGATCCATGGTCAATGGATCTCAAGAGGGGTTCTCCAAAAGGACTAGATGAGAGGTGCCAAAGGATTTGGAGACAAATTTGAGTCTTAATCATAGGAATTTGGCACATTAAAAGTAAGGTATCATGCAAAAATATGACAATGGAGCTATATTATATGAAAATTGGCTCTTAATGTGGAGATGTCATATAAACCAATGTTAAGGATGCGTTAAGGTTTGGGATGAAAAGATACATCAAGGAGAGATCACAACTATGACTTTAGGTCAAGGTTCAATTGAACTATTTAGATAAGTTTGAGTTTTGTGTCAATCTTGGGATTGGTGATAGATACGTGGGTAAATGTATTTTTCCCAAGTAGACACGGGTTCCACAAAATTTGAGAATTTTTGGAGATTTGTGGAGTTTCTGGTGCATTTCTGAAATTGGGTCACAAATGTTGAAATATAGGGTATCAGTCAACTGATGCAGAGGCAGTCGGCTGATCCAGTTCGAATCAGAAACTAATCCATACAACAGTCGACTGATCTTTCTGTTTAGTTCATCAGTCAACTGGCCTAGGGGTAGTCAACTGATGCTGCGAATCTTTAAAAGAAAACCCCGCGCGGGGATGACCGAACCTAGGGCTTTAGGCGTCGTCCCTTGCTGCTACTTCTCTCCCCCGACCTCTCTAGCCACTCCAAGCCTTCCCAAGGTCCTAAAATCGAGTTTCTAGCCCTCCCTCACCTTTGATCCGAATCTAGGGCAAGAAAAACACCCTACTTGAGTCAACCTTGATCATTAGCCATTATGCAATGACCGGAAAAACGGTAATGAATCATTTGCTATATTTTTCTCATTTGATTCATGATTCATGACTAACTCTTCATTTTGTGCATATTTACCTTGTTCTTCTTCTTGATTATGTCATTTTTGGTACATGCATATCGTGGTTACATTTAGGGCTAGGGCAAAGAAAAGGGTTCATGAGGGATCATCCCAACAGCAGTCCTTAGATCCTGCGGCGCCTCGGTTCCGTTCCGAGGCTTGCTGACGGATATTTAACAATGCTGACTTCATTTTGATGAATTGTAGATATCTCAATCAAACATACTTCCAGGATTACTCCTCACATAATTGAGATTATTACGCATTTTGGGTTAGAAAAGCTAGTATACTGTCAGCATTATGTCAACTTTGACCTATGCAAGGAGTTTTATGTCAATCTTACATGTGTTAATACCAATGACAGGACGTATGAGTCTATGGTACAGGGAGTTATCATTCCTTTTATACCTGTATTATTAGGATCATTTTTAGGGTGTAGGGTTTTGGATAACCCATTTACATGTTTCCCTAATGTCACTGAGCCATTGACCTTGCCCAATGCCACCATTGATCAGATTCATTGTTATTATTTTGATAATCCTCGACCTCCTCTAGAGCGTATCTTTATAGCTAGGCGCATGAGTCAAATTAGCAACATATTGTATAAAATTGTCCTAGACTGCATTCTGCCTATTGTCACCAAGGGAAGGTCAAAGATCCGGCTACCTCACTCGGTGATGATGTATGCGTTAGAGAGGAGGCTAGATATTGATATCGCCCGCCATGTGTTCGCATCCATTGTACATTTTTTGTATGATGTCAATAGGAAGCTCTACATGCCATTCGGTCATATTTTGATCGAATTCTTTGAGTCTAGAGGTATTAGAGTCGCTAGGGGTCAGGTCCATCAGCTGCCTAAGGACTACGGCCAGATAGGTTATCGACAGCTCTCCTTGGCTGGGATTGAGAGGCAGCAGGGAGTGCTGGTCTAGCAACGTCGTCCTACTTCTTCCAGCTCTGATGATGATGAGGAGGCTGCTCCTGCTGATGCACCTGTTATTGCTCCTGCTGGGAATACAGAGGAGCGATTCTCCCGACTAGAGGCAGAGGTTCACGGTCTCAGGGGGGACTTCCAGATCTTTCGGCAACGACAGGCTGACATGTATGAGATGATGCAGTGCTGGAACCTGATGTACCAGACTCCTCCTCCTCCTCCTCCTCCTCCTGGCGATGATGATGCATAGCTTCCATATGACTTGGGCATAGTAGTGTTGAGAGTGTGTTAGATTGAGCATGTTCTTCAGTTGTCTCTCAAACACTATATTTTATATTATAATATTTGGATATTTTTGTAAGCACTTACTTATGGTTCCCTGTGATATTCATCTCTTAAGTATTACTTATATGAATTGTTATTTCCTTGTTGTTATGATTGCATGATGAATTTCAATATATCTTCTATCTAGAGATTATGATACCAAGGGGGAGCTCTTATCACTTCTTTTGTCTTGAGTGGTCATGTGAGCAAAAGGGGAAGGTTTGAAAACATTTCTATGTTTTAAATAGTATGGGATAGACTTGGAAAACATATAGATTCTAATCTAGGAGGGAAGATTGATACAAAATGAAATGTTTTCAAATAATTAGAATTTTGGTCAAAAAATCAAGCATATTTGGTATTTTCATGAAAATGTATTTTTCTAGGTTAGACTACATCATAAGAAATATGCTTGCAAAATTTTAAAATTTTTTGAATTTTGCGGAATTTTTAAGAGGTTTCTGAATTTCGGCTGGAAATTCAAACTGTTATGTATCAATCGACTGCCCCTCGGGCATTTGACTGATCTTTCTGTAGGTTTGCAGTTCGAAGGCACCAGTCGACTGGTCCTTCTGATTTCTGATTGCTGGGGGTTTTCAGAAATACAAAGGTGTTCTCATTGATATCAATCGTTAGTATTGCTTGGGGCAATCTTTTTGATGGTGTCAAAGGGGGAGAACTTGTGGTTTAAGTTAGGTTTAACTTAACTTGTGGTTAGGGAAAATTGAAAATTATGTGGAGAGCATAGTTTAAGGGGGAGGATGCATGTTTATGCCGCTTACTATGTCTGTAATTTTTAATTATTATTATTATTATTTTTTGTACCTAACTTAAACATATTGCCACACATCAAAAAGAGGGAGATTGTTAGTGCAATGGGGCCCAAGTTTAATCGGGTAGATCATGGGTTTTGATGTGTGTCAATATGATTAAGTTAGGGTTTCATGTTGATCTAATATGTGTATGTGAGTGTGCAGGTTTGTATGATACACATAGACTTAGTTGGACGTCTTCGGGTCCGGTGAAGGATGGTGTGTGGAGACAAGCCGTGGGCTTCTATGCATCCGAGAGACCGTGGACAAAGCAGGGACGATGAGCCGAAAGAAGCGGACTTCAAGGCATACGCGAAGGATGGCATGGGAGACAAGCCGTGGGTTTGCATGTATCCGAAGGACGAGAGCCAAAGTCGAAAAGGGCTTGAAGGCAACAGGTCGAGGCTGCTGGAGCAGGGACGATGAGCTGAGGGAAGCGGACTTCAAGGCATATGTGAAGGATGGCGTGGGAGACAAGCCGCGGGCTTGCATGCATCCGAGGGACGAGAGCCAAAGTCGAAGAGGGCTTGAAGGCAACAGGTTGAGGCTCCAGAATGAAGAGTCAACGGAGTCGTGAGAATTTGAGTGCTGAGAGAACTGTACTCGGGAAGGGAAATCCTAGGGTTTGAGTGCTGAGAGAATTGCACTCGGGAAGGGAAACCTTAGGTGGCAGTCAACTGATGCTTGATCAGTCGACTGAGGTAGAGCACAGAAAGATCAGTCGACTGATGCAGTCGACTGGGTTGTCGACTGATCCAGTCGACTGGTGTTGACCAGAATCCGAAACGTCAGGCTGTGACATTCGAATTCGCGAAGACCAGTCAACTGATGTTGCACCAGTCGACTGGTAACGGTCAAAATAGTATCGATCTCTATTTAAGAGAGCTCGTTTTTAGTTGTTCTTCCTTGGCGAAGCAAGCTTGGTAAAAGCCTGTTAGTAGCTTACAAGTGCTCAGTTCGTATCAAAGGATTATGGCGAGGTTTCTCCACCCACAAGGAGCGAGAAGAGCTAGCCGGAGGTGTTCCGGGGAATCATCCATCGAAGGATCGGGATCGTCCACCTTACGGACAACCGTGGAGTAGGTGTTTCATCTCCGAACCATGTAAAGGTGATGTGTTAGCATTGTTTAGTTTAGATTTGAGATTTTCTCTTGCGCTTGCTAACCATTGTAGGAAGAAAATCTAAAGGAAAGCTATTCCCCCCCCCCCCCCCCCTCTAGCTAAATGGAAAGGTCCCAACATGAGGGAGCATCCACGACCAGGAAGGGAGTCCTCCTAGTCCTCTCTAGAGTATCACTGCCCAACGACAGTGATAGGGTAATTTGCCCTATCGGCTGTACTCGGTATCCGGTGAAGCCGAAGAGTGGAGTCGACACTGGATGTAGTTCATCCTCGTCAATCTACATCTGATCTAGAGCGCCCTTGTATAAGATGTTAACGGAGCTACCTGTATCCAGGAAAATACGCTTAACCTCATAATTTGCAATGCGTGCAAGAATTACCAGAGCCTCTTCGTGGGGGTCTTCCATATCTTCCAGATCCTCCGGGCTGAAGGAGATTATGGGGCCGCGACTTTAACTACTACTCATCCCGATGGCGTAGTTCTCCAATCGCCGTGTATGAGCCTTCCTTGCACGGTTGGAGTCTCCTCCAATGGGTCCCACGAAGATCACTCCTACGTGTCTAGAAGGAGGGACACGTGCAGGGGCCTTGCTCTTCTTGGGGTCTCGTTCCAATAAGGGAGATTTGCGGGGTGCAGCCTCCCGACTTCTCCCTCTTGACCACGATCGAGACCGATGTCGAGTCTCGTTCTCTATCAACTGTCGTTGGCAAGGGAAAAGCTTTGCCGAGGGGACCTCCAGCGATACCCCGTCTTCTTCCACTTCCTTCGAGGTATGGTATCTGCTTCCTTACTCAATTTTCTCTTCAAGGCATGACATTCCTCGGTGGACTGCGTCATACTGTCGTGGAAGTCACAGTACTTCATCAGCGGCTTGGGTTGCTCGGTGTCAACTGTCTCTACCAGCCTCGGCTTACAGACCCACTAGTCTTTCCCCAGGCGAAGATCTTTTCCTCGGGCTGGAGTCGGAGGTTCCATCCTTTCTGACCGTACAACGGTTTGAAGAAGGACCCCGGTTGGTTCCTTGCGGTGGGCGTGTTGCACTTCTTCCACGTTAACGTGTTTGACAGAACGCTCCAGTAAATCATCGAAGATGTTGGGTGGCTTCTTCACCAAAGATCGGAAGAAATCCCCTTCCGAGAGCCCTTGGGTGCAAGCACTAACGAGGATCTCCGATGTCGCAGTTGGCACATCTTGCGCCACTCGGTTGAACCGCTGGATGTAATCCTTGAGTGGTTCTTTTGGCTTCTGCTTGAGAGCAAATAAATTTAATGTCGTCTTCTGATAGCGACGATTGTTGGCAAAATGATGGAGGAAGACAGTTCTAATCTCCATGAAAGAGTTGATAGAACCCTAGGGCAGTCTCTGGAACCATCGCTAGGCTGCTCTTGATAAGGTGTTTAAGAACACTGGGCACCTTACACCATCAGTGTACTGGTGCAGGAATGTCGCATTCTCGAACTTACAGACATGATCTTCAGGGTCTGTCTTCCTGTCGTAATCGGCAATCCCAGGCTCACGGAACTGCATCGGCATGGGATCTTCTACAATCTCCAATGAGAATGAGGTGGAGGGCGCCTTTGAGATGGCCTTAGGTTCTTCCCTCTTCCCTGGTTCGTCCTCCTGTCTCAGCGCGCTAGAGGCTACTGAGTTGGCCTTCTCCAAATCTCCTAGAGAATCTCGCCGGTGGATCGGGACTGCTTCGGCGTGTCTCCCTATTGGTGAGACAGATCTCCATTGTTGGGGATGCGAGGTGGAGATTCTGGGGATCTCCTCTTGTACAGAAGCTACTCGTCGTGAGGCGGCCTGCTCGATTTGGTGATGTTCAAGCGCCCCTTTGACAGTGTTGGCCACCAAGTGATCTAATTCCTCTTTCGTCAGAACGATGGATTCTTCCTCCGACCCTGCCATCGGTGCTCCTTCTGGTGCTTTAATAGATTCCCACAGATGGCGCCAAACTTGTTCCGCAAGGAATCGACATCGACGGCCAGTCACCAGAGTTCATCCCATGAGGATGTTGATGAGAGAGGAAGAGCTCCCACCCTACGAGATTAACACAAGCGTTAAGGGGAATACGCCGGAGGTTGTCCAGCGGAGCCCACTCCAACGCTCAAGTCAGTACAAGAGTCTTGCAGATGGAAGGAAATAAGGAGAAGTATGAATAAGAGTGAGCGTAACCCCCTTACCTGAGGGGTTGGAGTACCTTTTATACCTGAGGTGGCAGCCACACGTGTCCCATCAGTTTTTCTCCACGTCCCCTCAATTGTCGATTACTAGATAATCCTTTGTAACGATCCTCGTAACCATTCAATCTGGGTCGTTGCGATAATTAAGGCTAATGACCACGTATTATGGGTCATCATTATCCCGTAATTATTAGTGGTAATTATCCATAGATCCAAAGAAAGGGGGTTGTTCCTTGAGGTCGGGTGATCCTTGGGCTCTGTTTCCCCGAGGTGATCTCGGGGTCCTTTGGCCCGAGGGGATCCCGGGTGTTCGCCTTCCCGAGGTGATCTCGAGGACCTGACATCCTGAGATTATCTCGGGCGTGTGTCCTCGCGGAGCAATCTCAAGAGTGTGTCTACCCGAGGTGGTCTCGGGAATCCACCTTCCCGAGAGGGTCTCGGGAGTCAAGGAAAGAGAGGCGTCCAGGTTCAGTAGATCTCATCACATAATTTCTTCAATCCACGTGTTAGCCATGAGATGCTCAACCCCACTATATATATATATATATATATATATATATATATATATATATATATATATATATATATATAAAAGAGAACAGGAAACATGTGAATAAAAGTAATTACCGGAACCATTGTTAGTGTTGTTACTTATATTTAAATATAATATTAATGTTCAAGACATATATAATTCGACATCATCATCCTTTTTTTTATTTATGTACCAAAGTGATATAATATCGAGAAGGATGGATTTTTATATTCTTTGTATATTATTTTTATCAATTCCTAAGTTAATTACAAATGACCTCTTGAATTTCATAATAAATAATTGTTTTTTTTGCCACCGGGGCTATGGTGCAGCGGTAGGGCGACTAGTTGTTATTCCAGACATCCGCGGTTCGATCCCCAGCTACGACGTATTTGCAAGAATTTTTCCTTCAAATGGGGCGTGAACCCTGGGACGTTGGGCTTCTAGACCGCCCACTACGAGCGCTTCTTGATTTACCCTAGCGGCCGATGGGAAACTTCCGTGTGGCCGGGCCGGTCACCCGAGGTTGGTTGGAAAAACCTCGTTAATCATTTTTTTAATAATTGTTTTTCGCTTAGGAGTATGGTATTATGATTAGATCTTCCAATAATAAGTAGGATCTAAAATTTGAAATTCGATTATAGTGTAGTATCAAAAAATTTGTCACTTAACGAGTAACGGACCTGAGAATGTTGATTGTCAGGATGAAACTCCATGTGTACTTCCTCGATTTAACCTAGCGGTCAGGGGCAAACTTCTATAGGGTCGGGCTAGTCGTCTCATGTTTGATGTTTAGGGACTAAATTTTTGTTAGTGAGGGAAGATGTTAAATACTGAAAATTGGGAGGGCTAAAGTAAATAAACCTACACTTATGGGTGTAGCTAGAGTTAGCTAAACTAGAAGAGCTTTTTTACAAAAAGCCAAAACTACTAAATTGCCCTAGTTTTTCATTTTCCAACTTCTCCTCTCGTTTCTCCTTGACGCCAACACCACACGCGCGAGGAATTTTTCACCGCCGCGCCCTAACATTCTTCTTCCTCCTCTTCCCCGTCGTGCACGACTCAGTCGGACAACTTCACGCCGACCGATTGGAGCTTTGATTCTCAAACCTGGACAACGACCAAGCATTATAGCCAACACTGCAGCCACCTTGTTAGAGATCTCTCCCTTCTTCACAAGAATTCACACGATCAAGGCCTAGCCAAATTTTCCCTACATCCTCCTTTCGGTGATCGGATTCCTTGGTAAGTTTTTTACCGAATCCATCCCTTGATTTCCCCAGTCTTGGCTTTAGGGATTCTGAAAGATGACAACTTTTGTTGGAAAAAATGGATAGGTTATGTTTTGAATAGCTTGGGTTCTGTTTTGATGGATAGGTTCTATGTTTGATTGGTATGGGCTAGTAGTTTGAGGATGTTACGAGATGATAAATTTGTTGGATCGAGAGAAACGATAGAGGGGGGTGAATATCGTAAAACGTTCGGATTAATAAGTTAGAGAAATTATGCAGCGGAAATTTAAATCAAACACGTAAACACCAAGTTTTTACTTGGTTCGGAGTCGCGATTGGCTCCTACTCCAAGGCCCACGGTCGTTGACCGTTTACTATGGGCAATTCTATATGTGCGCAAAGTCGTTTACAGAGAGATATTACAAAAGTAGTATAGTAAACTTAAAAACAGCTCTTCATTACCGACATCCGGTGTAGATTGAATTTTCGGAGCGGAGGGACGTCGTCGGCGCTTGTATCTCGAGTTGGGAGGTTTCCGGAGCAGAGCGCGGGAGCAGAAGAGCGTAGGAGCGTTGAGAGAATTGTTTTCCGAAGCCTTGGGGTCGAGGGCCTATTTATAGCCCCTGGGGGCGCCCGGAACGTCGGGGGCGCCCCCCCCCCACTTGTCGGCCGATTCGAGTTTCACTCAGTCAGCTCTGATCCCTTCAAACTCGGGACCAGATCTTGACTGGGGCGCCCGGGTTGACCGGGTCAGGCTCTTATCCTGTTAGCTTCGCTGGAGCTTGCTTCGACTGCTTGACTTGGGGGTGCCCGGACCATCCGGGGCGCCCGGGAGTATGGGGGCGCCCGGGAGCACGGGGGCGCCCCGTCCATAAGCTGCCGAAGCCCACTTTGCTTTACATTGTTTTGTGTTCACCTTGGGGGCGCCCGGGACACTCCGGGCGCCCTACTCAGCCTCTGCCTCACTCCTTTGAGGCTCTTTGAGCTGCAGACACTCGTTCCTTCGGTCCTGCATCCAGGGTTAGTCCAAAACAACATAAAATAATAATGTGTTAGTTTTATACAGCCTTAGCTGTCTTGGTTCTGACTTTGGGCCTCCTAAATGGAGCCCTAGGTCGAACCGACGCCTACTGTTCCCTCGACGGGGAACGCGTCCTCACCTACTCCTCTCGGGAGAATGTACCTGATGCCAACCGGCTCCTCCGGTTGGACTTTTGCCTAGCGGTCCTTCGCTAGGTCTCGGATACCAAGCTATCCTTCACCCGGTGCCTAGCAGTCCTTCGCCAGGTCTTCAGTACCAAGCTGTCCTTCGCCTGGTGCCTAGCAATCCTTCGCTAGGTCTTCGTATCCTGGCATCCCTTCGCCAGGTGCCTAGCAGTCCTTCGCTAGGGCCTTGTATCCTGGCATTCTTTCGTCAGGTGCCTAGCATTCCTTTGCTGGGGCTTTGCCTGCACACTTGAGTAAGATGTTAGATAAACATTATACCTTAACTTTTGAACCCTGTTGCTATTATCAAAACACTGGTTTGACTTGGGTGCTTTCTGCACCAACAATCTCCCCCTTTTTTATTTATGGCAACCCGGGTTCAAAAAGTTAAGTTAATCAGAATAACTAAAATGAACCTTTGTTCCCTCCCCCTGGAAGGAATCTCCCCCTAGATTTTTCAAAAGTTCGTGGGGTTGAAAATAAATTCGAGGTCTAAGGATAGATTTAATTTTACTTAGAAAATTTTCAATCTTCAGCTTTAAAGATATATTTTCCAAAAATAATTTTCGATGTGTACTTTGGAAAATTTATACTTGAAAAAAAATGTAAGTACTTAGACAAATTTGAAAACTTAAGAAGGATTTTGAAAACTTAAGTTTGAGTACTAAAGAGGCCTTAAGTTTAACGTACTCAAAAGAAGTTTTGAAAACTTTTAAGTTTAAAGTACTTAGTAAAATTTTAAAAAAAATAGTTTTAAGTACTTAGGAAAATTTAAAGCAAATTTTTGTGTTAAGTACTTAGGAAAAATTTAAAGCAAATTTTTGTGTTAAGTACTTAGGAAAAATTTAAAGCAAATTTAAATACTTAAAGGACTTAGTACTTTTGAAAATGAATTAAGTACTTAAAAAGGCTTAGTACTTTTGAGAATGAATTAAGTACTTAAAAAAAGGCTTAGTACTTTTGAAAATGAATTAATTCCTTTTTGAATAAAGGATAGAGTTTTAATTTTGAAAAAACAAAAAATAATTTAATTTAAAAACTCATTCTTTTCCTATCTCTCCCCCTTTGCCATATATCAAACACAAATAAATATAGCAAAAACAGGATAAGTAAATTGCATAAGAAATAATAATAATTGTAAAATTTGCTGTACTGAACCAATTCATGATAAGAATTAAATCAAATTAGTTAAATTTTCTCTTTTAGGGACCTGTCTAACTCAATTAGCTACTTGCTAGCTGTTATAAACAGTAGTTTTCGCTAGGGTTAGTCAAGTTAAGTGTTCTGTTCAAGTTAGATTTTCTAAACTTGACACTTAACTTGATTACTGTGTAAGTTGTATTTAGTGCCCCAATTACTACAGATGCACTGACTTAAAGCATCTTGAATTAAGGCAAAGACATAAGCATCTCAACCCTTTCTAGGTTATCAATCAAAGTACCCTAAGGTGCTTATGAGATGCTGGCTTCTAAGTCTATAGGTGCATGCAGTTCTAGGGTTAGGGCCTAGGCTAAGTCCATTTGCGAAAAAGCCCTAGTTTTGAAGGGGGTATTTTAAAATAAAACTAAGTCGAAAAAAAAATTATTTTTCAAACCTTTTCAAAACTAAGTAAAAGCTGATTTTGATAGCATTCAAAAACTATTTTAAAACTGATTTTGAAATGGATAAAGTAGTAAGAAAACCACAAAAGTAGAGTAAACCTATTCTACCAAGCATAGTCCTAACTGCCTTCTTAGTGAGCTGAACTCAGACTCGGGTAGCGGTTTAGTAAATATGTCAGCTAGGTTGGATTTAGAGTCTATATGCTTAAGTATTATTTCACCCCTGGCTACATGGTCTCTTACAAAGTGATGTTTAACTTCTATGTGTTTAGTTCTTGAATGTTGGATTGGGTTCTTAGTTAGATTAATTGAGCTTATGTTGTCAATGAATACTTGAGTTTGGGTGTAGCTGAGCTGGAAGTCCTTAAGAGTGTGCATCATCCATAAAAGTTGTGCTACACATTCTCCTAAGGCAACGTATTCGGCTTCAGTTGTGGATAGGGCTACACAATGTTGTTTTCTGCTGCACAACTTACTAGACTCTGTCCTAACAGTTGGCAGATTCCACTAGTGCTCTTTCTATCTAATTTGCAACCAGCATAGTCAGAATCCGAGTATCCTGATAAATCAAAGGTTGAGGTTCTAGGATACCAAATCCCTACATTTAGGGTGCCCTTTGCATATCTTAATATTCTTTTTAGGTCCGCTAAGTGCGTTTCCTTAGCACAGGTTTGGTATCTAGTACACATCCTTACAGCAAAAAGAATATCAGGTCTGCTGGCTATAAGGTACAGTAGACTACCTATCATACATCTATAGAGTTTAAGGTCTACTGATTTACCATCAGGGTCACTATCTATTTTTATATTAGTGGTCATGGGGGTACTTATGCTTTTAGAGTTATCCATTTTAAATTTCTTTATTAACTCTTTAGCATATTTGGATTGATGGACATAGTTTCCATCCCTAGTTTGTTTAATTTGTAATCCTAGGAAGAAGTTAAGCTCACCAACTAAGCTCATTTCAAATTCATTTTCCATTATTTTAACAAATTCTTTTAGAAAGTTTGAGTTGGTGGACCCAAAGATTATGTCATCTATGTAGATTTGGGCAATAAATATATCTTTTCCTAGGGTTTTAATAAATAAGGTTGCGTCAATTTGTCCTTGTTTAAATTCTTTAGAAATTAAGTAAGTTGATAAGCGTTCATACCAAGCTCTAGGTGCTTGTTTTAGTCCATATAATGCTTTAGTAAGTTTGTAAACGTGGTCAGGTCTTTCTAAGTCCTCAAACCCAGGGGGTTGTCCTACATAAACTTCTTCTTTAATGAATCCATTTAGAAAAGCTGACTTTACATCCATTTGGTATAGCTTAAATCCTTTATGGGATGCAAAGGCTAATAACATTCTAATGGACTCAAGTCTAGCTACTGGGGCATATGTTTCGTCGTAATCTAATCCTTCTACTTGGCTGAATCCCTTCGCTACTAAGAGGGCTTTATTTCTGACTATTTCTCCTTGATCATTTAGCTTATTCCTAAAAACCCACTTAGTGTCAATGATGGATTTGTCTTCAGGTTTAGGCACTAGTTCCCAGACTTGGTTCCTCTCAAATTGGGCTAATTCTTCTTGCATAGCTATGATCCAATCAGGATCAGGTAGGGCCTCATCTATAGTCTTAGGTTCTATTTTTGAAATCATTACTATTTAACTAAGATTTCTATAGGAGGATCTAGTCCTGACTCCTAGAGTTGGATCACCCACAATTTGGTCGGTTAGGTGACTGAGTCTGGGTTTCTTGGTTTTTCTAGAACTTGGTTCAGCCTCAGGTTCGGCTGGTCGGTTTGGTTCACTATTTGATTCAACTCTTTGAGCTGGTTTAATTATTGGTTCAATAATTGGTTCATTTGACTCACTAGTTGGTTCAATAGTTAGTTCGTTTATGGGTTCAATTAAAGATTCACCAATTTGTTGAGTATCTTCTTGATCAGTGTTTGATGAAGTTGGATTTGGATTTGAGTTAATTTCTTCATCAAATATTAGGTTGGTTGTTTCTTCGATTTTCTTGGTTTGGTTGTTGTAAACCCTATAGGCTCTACTTGTTGTTGAATATCCTAGGAAGATGCCTGGGGTTGACTTAGACTGGAATTTTCCTAAGTAGTCTTTGGTGTTTAGGATATGTACATTGCATCCAAAGACCCTTAGGTAGTGTAGATTTGGAAGTCTATGGTAATATAGTTCATAGGGTGTTTTGTTGTGTCGCTTGTTAATCAGGACCCTATTTTGGATGTAGCAAGCTGTACTAATTGCTTCTGCCCAATATTGGTTGGCTAAGTTAAATTCATTGAGCATAGCCCTAGCGGCTTCTTGTAGAGTTCTATTTTTTCTTACGACTATCCCATTTTGTTGGGGGGTTCTAGGACATGAAAATTCATGTACGTATCCATTTACCTTACAGAATTCCTCGAACCGTTGATTTTTAAATTCTCCCCCGTGGTCACTCCTAAGTCTTTTGATTTTAGTATCGTTTTGATTTTCAATTAACTTACAGAATTCATTAAAATGATTTAGGGTTTCATCTTTGGTTTTTAGAAACCTAACCCAGGTAAACCTTGAGTAATCGTCAACTATTACTAAGCAGTATCGGTTTCCGCTTAGTGATTTAGCTCCGTGTGAATCAAATAGGTCAAGGTGCAGGAGCTCAAGAGTGGTTTGAGTTAGATTAGATTGAATTAGTTTGTGATTAGATCTGGTTTGTTTACCTTGATTGCATGATTCACATATTAAGTTTTCATGGTTTTTAATTTTGGGAATACCTTTGATTAGGCCAAGTTGGGTGATTTTTGAAATAATTCTTAGGTTAGTGTGACCTAGTCTCCTATGCCAGCACTAGTGGAAAAAAGGCTTTTAACACCGGTTATTTTCGACTTTTAACACCGGTTCTGGAACTGGTGTTGATCCAGCCGGCATTGTAAGTATAGACTTTTAACACCGGTTAACAAACCGGTGTAATATATAGATTTAACACCGGTTCTGGAAACAACCGGTGTTAAAACATCATTTTTAACACCGGTTCTGGAAACAACCGGTGTTAAAACATCATTTTTAACACCGGTTCTTTTCCAGAACCGGTGTTAAAAATGATGTTTTAACACCGGTTCTAGAAACAACCGGTGTCAAAAGTCTTAATTTTTTATATAAATTTCATATTTATTTTTATTTATAATTTTTCTAGACATATAAAAGAACACAATAATATAATAGTTTATCCATAATCAATAACACACCATAAATTAAGTAAATGCAACATCCAATTAGTTTCAAAAACAAAACAATCCATGTATTTTACAACTATCCATTTTTCTTTCAACAAAAGCAAAATGTAAATCAAATAACACATTATACTCCTACTCGCTATGTGATTTTCCAAGCAAAGACAATGTAGAAGCTTGCCACACGAGTTTGCAAGTAAACGGTCTAGTCCAAGATCAAATAGTGAGGAGTACGTTGCAGAACTTCGACCAGCTTAGCATTCCATCTCTTATAAGCGTCTTGCATATTTCCATACAGTACTTGAGTCAAGCTTGAATTTCTTTTCATGCTTTGGCGTGCAGTGGCTACCAGTCGATTGCGAAGCAACTGTGAGAAAATTCCAATGAAAAAATATCAAATAATGCTACGGAGAGAGAAGCAATATAATCAATCATTCACAATTTGGAGCTTACTTGGTGTTTGAGGGTGGCCAAACTTTTTGTGTGCATTGGAGATTGTGGGATGACACCATTTGAAGGTGGAACTCCAATAAGACCACATAACAAGGTCTGGCCAGCAAAACCAAGTAAATGATTCAGGAGTCAGATGTCATTTGAGATGGCAACACACTTCAATAAGTGCCAGACAGTAGGCTATGAATTATAGTGACACACTTCACCAAGTAAACGCATGCAAAATGCAAAACTGACGTTTCCAAAGGTAAGATGCATACCAATAGTGACTCTTTTCTTTTGTCCTCCAGATATTCCCCTTCTCATCTGATCACCTATTATTAGGTTTGCACACTCATCCAAGCCAAGTACCTGAAAGAATAAATCACATCAAGTCACAAAAGATAAAAGTCAGTTTCTGCATGAAAAAGTTTTTAAGCTTCTTCTGGGAAATGATTTCTCAAGTTTTTAGTTCCTTAGCTATCGTTCATTCTAGAGATTTTTGTTACTGTTCATGAGATGTGAAAGGTTTACATTGAAATAGAGGGTTTCATAAATTGCACTGTGATTCTGCATCCTTCTGAACAAGCTTTGGAAAAGTATAAGGTGCACAGAAATACAGTTAGTAAAGGGTATTATTCAGATGTAGGCGCTGCAAATTTCCACTTACTTTGTAAAGTAATGTGTTGATTCTGTTGGTTGTGTCATCGACTGCCTCTTTATCACGCTTTGTACCAACCTACACAGTTTAACCTTGTCTGTCAAATCCTGTGTTAATTACTAGTTTACTAGATTTTACATAAACAGTATGAACGAAGCAATGTATCGACCATTGTCTAAAGCACAAAACAACCTTGAAAACATTGAAATCGAACTGCCACACTTAAACAAGGCTTTTACAAGATAATGCACAAAAACATAGATATGCTAACATATCTAATGAACATGTGATGGAAGAAGAAACCTTATGCTCTTAATTGCAATGCCTAAGAGATAAGAAGCAATCTGTCTGAGAGCCTTGGACCCACATACTAGAACGTATACACTTGTAGAAACAACAGAAATGCCAGTGCAGTGGTAATACGGTAAAACTGGTACGGTTAGCTATGTGATTAACTTTATAAGCACATGCAGATTGTTCCATTCTTCATTGATACATACTGATAAGTTATGGCAAAATGCGCAAAGAGGAATTGAACTACTTGGGCATCAAGCTGTTTATTGAATTTTCACTACTCTTCCATTAGCAGATATGCTAATTGAAGTAGTTCTTCTGCAGCATTTACTTCTGACAATGTGCCATGAAGTTAATGAACAAACACAGTTATCTGATGATCATCAACTAAAATTATAATGAACTACTTCAGGTAAAACTTCCTAAAACATGTAATAGAAATAGAGGTGAGTCCATATCCTAGAAGATAATTCCAGTATCAATGTGAACAATGAAAGTGCCACAAAATGCATTGGGAGGAACTACAACCCCACTGCACTGCTGGTTAGTGAAAGATGTATTATTAAATAAGAACGTACAGATTATACAGATATTGCTGACCTCAGTGACAAGAAGGGCCTTGACTAGTTCATTTTGAGATGAAGCTGCAAAACCAAAAAAAAAAAAATAGCTACACTTATATGTTCTCTGTTCCCCAAAAATAGACAAGCACACAAAAATAATATAAAAATAAAAAAAGTAAATAACATTTTAAGGTTCCATCCCACTATTGTAATACCTTTTATAGGAGTTCCATTAAGGAAGGCACCTTCTCCAAGAACTCCAGTAAAGAGCTGCAACCAATAACAGGTAATTAAACACTGTAGACAACTAAACAAATTCAGCTATAGAAGTGAGCAATTAACAAATTATAAATAAAAGCATGAAATTTATCATTATAATCAATATATATTACAGGTCATATTGATGCCAGATTTTATAAAGTTTGACATGTTAATGCAAAGCAAACATAACTCAGAGTGATAGCGAAGACATCCAAGATAACAAGGCAATAATAATTATATGTCGTATGTCCTAAGAACGATGTGAATATCTAATTGCTCTGGTTGTTGATGTTATAAAAATTGCTCATCCAGTTAAACATCTATATTCATATGTTACATGAAATAACATCAAAGGAAAAAACTTGGGCAACATCCATAACCATTTCAATCTAGTTGTTGATACACCCATCATCCATAACCATTTCAATCTAACAGTATATCCTTTAGAGCTTAAACCAAACTAATCAAAACTTACCTTAGTTTGATGCCAACGTTTTCCACCTGCTCAGAGTCCGATGAAGAAAATCAAAGAACACACGGACACAAAAGATCAGAAGCTTAAGATCAACACCACCAATTGGAGCAAGAACAATTGCTTAAACCAAATCTGATCAGTTTCCTGAATTACCACCACTGATCAACCTCAATCCTCAATCCATGCTCAATTCAACCAAGGAAGACTCTATACAAACAAATCCTCACCTTGCGGTGCGTCGGCGGTGGACCTGTGCTAAGGCACAGTGCGGTTTCGAGCGGAGAAAACCCAGAACGAAAACAAACCAAGGCTGACGCTTCCTCGACTCACGACAGCGGCGTCGGCTAGGGCTTCGCGCGAGGGCGGCTGCGCTCTGCTCGCGCGCACCGGAGAAGAAGATGGAGAAGGAGAGGCTAGGGCACAGCACCTGCGCAACCCGTGGAGAAGATGAAGAGGAAACACGACGGAGAGACGGCGAAGGGGCGACGCTCGCTGGGAACCACTGCGATTGCGGCGTCGGCGCTGGGAACCGCTGCGGCTGCGGCGTCGGCAAAACTGAAGGGAGCAGTTTGGGTTTCAAGCGACAAAAGAACTTAGGGCTTTATATTTATTTTGTTGTTTTTTTTTTCAAATAAGCCCTAAAGCTTAAATAATTATAATATATGACATATGACCCCGGTTATTTATAAAACCGTAGTTAAATATATTTTTAACACCGGTTGTTAAAAGAACCGGTGTTAAAAGTATTTTAAAATTCAAATAATTACAAAAATGCCACCGCCTTTTTTTTTAACACCGGTTTTAATATAACCGGTGTTAAAAGCCGTTGTTAAAGGTCTTTTTTGTACTAGTGCAGAGGTTTGATTGTTCTAACTGAGTTAACATGCATTTAGGTACAAGGGGAAGGTTTATAGTGTAATATTATTTTTCCTAGTGCCCTTAAGCATGATTTCTAAGTCTTGTATGTTTCTAATCAGGCAGTTAGAATTGTTGAAGGTGACTATATAACCAGAATCACATAACTGACTTATGCTAAGCAAGTTAAAATTGAAGTTTTCAACCAAAAGAACTTTCTTAATAATAAAGTCAGATTTAAGTTCAATATTACCTGACCCAATTACCTTTAGTGTAGCATTGTTGCCAAATGCCACTGAGCCTAGGTTCTTGAACTTGAGTTTGGTGAATTTCAATTTATCTCCAGTCATGTGTCTGGAGCAACCGCTATCCAACATCCATTGGTCCAAATCTTTATATCCCTACACATAAAGAGTTTTGTTGATTTGGATCCAATTAGAGTCAGGAATAGCTTAAATTGATTTTCACTGCCTAGTCTGTCTCACCCAAATCTAGGGTTTTCAATCACGTTAGCCTTATAGGTTTTGTGAGACAGGTTTTGATAAAAGAATTTTTGAAAAACATGATTTATTTTAAAAAGCTTAATTAATTTTGAAAATAATTGAATTTATTTTGAAAAGAATGTTTAAATCTACAACTAACTAAAAATTTGTGTTAGATTCGAATTTGACAAAGAATAATTTGAATTTGAATTTCAAAAATTGGCTTCCAGGTCTTGGCGAGGCACTAGGCCTTCTTTGGCCGTAGCCTTATTGGATCATCAACCCTTTCCTTGACAAAGCCTTTTAATGAAATTTCATTTAAAAATTAATCTTTGAAAAATTCTGGTCTAACTAGTTTGGGTTTTGGATCGGTAGCTTCGGCTAGTTTCACCAGTCTAAAGAGATCAAGTAAAGTATACTTGACCTTATTAGAATTGGTTTCCGTAACGTACTATCATCTCACCGCCACCCAATACTATGTTGTTCAAATTTCAGTTAAGTTTGTTTAGTCCTTAAACTAACCATTCCTAAGTCTAAGCATAGTAAATTGCAGAAAGTAAATAAACAATCAAACAAGCAAATTGCAATCAAGAATTAAATTTTATCAAACAATAAATATAGTTTTTAATTTGGCTCCCCCTGGACTAAAGCCACGATGAGGGTTAGGCAAGATGTGAATCTTGTCCTTGGGGATCCAATACTGATTTGATCCAGTTTGTTTGTTCAGGTACAGTTTAGGTACCCATGCTTGAACTTTGTTTCTGGACTGATTCAATACATCAAAGTAGGATCTTTGTCTTGATTTGGTTCTATAGCCAAGTCCGGATCGATTTAGAACTGATTTCTGCTTTCCAAGAATCATGTCAAGACCCTTGGAACCAGAAGTGAATCGTTCTAAAGCTGATCTAAGATCCTTAACCTGAGTTTTCAGGGAGGAGTTCTCTTTCTCAAGTTTTTCAACTTGAGTAGAGGTTCCTTCTTGAACCTTCTCAGTTAAGGGTTTAGAGTCAACTCCCTCATTCAGGAGTTTTACTTCCTGTTGGAGGGATTCGACTCAGAGTTTAGCTTTTGCCAAATCTCGAGAAAGATAAGATATTAACTCGTTTAATTGACTTCTAGTAAATCCACTTACCTTGATTTCGCCGTCCTCTGAAAATGTCAGTCTGCCGTCGTCTTGTACTGATTCTGACTCGGTCTCGACTTCTTCTGAGGCAGTTAGTGCGAGTAGGTTCGACTGTGGGACCTCTTCTTCTTCGGAGGAGGAGGACTCGTCCCACATTGCTTAAAGTGCCTTTTTCCTTCTATTCTTCTTTTTCTCCTTTAGGTTCGGACACTCCGACTTGTAGTGACCCTTCTTCTTGCACTCGTAGCAGGTCATGTTGGGCTTGTTCTTTTCATTTGCGGGTTCAGCTGGTTCATCCTTTCTTCGGCTGGCTTTCCGTTTGTTGGTTTGGTTTTTTCAGTTCCTTGTAGTAGTTTCTTGCCAGTCGGACCAGCTTAGGTCTATCTCCTTCTTCTGAGTCTGAGTCTGATTCAGATTCAGGTTCAGGTTGAGGCTTTTTCTTTGTTGTCCTTCCAGTTTTACCTGCAACAAAGGCAATACCTTTCTCGGCCAAATTGCAGTTAGTCTGTTCATGTAATTCTAATTCAGAGAACAATTCATCTAATTTAATTTTTGAAAGATCCCTTGAAATCTTGTATGCATCTACCATAGATGCCCACAAGGTGTTTCTTGGGAAAGCATTTAAAGCGTACCTTATTAGGTCACGGTTTTCAACCTTGTGACCGATGGTGTGCAGTCCGTTCATCAATTCCTGGATTCAGGCGTGAAGCTGAGCTGCTGTTTCGTTGTCGATCATTTTAATTGTATACAGCTTGTTCAGGAGCAAATCTCTCTTGCTGATCCGAGTATCTGATGTTCCTTCGTGCAGCTCGATCAGTTTCCTCCACAGCTACTTGGCACTGTTGAAAGGACCCACCCGGTTCAGCTCTTCTTTTGTTAAGCCACATTGGAGGGTCTGGGTCACCTTTGCACCCGCTTCAATTTTCCGTTTCAGAGCGGTGTCCCACTCTGTGTAGGCTTGAGGTACTCCTTCAGCATTCTTCGAAATCTCCAGTCCGGACTGGATGATTATCCACATGTCCACCTGAGTTTTCAAGTGGACCTCCATTCTGCTCTTCCAGTAGGAGAAGTCCTCCCAACTGAAGAGAGGTGGTCTTGCGGTGCTGAAGCCTTCTTGCATGGCCATTTTATCTGAAAAAATAAACTAAAAAGGAAGAAAATATCCCAAGACTTGGTCTTGGATTAGTAGTGCGGGATAAAGAGAAATAATTATCGAGGGGTGTTGCACCAACCTCGATTAACGAGAAAAATTTCGAAAGAAAAGAATATTTAAAAAAAATCGAAAAAAAAATCCGAAAAATTCTCAAACTGGTGGTTGAACCAAATTTGAGCTTCCCCGCTCTGATACCACTTGTTGGATCGAGAGAAACAATAGAGGGGGGTGAATATCGTAAAACGTTCGGATTAATAAGTTAGAGAAATTATGCAGCGGAAAGTTAAATCAAACACGCAAACACCAAGTTTTTTACTTGGTTCGGAGTCGCGGTCGGCTCCTACTCCAAGGCCCACGGTCGTTGACCGTTTACTATGGGCAATTCTATATGTGCGCAAAGACGTTTACAGAGAGATATTACAAAAGCAGTATAGTAAACTTAAAAACAGCTCTTCGTTACCGACGTCCGGTGTAGATTGAATTTTCGGAGCGTAGGAACATCGTCGGCGCTTGTATCTCGAGTTGGGAGGTTTCCGGAGCAGAGCGCGGGAGCAGAAGAGCGTAGGAGCATTGAGAGAATTGTTTTCCCAAGCCTTGGGGTCGAGGGCCTATTTATATCCCCTGGGGGCGCCCGGAACGTCGGGGGCGCCCCCCCACTAGTCGGCCGATCCGAGTTTCACTCGGTCAGCTCTGATCCCTTCAAACTCGGGATCAGATCTTGACTGGGGCGCCCGGGACGCTGGGGGCGCCCGGGTTGACCGGGTCAGGCTCTTATCCTGTTAGATTCGCTGGAGCTTGCTTCGACTGCTTAACCTGGGGGCACCCAACCATCCGGGGCGCTCGGGAGCACGGGGGCGCCCCGCCCATAAGCTGCCGAAGCCCACTTTGCTTTACTTTGTTTTGTGTTCACCTTGGGGGCGCCCGGGACACTCCGGGCGCCCTACTCAGCCTCTGCCTCACTCCTTTGAGGCTCTTTGAGCTGCAGACACTCGTTCCTTCGGTCCTGCATCCAGGGTTAGTCCAAAACAACATAAAATAATAATGTGTTAGTTTTATACAGCCTTAGCTGTCTTGGTTCTGACTTTGGGCCTCCTAAATGGAGCCCTAGGTCGAACCGACGCTTACTGTTCCCTCGACGGGGAACGCGTCCTCACCTACTCCTCTCGGGAGAATGTACCTGATGCCAACCGGCTCCTCCGGTTGGACTTTTGCCTAGCGGTCCTTCGCTAGGTCTCGGATACCAAGCTATCCTTCACCCGGTGCCTAGCAGTCCTTCGCCAGGTCTTCAGTACCAAGCTGTCCTTCGCCTGGTGCCTAGCAATCCTTCGCTAGGTCTTCGTATCCTGGCATCCCTTCGCCAGGTGCCTAGCAGTCCTTCGCTAGGGCCTTGTATCCTGGCATTCTTTCGTCAGGTGCCTAGCATTCCTTTGCTGGGGCTTTGCCTGCACACTTGAGTAAGATGTTAGATAAACATTATACCTTAACTTTTGAATCCTGTTGCTATTATCAAAACACTGGTTTGACTTGGGTGCTTTCTGCACCAACAATCTCCCCCTTTTTGATTTATGGCAACCCTGGTTCAAAAAGTTAAGTTAATCAGAATAAGTAAAATGAACCTTTGTTCCCTCCCCCTGGAAGGAATCTCCCCCTAGATTTTTCAAAAGTTCGTGGGGTTGAAAATAAATTCGAGGTCTAAGGATAGATTTAATTTTACTTAGAAAATTTTCAATCTTCAGCTTTAAAGATATATTTTCCAAAAATAATTTTCGATGTGCACTTTGGAAAATTTATACTTGAAAAAAAATGTAAGTACTTAGACAAATTTGAAAACTTAAGAAGGATTTTGAAAACTTAAGTTTGAGTACTAAAGTGGCCTTAAGTTTAACGTACTCAAAAGATGTTTTGAAAACTTTTAAGTTTAAAGACTTAGTAAAATTTAAAAAAATTTAGTTTTAAGTACTTAGGAAAATTTAAAGCAAATTTTTGTGTTAAGTACTTAGGAAAAATTTAAAGCAAATTTTTGTGTTAAGTACTTAGGAAAAATTTAAAGCAAATTTTTGTTTTAAGTACTTAGGAAGAATTTAAAGCAAATTTTTGTGTTAAGTACTTAGGAAAAATTTAAAGCAAATTTTTTTTTTAAGTACTTAGGAAGAATTTAAAGCAAATTTAAATACTTAAAGGACTTAGTACTTTTGAAAATGAATTAAGTACTTAAAAAGGCTTAGTACTTTTGAGAATGAATTAAGTACTTAAAAAAAAAGGCTTAGTACTTTTGAAAATGAATTAATTCCTTTTTGAATAAAGGATAGAGTTTTAATTTTGAAAAAACAAAAAATAATTTAATTTAAAAACTCATTCTTTTCCTATCTCTCCCCCTTTGCCATATATCAAAAATAAATAAATATAGCAAAAACAGGATAAGTAAATTGCATAAGAAATAATAATAACTGCAAAATTTGCTGTACTGAACCAATTCATGATAAGAATTAAATCAAATCAGTTTCAATTTTCTCTTTTAGAGACCTGTCTCTTTTAGGGACCTGTCTAACCCAATTATAAGCTGTGTGATATAGGGTCATGCTAGTTTGTTTACTAGCTGTGTTTTTACAATTGATGTAGTATTATAGTTAAGGTTATGACTAAACTCAATCTAAGCATTTGGATTAATTAGGGGATTTGTTTTTAACTACTGGTTGTGTATTGCAATTAGCTAAAGTATACATATTGGTGTAGGACCTCAATTTTGATAAGAGACTCCGGAGGTGGGATCTATTCTGAAACGGTCTACATTAAAGGCGGGTACTTCTCCTTTATAACCTATAGATTATTGATATTAAATGCATGGTTGTTTGATTCTGAGTAGGATTGTTTTATCTTGTTCTTTGTTTTTGATATCATCAGTTAATACATTCTTTGCTTGACCTTTGAGTTAATCAAATTTATATTCATACAGTCTCACCTGTTGAAATCTTGGTCCGTAAAATACCGTTTGTAAATAAGTACTTAGAAATAATCATTAAACACAACTAAGGTTTGGTTGGCATTAGAGATACCCTACCCAGTAGTTTAATTGTATGTTTGGTGATTTTGATATTTATTTATTGTATCGTTGCATTGTTGTTACTTGGTTGATTGTGCATTTAGTATCATGCACCATATCTGCGTAGTTGCATGCTGACGAGTATTGGCTTCCATATGGTTAAGACATCGCCAGATATTTAGTTTTCTGCCTACTCAACCACTCATCGTCGTAGTTTCTAGAGTGCAAGCAACTGTCCTGTTATGCCACACTCGACTACTCATGGGCAGTGGATGTTGGAGTTGTAGACAAGCAATTGACACTCTCACCGTTGATTTCGAGTGATACCAGAGCTGTTCGTGGCTCCCCCTATTTCCTGGGATTTTAGAGTAGTTAGCTCCCTAGCATCCTGTCCGACTCAACCAATTATACTAGTGGTAATCATTGGAGTGTATACAGTTGTCAATGTCCTACCCACTCGGCCACACAGATATGATGTGATGGTAACTTGACTGGCGTCAGGGGTGACACATGTCATTGTATCATATGCACTTATTGCATTTTGCATTTTTCTTATGTTTGCTATATTTATATAAGCTATGATTGCTATCTTTGGTTGACATGCATGTATACTTTGTTATTTTGCTATCATTCTGTTTCACACATGCCTAGATGTTATTGTATTTTTAGAGACTGTATATTGTTGATTCTTTCTATTTGTTATACCTTTTATCATGTCATGCATTTATCTACTCTTATACCCATAGAGTCCGCCAGAAATCACCACTCCCACCATCTAATTTTGTTTCAAGTAGCAAATAGATGTATAACCTGGAGCCAGGAGAGGATCCAGTTGTCAATCCCATAGTGTCGAGTCGTTTGGAATTTTTCAGTATTTATTTTATTTCCACAGTTACTTTATTTTTGCACTTTCGTTATTTCCACATTTATTCATTAGACTGGTGTTCATTTTCTTAGTAGACTTATGTAGAGTCTGGTGTGTTGGTCATTGGATTTAAACTTGAGTTTTAATTTGAATATGTACTCTATTTTATTTTTATCTTTTATAATGATATTATCTGCCTGGTTGTGAGCATATTTTCCTATTATGATGTCATGCTGAGCTATATTTTGTGAGCTGTTATGTATAATTGTTCCAGATTATCCGTCGTACAAGGGAAATGCTACTAGATTTTCAAATGAGCATGGGCCTCTGGGGCATGTCAATTTTTGGTATCAGAGCAAGGTTTTGCAAAGTAAATTGGTGTTTGTGGGTTTTATAGAGTTATTTTATGAGTTTAATCTGTATTTTATGAATTTATATATTTTTACGGAGTCATTTTCTCGACATGGTTATGTTTTAGACTTGCCAACGACGAGATCTTTCCTAGCAATCAACAAGTAAGTTGGTTTAATTTTTGGTAGAATTATATCAAAGTAATGCATGTTAGTTTTGTTTACAGGTATACTCGTCATATTGAGTTGTCTCCATCTCGTGCATGTGGTCATGGATTATGATCACGGGGGATACCAGTGGAGTCAGTGAGGGACTCGAGTGAGGAGGTTGAGAGACACACCAAGGTGAAGCCGACTGGTCGGGAACCAGCTCACCAAGACCTTTTGGGTGAGCTAAGACCTCCACCACTAAGTGTACCTCCATCATATCCGACAGCAACTCCAGTAGTACCACCGGTGGTAGATCCAACAGTGCCACCAATGGTAATTCCAATAGTGCCACAAGGGTACCCCCTCCCCAAGCGGGCTGGATTCTGGACAGAGCTTGGATTCCGTTATTGTAAGCGTCTGTGAAGAGTCGTTTCACACTGTTCCACAGAGAACCAGATCCATATGATGCTCATGCTTGGCTAGAGATATTGGAGGGCACCTTCAGCTATATGACCATCACAGACATAGAGAAGGTGGAGTTGGCTCCTTATCACCTTCGAAATCAGGCAGTTACTTGGTGGAACATGCAGAAGTCTATTATTGGTGGACAACCAGTTACTTGGGTTTCTTTTCACCAGGCTTTTGAGAGGAAGTATTATCCTACCGCGTTTCATATGGCCCGACGTCAGTAGTTTCTTGGTCTTTAGCAGGGAGATCGCACAATTCTGGAGTATGAGGCAGAATTCAATCACCTAGCGGAGTTTTGTCCTCAACTGGTGGCTAACGACAATGAACGGGCGACACAGTTCATGTAGGGTCTCACTGGATATATTCAATTATGAATGTCTGGATGAGCTCCGGCTTTATATCGGGAGGCATTGGACCAGGCTCTACACATAGAAATGACCCAGCATCAATTGTATGGTGATAAGAAGAAAGGCAAGTAGCCGGTTCAGGATTTAGTAGTGACTCAAAAACAGAAGAACATCGGACAAAAGCGCAATAGCAGGAGTCAGAGTAAGCAGGAGAGTTTTGGGCCTCAGTCTCGACCCCAGAAGTCTGGATGATTTTCAACAGGATTGTCTCAGGGTTCCCAGCAGACCCAGAATTCTACTACCGATGGGGCTCACTATTTTCAGTGTGGATCTAGGGACCATAGTAGACCAGATTGTCCTCGAGAGCATCCCATATGCTATTACTCTATGCTTCGAGGTCATGAGAGTCGAGGGTGTGCCTTAAAGGCTCAACATAAATTAGTGGCAGTTACTCCCCAGGGAGGCCAGTCAGGGCAGTAGAAGCCACAGAGAGGCAGCTGCCAGACTCAAACATCATCCCGATAGCAGCAGACAGGACATCAGCAGGCAGTACAGTCACTAGTTCAGATTTATTGTATGCCTGGGCATGAGCGCACTCCCACATCGGTGGCATCTCAGTATTCAATGACTAGGTCTCACTATCAGTAGTCATACCCATCATACTAGCCTGCAGTTTATTAGCCTCAGCAGTCGGTTGAAGCTTTCATTTATCAGCCTCAGCAGTCAATTGGGCCTTCTATATATCGGCACCAGCAAACTGTCAGACATTCAACATCTCAGCCTCAGCAGATTTTGGCATTGCCACCTCTAGCTCTAAAAACAGGTTGAGTATATGCAGTCACCAGAGAGGAGACACAGCGAGTTGATCGATCGGTCTTCCACAGTATGATTTCAGTGTATGTGTTTCCTCCTAATTCTTGTGGATACAGGTAGTTCCAGTTCTTTCATATCACGGTTGATTATGGAAATGATTAGTATGTTGTCTACCCTTAGATCACAACGCCTGTCAGTGTCTCTGCCATTCGGTAAGGTATTGGATATCACATAGGAGGTCAAGGGATGTCGATTGGATTTCGGCTATTATACTCTCACCGTGGATATGTCGGTTCTCGAGATGATAGAGTTTGATATTATTCTGGGCATGACTCGTTGGCGGCCTATCATGCCACAGTTGATTGCCAAGCGAGGGTAGTCATATTTCGGCCTCTGAAGCAACCCTCGTGGGAATTCATTGGCACTAGAGATGATGGAATTTCGATTATATCTGTGCTTCAGGCTCAGAAGCTTATATCACACAGATGTCAGGGTTTTCTATTGTCACTGATCAGCACGGATGACAGCGGTAGCCCTCAACTCTTGGATGTTCCAGTGGTCTAAGAGTTTTTAGACGTATTTCCAGATGAGCTTCCTGGTTTGCCTCCCAGAAGGTAAGTGGAGTTCACTATCGAGTTGATTCCGGGGACTACGGTGGCATCAAAAGCTCCATACAATATAACACCAGAGAGTTGGATGAGTTGAAGGTCCCATTTCAGGAATTATTGGGCAGAGGGTTTATCCGTCCTAGCGTATCTCCATGGGGTTCGCTAGTTTTGTTCATAAAGAAGAAGGATGGTTCTGTGAGGTTATGCATCGATTATAGGCAGTTGAATACAGTGGTCATCAAGAACAAATATCCCCTACCTCGTATCGAAGACTTGTTTGATCAGCTGAGGGATACATCAGTGTATTCCAAGATAGATATGAGGTCAGGATATCACCAGCTGAGGGTCAGAGATTCAGATATCCAGAAGACAGCATTCCGCACCTGGTACGGACATTACGAGTTTTTGGTAATGTCATTTGGGTTTATCAATGCTCCTGCAGTATTCATGGATTTGATGAATCGGGTCTTCACGGGGTATTTGGATCAATTTGCTGTCGTTTTCATCGACGACATCCTGATCTACTCTCGTTCTAAGGAGAAACATGCACGCTATCTTCGCATCGTCCTAGAGACACTCTGACGGGAGCAGTTGTACAGAGCTCCAATTTAGTATGAATTTTCATCCACAGATAGATGAACAATCAGATCATACCATTTAGACGCTAGAAGATTTGGTGAGATCCTGCTTATGGACTTTAGATGCAGCTGGGAGGATCACCTCTATTTAGTTGAGTTTGCCTACAACAACAGCTATCATTCGGCAATCTAGATGGCACCCTTTGAGACATTGTATGGTAGGGCTTGCAGGACACCTACCATCTAGGAGGAGGTTGAGAAATCTCAGTTGCTAGGAGCTAAGAGTATTTAGTATGATGCAGAACTAGTCTGTACTATCATACATAGGATATTAGAGGCTCAGGATTGCCAGAAAAGTTATGTGGATCGGAGACGTAGACCCTTGGAGTTATCCGTGAGGGATCACGTATTCTTATGAGTATCACTCGTGAAAGGGGTGAAGAGTTTTGGTTTGCGAGATAAGCTAGCTCCACGCTATATTAGGCCTTTCCAGATTTTGAAGCGGATCGGAGCAGTAGCTTATTGTCTGGCACTACCACCGTCTCTAGCTGAAGTTAACGATGTGTTTCATGTTTCCATACTGAGAAAATATGTACCAGATCCTACCTATGTCTTATCGGAGGTGTCGATCACACTTCAGCCAGATGTAACATACGAGGAGACACCCATATGGATATTGGGGCACAAGGAGCATCGGTTGAGGAACAAGTCAATTCGGTTGGTAGCACCATTTGATGAGGAACTACTTGGAAGCTCAAGGATACGATCAGAGCTCGCTACCCTCATCTATTACCTGAGGAGCGAATAGTTGGTTTTCATTTAGTATTTGTATTGTATCTGAGCTATTAGTACCTATTGTGGTTTACCAGCGAAATTTGGGGACCAAATTTTTGTTAGTAAGGGAGGATGTTAAATACTAAAAATTGGGAGGGCTAAAGTGAATAAACCGAAACATAGGGGTATAGCTAGAGTTAACTAAACTAGAAGAGCCCTTTTACAAAAAGCCAAAACTAATAAATTGCACTAGTTTTTTCTTTTCCACTTCTCCTCTCGTTTCTCCCCAACACCAACACCACACACGCAAGCAGTTCTTCACCGTCGTGCCCTAACTTTCTTCTTCCTCCTCCTCTTCCCCGTCGTGCACGACTCAGTCGGACAACCTCACGCCGACCGATCGGAGCTTTGCTTCTTAAACCTGGACACCGACCAAACATCGTAGCCAACATCGCAGCCACCTTGTTAGAGATCTCTCCCTTCTTCACATGAATTCATGCAATCAAGGCCCAGCCAAATTTTCCCTACTTCCTCCTTTCGGCGATTGGATTCATTGGTAAGTTTTTCACCGAATCCATCCCTTGATTTCCCCAGTCTTGGCTTTAGGGATTGAGTTCGCTTTTGGAATCTGAAAGATGACAACTTTGATTGGGAAAAATGGATAGGTTATGTTTTGAATGGCTTGGATTCTATTTTGATGGATAGGTTCTATGATTGATTGGTTTGGGCTAGTAGTTTGAGGATGATACGAGATGATAAGATTTGTTTTGAATGGATTGTGCTAAGGTCATCGAACTCCATCCATGGCACATGGCGATCGAGTTCAAAAAGTCTAAAGTACTTGGTAAAGCTTAATTACTTTCTTTAACAAAGCCAGCCATCAAATTTGTTATACAACAGTCATGCTTGATCTATAACCCTATATTTGTGAGTGGCTTTGCTAGGTCATTTTGGAGTGGAATGTTGGAAAGAAATGGATTAATTATAAGTTGTGTGATATAGGGTCATGCTAGTTTGTTTACTAGCTGTCTTTTTGCAATTGATGTAGTATTAGAGTTAATGTTATGACTAAATTCAATCTAAGCATTTGGATTAAATGGAGGATTTGTTTTTAACTACTGGTTGTGTATTGCAATTAGATAAAGTATACATATTGGTGCGGGACCTGAATTTTGATAAGAGACTCTGGAGGTGGGATATATTCTGAAATGGTCTACATTAAAGGAGGATACTTCTCCTTTGTATAATGTAGATTATTAATCCTAAATGCATAGCTGTTTGATTCTAAGTAGGACTGCTTTACTTTATTCTTTGTTTTTGATATCACTAGTTGATACTTTCTTTGCTTGACCTTTGATTTAATCAAATTTATATTCATACAGTGTATCCTGTTAACTTCTTGATTCGTAAAGTATCGCTTGTAAGCAAGTACTTAGAAATAATCATTAAATACAATTAGGGTTTGGTTGACATTAGAGATACCTTACCTGGTAGTTTAGTTGTATGTTTGGTGATTTTGGTATTTATTTATTGTATCGTTGCATTGTTGTTACTTGGTCGATTGTGCATTTAGTATCATGCACTATATCTGCATAGTTACATGCTGACGAGTATTGGCTTCCATATGGCTACGTCGTAGTCAGTCATTTAGTTGCTCTACCCACTCAACCACTCATCGTGGTAGTTGCTAGAGCGCGAGCAACTGTCCTGTTATGCCACACTCGACCACTCATGGGCAGTGGATGTTGAAATTGTAGGCAAGCAGTTGACACCCTCAATAATGTTCTCGAGGGATACCAGAGCTATTTGTGGCTCCTCCTTTTTCTTGGGATTTTGGAGTAGTTGGCTCCCCAGCATCCTGTCCACTCAACCACTTATACTAGTGGTAATTATTGGAGTGCGTACAGTTGTCACAACCCTACCACTCGGCCACACAGATATGATGTGATGATGGCTTGACTGTCGTCAGGGGTGACACATGTCATTGCATCATATGTACTTATTGTATTTTTACATTTTCTTGTGTTTGCTGCATTTATATGAGCTATGATTGCTGCATTTGGTTGGCATGCATGTATGCTTTGTTATTTTTCTATCATTCTGTTTCACACATGCCCAGATGTTATTCTGTTTTAGAGATTGTATATTGTTGATTCTTTTTGTTTGATATACCTTTTATTATGTCATGCGTTTATCTGCTCTTATACCCGTAGAGTCCGTCCAGACTCACCACCCCCAACATCTAATTTTATTTCAGGAAGAAGATAATGCATTTAATAGATTTTTCTCCCATAACATCTCTTATTCAGATATATGCACCTGTCAACATTAAGCTACAAGGAAAGCCCAGATTAGATTCCACAACATGTAATCCAACACTACGTGAATTTGGTGAATGTACCATTGAGATTAAATAAAGTAATAGATAGATAATTATCGAAATAGATACATGTGAAATAAAAGAGTCAATTTATTATTTCACCATAAAAGTATCGAAGTCTTTCACCGATCTATAACCGGTTAAAATTAGATTGATTTCGAAATAATAAAAAAAGTCTCTTTTATTTCATCGGTTCATAAAAATACCAAAGTAATTGATCATATATACTTCACAGGCTACATTGATTCACAAAATAAATTATTTATACGACTTCATAATTTTTGTATTATGGTTCTAGAATAAATGTTTACTTTTACGTCTACATAATTTGACTTGATAGAAGTATTTTGTATTATATTACTACGTCACTATTTAAATTTGTCGAAGTTTTTGTAATATATTACTCCACCATTTATTTGTAGTCTAGAAGTAATTGTCATATTTTACTGCAACACAATTTTAATTGAATGAAAGTGTATATCACAATATTTTATCACAACACAATATTTTTCATCATCAAAATTGAACAAATATCTCGCAAATATCTATCAAATATAACTCAAAAGTGTATTCATAAAGACATGCTTCACCAACATCACCCCAAAAAACTTTTGTATCTATAAATCTCTAAATATAACCCAAAAGTGTGTTCACAAGAGACAAGTTTCACCAACTTCGCCCAAAAGTGTTTAACCAACATCACCCACATTGAGCCTGAGATGAAACACATCAAGCGCTAGGCTGGTATGAATATATCCCAGGGCCTGATACGATCATATTAAGCTCAATGCTAGCCGTATCTTCCAATTGTTGGGGCAATCGACCCTAATATGATCTGGAGGATCATGGATTTTGATGTGTGTGGTCAATATGGTTAAGTTAGGGTTTATTGTTGGACTAACATGTGTATGTGAGTGTGCAGGTTTGTAGGTACATATGGACTTGGTTGATGTCTTCAGGTGAAGGGTGGCATGGAGGCAAGCTGGAGGCTTACGTGCGCATCCGAGGGACCATGGGCAGAGACGATGAGCCGAGGGACGTGGACTTCGAGGCATGCATGAAGGATGGCATGGAGGCAAGCTGAAAGCTTGTGTGCGCATCCGAGGGACGGGAGCTGAAGACGAAGAGGGTGTGATGGCAATAGATCGAGACCGCGGATTGAAGAGTCGACCAGGTCATGAGGGTCCGAGTGACGAGTGATTGTTCTCGGGAACTAAGTCGGAAGGGTTCGAGTGCGGAGAGAAATGTACTCAGAGAGTGTGACCCTAGGCTTAGTAATGGACCAGTCGACTGCTCTGGGAGCAGTCGACTGGTAAGGGCTGGCAGATTCGAACGTTGGCTGTAACGGTCGAATCTGAGTGGGACCAGTCGACTACCCCAAGGGCAGTCGACTGGTAGCGGCCAGTTTAGACTCGAGCTCTATTTAAAGGAGCTCGTTTCATGCTACTATCTTTTGGCGAAACTTGCTTGGGTAAAGTGAGTTAGTAGCCTATTATGATCAGATAGTGTCCAGGAGTTGTGGAGAGGTTTCGCCACCCACAAGAAGCTACGCGATCTAGCCGAAGGTGCTCCGGGGAATCATCCACCGACGGATTAGGGATCGCCCACCTTATGGGCAGCCGTGGAGTAGGAGTTTATCTCCGAACCACGTAAATCGTGCGTTTCTTCCTTGTTGTAGTTTAGTTTAGTTTTATTTTAGTATATTTCGCTTGCGCAACTAACCACGTAGGAAGAACGAACCAAGAAGTACTATTCACCCCCCTAGCAACCGGCAACGATCTATCAAGTGGTATCAGAGCGAAGGACCGCTCTTATTGGACTAATCGTCGAGGGAGCAAAGAAAGCTAGAGGGAAAATGATGGAAGATAAGCTAGGGGATGATATCAACTCACCACCCACATATGACCATGAAGATTTTGGATATTGGAGAGCAAGGATGAAGATGTGGCTTGGAATGGATTGGGAGTGTGTGATGATAATAGAGGAACCGTTTGAAATTCCTAGAGATAAGCATTTGAAAGAAGCTTAGACCAAGATATTGGAATCAAGAGCAACAAGAACAATCTAGGGCCAATGAAAAGGTAATTGATATTTTAGTAAATATTTTGCCTAATAATATTTTGAGTGATGTAGGGGAATATAAAAATGTTTATGAGTTGTGGAACAAGCTAGAAGAATATCATAAGAACCCTACAAAAGCTCAAATGGGTGAAAAGTCCAATGGAGTATGCTCCATGGTCCAAGAAGACAAAGAGGAAAAAGAATTATCAACATCATCAAGTGAAGTGGAAGAATTAAGTGAAAGAGCATCCACCTCATCCAGAGAGGAAGAAGAGGTCTCAACGTCAAGAATTGAGGGGGAGGAGAGACCCTTATTCATACAAGAGCAAGAGAAAGCTCCAACTTCCACCAAAGTCAAATCAAAAGAACACATTCCATGCTTTGGATGCAACAAAAGAGAGCACTACAAGGACAAGTGTCCACTAGGTAAGAATGAGGTAAACCCTAAATCTGGGTCCATTCAATTTAAATCTAATGTAGGTTGTAGGGAAAAGAACGAAAAGAAGCACATTAGGTGCTATACTTGCGGGGAGCTAGGACATTACCACACTCATTGTCCAAGGAAAGGAGAGCTCAAGAAGATGGAGCACTTAAGAAGATGGGAGAAAGAAGAAAGGTAAAGGAGCTCACATCAAGGGAGAGCTACAAGGGTAGGGGAGGTAATCCCTAACTCTACTTATGCTTCAAATACCTTCATAAATGCTAGAAATGTTAATAATTGCTTGCCTATGCGTGTTTTTGGTTTTAAATATCATGATAGAAATAGAAACACTATTGCGTGCCAAAATACAAAACATTCCATGTTTCATGATAAACCTAGGATTACTAAACCTAAGGACCAAGGCATAAACCCTAAGAAAGGGAGACACATGCCTAGAAAAGTGGATAAACCTAGGAATGGTCAAAATAGGCATAGTGATACTAAGGTTAGGGATTTGGAAAAAAAATCAAGTTTTAAGAGCAAAACTTGATAAATTAGAAAAGAATCTAGATAAATTCATTAGGGGATCCAAGAGATCAAGCATGATGTCACATGATCAACCTCTTAGGAATGGTAGGCCGGGATTGGGATACCACTCTAGAAGGTCAAATATTAGTAAAAAGTTATATTCAAGGATGTCATATAACTATGATAGAGAAAAGATAAAAAATGGCAAGGAAAAGCCATTTAAAGGAGAAAAGAAGGATTTGACCAAGAAAAAGGTCTATAGAGTTAAGAGAGTATTAGTGGAAAGTCAAGAAGCACCGGAGGAGCACCGGTGTGGTCTTGCATTTGTAGATAAGTTACCTAGGGAGGTAACTAGAGATAGGAGCTCAAGGGAGAGCCCTAGGAGCCAAAATGGGATCCATGGCCAATGGATCTCAGGAGGATTTCTCCTAGGAGATTAGATGGAGTATGGAATGTACCAAAGGGGTTGGAAGACTAAGGTGAGTCTTAATCTTAGGGAATTGGCACATTAAAAGGAATATTTATGGAGAAAAAGGTGAAAATAGGATTATAATTGAGAGAAATTGATTTTAATGTGTAAATTCCATATAACTTGATGCTATTAGTGTATTATGAATAAGTATGGGAAGAAGCATCAAGAAGATGTCCAAATTTGAACTTTTAGTTGAGTTTAAATGACCCAATTTGGATAGTTTTGAAGTTTGTACCAATCTTGGGATTCGGAATAGTTTTGTTTGAAATCATATTTTTTCCAAGTAGACATAGGATCCACAAATCTCTCCACGAAATTTCAGAATTTTTAGAGATTTATGGAATTAATTAGACGTTTCTGAATTTGGGACTGGAAAACTGAATTTTAAGTACCAGTCAACTGCCCCAGGAGCAGTCGACTGGTCTAGAGTGAGAAACGTTCTGTTTGTTTTACCAGTCGACTACCCCAGGAGCAGTCGACTAGTCTAGAGTGAGAAACATTCTATAAGGTTTACCAGTCGACTGCCCTAGGGGCAGTCGACTGGTCCGCGGGTGGCCAAAATCTAGGGTTTTGGCGTACCACCCACAGTGATTACTCCTCTCCCCGACCTCCTCTCTCGTTCTAAAAGCCCTCCAAAGTCCTAGAAACTCCTCTCTAGCCCTCTCCTAGCTTGGATCTACAACTAGGGTGTGTAGAATCTCTTCTTTCAAGCCGATTCTCTCCTCATTGCCATCATGCAACGACTGGGAAAGAGGTAAAACTGTGTACAGCTTAATCTTTCTCATTTAAACTATGATTTGGAACTAATGTGACCTATTTGTTTTGTTTTCTTCTTGTTTCATCTTATCGTGGGATGGTATGGGTATGTATATGTGTACGTCACATTATAGGTTGGCTTCTAAGCGACGAAGGGGTGAGGGATCCTCACGACAAGGTCAGGGACAGTCGAGAGAGTCTAGGTTCCGGTCTGTAGAATGTCGAAAAAGATTTGATGAAAATGAATTTGTGGTTATGAATTGCCGATATCTAAATAGGGCCTTCTTTCAAGAAAAGTCTCCCCAAATAGCCGAGATGATCACATATTTTGGGCTAGAGCAATTAGTCTACTGCCAACATGACGTAAACTTGGACCTGTGTAAAAAGTTTTACGCCAACCTAACTTGCATTAATTCTGATAGTAGTCTTTATGAGTTCATGGTTGTAGGAGTCCTCATTCCCTTTTCCTCCACTACGTTAGGTGCATTTTTAGGGTGTAGGCCATCAAATAATGCATCCATATATTTTCCTACAGTTGTTGAGCCCTTTACCTTTCCTAGTGCTACCATTAATCAGATTCACATGCACTACTTTAGGAGACATCGACATGATACAGAGCATATCTTTGACGCCAAGCCTATGAGTCCCTTTAGTCATGTTTTATATAAGATTGTCTTAGAGTGTTTCTTGCCCATTGTCACCAAGGGGCGGGCTAGGATTAGACTGCCACATTTGGTGATGATGTATGTCCTGGTGAGGAGGCTTGACATAGACATTTCCCTGCATGTGTTCACATCCATTTGTCACTTTTCCCATAGTGTCAATGGGAAAATTTATATGTCATTCTGCCATGTCCTGACTGAGTTCCTTGAGTCTCGGGGTATCCGTGTGTCTAGTGGTCAGGTCCGGCACCTGTCCAAGGATTATGATCAGATTGGCACATGCCAGCTATCCTTGGCAGGTATTGAGTGTAGATAGGGGAAGTTCATCTGGAGGCAGCGTCCTGAGTCCTCCAACTCGGATGAGGAGCCCGCTGGTGGCGTTACACATAAGGAGTTCTCCCAGCTTCGGTCAGAGGTTCATGGCCTCTGGGAGGACCTCCACAGTTTCCAACAGCAGCATTTGGGCTTCCAGCAGACTATTCAGGCGGAGGTTCATGGATTCCGAAGCCAGCAGGATGAGATGCTTGAGATGATACGACAGCTGCACCTGACATATCAGGCCCCTCCTCCTCCTCCTCCTCCTCCTCCAGGCGATGATATGATGTAGACTTGGTTTTCTTTGATGAGCTTTGTGTTGAGAGCGCTTTATTTGAGTATTACATGTATCTCTCAAACACTTATTCTGGCATTGTACTATTTAGCTACTTCGGGGCTACGACCCTTGTGATACTTTTGAGCTACTTTTCTATGTATGAACTGTTGGATCGAAGAAAACGATAGAGGGGGGGTGAATATCGTTAAAAACATTTCGGATTAAGAAAGAGCAAATACGCAGCGGAAAGAAATAAAATGCACAAGAACATAAGTCGATTTTTTACTTGGTTCGGAGTCGCGGTCGGCTCCTACTCCAAGGCCCACGGTCCTTGACCGTTTACTTTGGGCAATTCTATAATCGCAATAAAAGATTTACAAGTTGAATACAAGAGTATATCAGGAAATTGAAATAGCTACACTTTTCGTTACCGACGCCCGAGGTGGATCGAATTTCAGAGCAGAGGGTCGTCGTTGGCGCTGGGATCTCGAAGTCGAAGTTTGCCGGGGCGTAGTGCTTGAACGAAAAGTTTTGGACCGTTGACAAACAGTGATGTTGAAGCCTCGAGGGTGAACCCCCTTTTATAGTGCCTATGGGGGCGCTTGATTCGTTGGGGGCGCCTGACACGTGCCTTAACCTGCGAGAACCTCAACCCGTAGCTCTGTCAGCGCTTATCCCCTTCGATTCGGCACCTGGGCTGACTCGGGTGCCCGGGACCTCTCGGGCGCCTGAGTTGACCTGGTCCATTGGCTTCGTGGCAGTTTTGCTTCGATGGTCGCTTTGGCTTTAACCTTGGGCGCCCGGGACCTCCAGGGCCCCTAGCCCAGTGTGGTTCGAAGCAGTCTTGCTTCTTAGAAGTTTTTGGCCTTGACCTTGGGCGCCCGTGACCTCCCGGGTGCCTAGCCCTGTGAACCACCCCACTCCTTTGGGGTGTCTGAGCTGCAGAAACACAATCCTTCGGTCCCTGTAACCAAGGTTAGTTCCAAAACAAACCAAACAAGAGTGTTAGTCATTATTTACAGTCGTAGCTGTCTTGGTTCTGACTTTGGGTCTCCCAAATTGAACCCTAGGTCGAACCGACGCCTATTGTTCCCTCGACGGGGAACGCGCCCTCTCCTACTCCTCTCAGGAGAATTTACCTTTTTGCCAACCGGCTCCTCCGGTTGGACTTTTGCCCAGCTTTACTCACCAGGTCTTCGTGCCCAGTCCGCGACCAGGACTTAGTGCCCAACCTTACGTCAGGACTTAGTTGCCCAACCCGCGGCCAGGACTTAGTGCCTAATTCATAGAATCAGGACTTCGTGCCTAGTGTTCCTAGGACTTTTCCTGCACACTTGAGTAACATTGTTAGAGCACCAATAATACTTAACTTTGAACCCTTTGCCAATATCAAAACAAGGTTCGATATGGTGCTTCCGACACCAACATGAACCATTTGCTTATCTTATTTTATGAAATTTATGTCAATATTGCCTTATGAAATTTATGTCATGGATTAATGTTGGCTTTATAGTTTGAAAATTCATAAAGAGCTAATTGAATGATAGAGTACGGTGTTGAATTAAAATCTTTGATTATGATTTCATACTCATCATTTAAGGTTTAATTCAAGGTTTTAATGTTGATTGTATAAATAAGGTGTATTGATATCATTGGATTTAAGGAAAATTGATGAGGGTATATGTATCTAAAGTTAAAGGATGAATAGGGGGAGTTTGTATCACATTGAAAATGCATAAAGAAAAGGGAAGAATTGAGAGCAATTCTATGTGTCAAATGATAATGGTAAGAGTTGACAAACACATAGAATTATGGATGGAGTTCAAAGTTGATACATATATGCCCATTTTTGAGGAATTTTAGGTTTGTACCAAAAGTCAAGCATGTTTGTTGTTTTTCAAGAAACTATATTTTTCTAGGATAGAGTATATCCTAACAAACGTGTTTGCAAAATTTTTCATTTTTTAGAATTTTGTAGAATTTTCTACGCATTTCTGAATTATGGTTGAAAAATCAGAAATGACAGTAGGCAGTCGACTGATGGTTCGGGCAGAGTGTGATTTGCTGATTTCTGAAGAGTTTTTCAGGAATTGGTTGAGTTCTATTTTGCACCAGGGGTAGGATTGCTTAGGACAATCTTTTTGATGGTGTCAAAGGGGGAGAACTTGGGTGTTAAGTTAGGTTTGGTTTGGAATTTAACTTTGGTTGATTAGTTTATGAAACTTGGGTGTTAAGTTGGGAGAACATAACTTGGTGTTGGCAATGAGAATTGAAAATTGGGAGAAAGCATAGGTTAAGGGGGAGGTTGCCTCTTGTTTGTTATGCTTTGATTTTCAATTGCTATTGCTATTGTTATTGCTATTGGTGTTTATGTTTACCTAACTTAACATATTGCCACACATCAAAAATGAGGAGATTGTTGGGGTAATCGGCCCTAATATGATCTGGAGGATCATGAGTTTTGATGTGTGTGGTCAATATGGTTAAGTTAGGGTTTGTTGTTGGACTAACATGTGTATGTGAGTGTGCAGGTTTGCAGGTACACATGGACATGGTTGATGTCTTCAGGTGAAGGGTTGCATGGAGGCAAGCTGGAGGCTTGCATGCGCATCCAAGGGACCATGGGCAGAGACGATGAGCCGAGGGACACGGACTTCGAGGCATGCGTAAAGGATGGCATGGAGGCAAGCTGGAGGCTTGTGTGTGCATCTGAGGGACGGGTGCCGAAGACGAAGAGGGCGTGAAGGCAATAGATTGAGACTGCGGATTGAAGAGTCGACTAGGTCGTGAGGGTCCGAGTGACGAGTGATTGTACTCGGGGACTAAGCCGGGAGGATTCGAGTGCGTAGAGAAATGTACTCAGGGAGTGTGACCCTAGGCTTAGTAATGGACCAGTCGACTGCTCTGGGAGCAGTCGACTGGTAAGGCCTAGCAGATTCGAACGTTGGCTGTAACGGTCGAATCTGAGTGGGACCAGTCGCCTACCCCAGGGGCAGTCGACTGGTAGCGGCCAGTTTAGACTCAAGCTCTATTTAAAGGAGCTTGTTTCATACTACTATCTTTTGGCGAAATTTGCTTGGGTAAAGTGAGTTAGTAGCCTGTTGTGATCAGATAGTGTCCAGGGATTGTGGAGAGGTTTCTCCACCCAAAAGGAGCTACGCGATCTAGCCGGAGGGGCTCCGGGGAATCATCCACCTACGGATTAGGGATCGCCCACCTTACGGACAGCCGTGGAGTAGGAGTTTATTTCCGAACCACGTAAATCGTGCGTTTCTTCCTTGTTATAGTTTAGTTTAGTTTTATTTTAGTATATTCCGCTTGCGCAACTAACCACGTAGGAAGAACGAACCGAGAAGTGCTATTCACCCCCCCCTCTAGCAACCGGCAACGATCTAACATCAATAACATTTTAACATCTTTGGAAAAGTCAAATAAATAATGGAGGCTATCGCTAGACTCCTTGCAACCTTAAAAATCCATAAGACTTAAAATGGATCCAATCAGACCTGTCTAGGTCTATTAGTGAGTTTCAATCAAAATTTATTAATCGATCTAGAGAACTCAGATTGTATTTATTTTAGGTCATATAGATTTTTGAAGTTATAAGGAATCCAAATATGTCCCTCAATTATTGTTTTCGATCTTCTCTAATGGTTGTCTAGAGATTTTGAAAAAAATAAATTGTCTTTTATTTTTTTTCTATTTTCATTTTTTGTGGAGGAACATTTTTTCTGTTTTTATTTTCTGCAGAGAAACAAGGTGGAGCATATCAAGATCAAGAAAAAAAATTAAGTGACAGAAAAGAAAGAGAGATTTAATTTATGTGAGGTGATAAAGAAGAATAGGAGAGAAATGAAGATAAAAGGAAGTATAAAATAGAAAGACTAAATAATTTAGTATGATTTCAAGGAGGGATAAAATAGAAAGATTAAATAATTTAGTACGATTTCAAGGAGGGATAAAATAAGTTTTAAAAAATTACGTGAGCCTTTGTAAATTTTCGTTCTTTTCTGTGTTGTGATTGTTTTCTACCGTCACAGTAAGGACAATAGATGTCCTTGTTGTTGGTATTTATATGTGAGTCGTGTGTAAATGTGAGCACGTGTGGTGACCATGAGGTTGAGATGCGTTAGTGAGGAGATGTTGGTATATGTGGGTATTATATAAGTGGAGACTTTGCAGTATTACATTATGTGAGTGATGTAGGATGATGTACCGCATGATTTCTTTCTGAGTGGCCTGGAGAGTGGGTGATGATGGTGGATAGGCCCATCAGAATAGTCTATCTAACCCGTAGCAAACGGCTCGCGGTAAAGGCATATCAAATCCGTTGACGGCTGGGGCTTTGCCAAAAAGCCTAAGAGGTTGAATAAGTCCACCAAAATGACCTATCTAGCCCGCAGCAAACGGCTTGCGGCAAAGGCATGTCAAATTCGTTGATAGCTGACTACTTGCTAAAAGTGGGTGCGACGATTAATTTCAGGCTACCGGAGCAAATTGGCTAGACAGCATGTTTGAGGCAGGACATGGACTTGAGGGCAGAGCATGCAGCATTTGATGGGATCCACACGGTTGAGGATGCAGCATGTAGTATAGCTCACTTCCACAACAGATAGGGATTCATACGTTTTAGGACAACAGATAGGGATTCATACGTTTTAGGATTAGTGGGCAACAATGATGGGAGGCGGCCAGAGGATACTTGATAGTTGTTGGCGCAGCTTCCATGACTGATGATTCTTATTTTAGATGGTTGACCTTGTACTGCGCAGGAAGACCAGTTACCACTGTCATGCACCCACTAGTGCACACGTCAGGGTAGCTGACAGTGGGAGAGTTGAGACAGGAGATTGACTTATATGTCTGATGAGATAGGGTTTGCGCACACGGCAAATATCAGAGTGATGGCTAGTGGATGTAGTAGTGATTTGGGGGATGTAGTATTTTGGATGTTGGTATTGTGAGAGTCTGTCATATCAGGCTCAAAGATGGCCTAATATGATGGGCCTGAAATGATTTCATTTCGGCCCAAAGTGGATCTGAAATGAAATTATTTCAGGTCATCTAGGGGCCTAAAATTATTTCATTTCAGACCCATGTTTGATCTGAAATTATTTCATTTCAAGCCTACTTTGGAGAACACTAAATTTGGTAGCAAATCTGCTTAAAATCAGTAATCAACTTAGTCTCCTGCTTCTAGAATATTTAATAGTTTAAAAGGGACTTCAAATACCTTATCTTGTGTCTGAGTCAATCATACACCTTGCTTCTGAACTTCAAGATTATTAAAAAAAATAGTATTAGTAAAAGAATATTTGGAAGGGCAAAAGATAAAAATTCTAGTGCAATAATTATTCTGCAAACTCCATGATGTTTCACCGTTATGAAAATATTCTTTTAAAAGAAATTTTATATTTTATATTTATTATTTATTTTCTTTATCTCTTTATATATTTTTTTATCTTTAATTCTATTTTATATTTGTTATTTTATTATTTATTCGTATCATTTATTTTTTTATATATTATTTATTTTACATTATTTTATTCTTATTTATATCTTTATTTTCTTATATTTTACTTTCATTATTTGTATTTTTATATATTTTTATATTTTTATATTTATATCTTTATTTTCATTATCTCTTAATATATTTCCTTTATCTTTATCTTTATTTTTTATATTATACATATTTATTTAAATTATTTAGAAAAAAATATTTTTATTTTGGATATCAGAGTATATGATATTCTTAGATTTCAAGCTCAACGTGACTTGATATTTTTTCTATTTTAAAAATATAATTTTAAAATAATCATCATTTATTAATTATTTATAGGATAATCTTTTAATTTTTCTTATTTTTTCAAAAAAATTTATAAAATACTCAAGTATGATCATATCCGACTTATATTCATTTAAATTTTAAACAAGATTAAACGTATCATACTATTAGATAACATCCAGAAAACCCCTAAATACACAATGAATAGCACAATTCGAGTTTTTGTAATACCATAAACTCATAATATTTGAAATTATTGCAATCGAACTTTTCTAGGTTCATTAGTGGGTTTTCATCGAAACCCACTGATGGACTTAGGATATTTGAATTTCTCAATACTCTATATCATTAGGTAGAGTTGAGCTATGGAAGGTATTTATGGTGTCAAAACTTAGTTTTAATGACTAGCAATGAAATTCTCATATCCTTTCAATTGGCACAGAATAATGCAACAACTAGATTTTAATAAACAACATAAAATTATTTTTCTTAATATACAATTATATAGATGTGACAATACTAGCCACAATTATTTTTCATACAACGCCATTAGATATTTTTTTACAATACAATAGATAATTAAATTGATGTTTTACAGAACATGTTCCTTGGAAATGATAATGTTACATCAAATCTTATTTTTATCACATCTCTTTGTTTGAAGTTCATCTTCTCATCATATAGGAGATATTGAATGTATTATATCACAAAAAAGTCACAGTCCACACTGCAAATAACATCAGCAATTTAAATTTTAATATTTTTTATAAAATACTTTTTAACCGAAACTTATCCTCATTTACTTAGCTAGCTTCTTATTGGGGACAATTTTCTCTGAAGGGGACTCATTAGTCTATGAGATGATGACTTTCTATATATGGATGAACAATCGAAAGATAGACATGATATGATCTCATATTAGTCCCAATATAAGCCTGGAATAAAATAATTTCAGACCTAGCATGTGCCTGAAATGAAATAATTTCAGGCCTAGAAAGGGCTTGAATTGATTTCATTTCAGTCCCAAAGTGAGCCTAAAATGAAATCATTTCAGGCCCAAGAGGGCCTAATATGACGATCATATCAGAACTTCTTTATCCCTATTTTATCTTATTATAGTTTGTGTTTAAAATTCATAACTATAGCTTGACACGAATAGACTTGCCTAGGATTTTAGTCGGAGGGTTGAGGGGGTGAGCTCGCGACTATAACACAACTATTACATTTTGGCAAGGAGAAGTAGGTTGTCTACACTGAAAGAGAAAAGAGAAAAGGAGAATATTTGGATCCAAACCATAATCTATTATTTTAAAAGCAAAACTATAAAAAAGTGGTTCAAATGCTTCGGAAATGTAACTGCGAAAGGGGTTGTTAGCGGAAGGGGTAAAAGAGGAATAAGCTGATTTTACGTGCGTCATTTAGTAAAAAACAAACCATAATATATTTTTTTGATAATTATATATTCTTGTATATGCCTTTTGGTAAAAAAAAAAATAGTTTTCTTTTCCTTCTAGAAAACACAGAAATGAGTGAACGAAGTGCTCGAAAGAGAGATTGAAACATTTGTAATGTGATGTAGTGGAATTATATCATAAAATGAAAGTGATAACAACATCTTCTATTTAAATATGGTTGATTGAAAAGACACCGACGGACTTGTAGATTTCAACAGAGACGACCACGTGGGAAGACTCGGAAGATTGCTGGGTCACATTGAAAACTTGATTGGCCTACGATCTTTACATTTAAATAATAATAATCTTATCAATATCTTTCATTGTCATTGCAAAATTACTAGACACTTATCGATAATTGATCCGGTCGACAAGCGAAGATCGATTCTCGCCCGGCTGACTCGGTCTGACCAAGATGACCCGGTCTGCTATAACACGGGGGGTCGGGGTCGGGCTTAAATAGAGATGAGGCTCAAGTCACTCGGCTCGGACCAAAACGGGGCTCACAAAGTGGTGGTGTGGTTGGAAAATGGCAGCAATCCCCTCCTCGAAGCCCAAAGGGGGGTTTATATAGGGGAAGAAAAATCTTCTATCATGTCAGAGACGTCCTGTCGTATTTAAGGATTGATCAGCTGGTGACTTACACTAGCTAGTGTCAGACGAATTAATGCTGTGAGACTGCCACAGCCGCCTGACACTCTGATGGAACTATCTCTTTGTCGCCTCATTAACTTCGGGTGACCCTGCCAGGTGATGATTATATCAGGAATTGCCACCTCAGGGTTGACGGGAACTAGTTATGATTGCTTAGCTATCCCCGAGCGCCCGGCCCTGGGCGCCCGACCTCGGGAAGCCGACCCCGAATGCCCGACCTCGGGAAGCCGACCCCGAGTGCCCGACCTCGGGGAGCCGACCCCGAATGATCGACCTCGGGGAGCCGACCCCGAATGCCCGACCTCGGGGAGCCAACCCCGAATGCCCGACCTCGGGGAGCCGACCCTGAGTGTCGGACCTTGGGTGATGAGTCTCGAGTTGGCCCCTCCTCCGCCTTAAAGCAGGAACCGAACCCGACCAAGCCTCTGATCTTTCTAAGAAATCATCGGCCCAAATCACAAGCCTCCCCATCAAGTCTAGTCGAAGGAGGCACTAAGTCCGACTGACTAGGCTCCTGGCTCGGTCGGCGTATCTCTTCCTCGCCTTCTTAAATGTCGCCTCCATCTCTTAATCTTTTACCATAAATGTCGGACTCTCCATTAAATCACCATTAATGCGAGGTCACGTGTCAACTCCCGACTGGTGACCTCTAGCAACGAAACGTCACCAGTATGGCTTGCGTCCCGTTCGATCGCGATTTCGAGGCCACATGTCAATTCCCGACTGGCGACCTCTGGCAACGAAACGTCACCAGTATGGCTCGCGCCTCGTTCAATCGTGATTTCGAGGCCTGGGAAATGACAGGGATCGGACGGCGGGTGTTCCTTCCCGCCATTTTCCCTTTCTGCATCTAACGGCCCTCCTGACTTCACCGAGGGTATAAGTAGGCCCAGACCCTCATTTTACTCCTTTCTGTCCCGACCTCTGTCCTTTTCCTCGACCTTTGTCCGACCTCCACCGCCCGAGTCCCTAAGTTCCGGCAAATAGTGCCTCCGACGGACTTCGTTTTTAGGTACTCCTTTTCTTTGCCGAGTCCTTACTGTGTTTTCTCTGAATTTGTTCCAATGTCCGAGTCAACCGTACCCCCCGAGCCGTGGTATTAAACCACTCGTTCGTCCTTAACCCTAGGCCAGTTAGAGACTTAGCGTATAGATTACCTGATTCCGGAAGACGATGTTATGGCTCTTCCCGGCCGCTGGGATCGGGCACACGGACCCCCCATGAATTACTACACCATCTTCTCTGACCAACTGTCGGCCGGCTTGCGATTTCCCCTCCATCCTTTTTTCCGTGCCGTCTGTCGGTATTTCCAAGTGTCACTGTCCCAACTGGCCCCGAACTCTATCAGAATCCTCTGTGGCGCTGTGATTATTTTCACTGCCCACAAGATCCCTCTAGACCCCCGGGTGTTTCACTATTTCTATTACCTTAAGAAGCAGGAGCCCGGGAATTTTTACTTCCAGGCTCGCATTAACTCAGCCTTCTTGGAGAAAGTCCCCTCGTCTAATAAGGGCTGGAAGTCTCATTTCTTCTACATCCGATCAAACCCCACTGCCAACTGGCCTACCGCGTGGGTAGAGAACCTGCCCGACCACCCCCAACTACCCAAGAATCTCCGCTCCGACCCGGGCTATCGCTCTGCCATCTCCAAGCTCCGGGAGGGGCCCGATACCATGCGGACAAGTTACTGATCGAGGGCATGCTGTACCTCTTCCGGCTGAGCCAGGTCCCGGCGGAGCTACCCAGCGCCCTCGGTACGTCTCTATTCAATTTGTAAGTTTGTTAATGCTAACTAAAACTTTTTCTTTATGCAGCTGAAACCATGTATGGTGCACGGGTGGATGCTGTGTTGGATCGGGAGGAAGAGGCCTGGGAAGCTTTGGCTGCCCAGTTGGCGGCTGCTCGGTCAGTGCCACCAGTAAATGTCTCACCCACTCCCGAGCAACTCGAAATTGTAGAAGATCCAGAAGGGGATCTTTCGGCTGGAGGTTCAGGGGCACCCACCTGAGCAGCAGGCGAAGGAACCTCCACTCAGAGAGAGGAAGAAGAAGAGGAAACAGAACAGGAGGCTTCTGCTAGCTTGGTCAGGAAGCGCCGCCGGCTGGTTCTCCCCTCTGGTGTGCCCTCACCTCCAGTACCGACTTCGGAGAGCCAGGTCGCCAGGCCTTCCCAACCCGACCGATCCCTGGTCAGCACTCGGGTGCCGACTCCGAGCTTGGCTCCTACTCGATCCGGCACTCGCGGCTCGGCCCCGACCACACCCCGTTCGGGAGCTCGGGCTTCCACCTCGACAATTCCCCCATCTGGAGCGTCAACCTCGGGTACCGTGCCACCTCTCAGGGTCTCTCTGTCGGGCGCTGCCAATGTCGAGGTTGTGGAAGCCCTCCTGTCAATGCGTTCGCCTCCGAGGTCGACTGTTGATATCCAGATCCCCTCGGCAATCACCATGACCCAGGTGGTCCAGCCCCAACCACTCACTCTGCATGGCCAGCTTGTCTCAAGCTGGGATCAAGGGCAGACTACGGCCTTCGCCCTGAACCCCGTCAGCTTAGCCGATTCCTTCTTTTTGGAAGCAACTCAGGTACATTCTTCCCCCGCTCGATGACCCACCTTCACTCTCACATCATTCGTGTTGTCTTGTAGCATTGGGCGACGAGTCAAGCGGTCGGTCGGGCCTTAGTCACCAATATCAGGGAACGTCGCGCAGCCGAGGCGAAGGTGAAGGAGCTGGAAACCAAACTAGCAGACTACACCCTCCCTCCAGGCGATGAGGGTATGGATCAGCTACTCTCGGAGATAGCGGCACTGAGGCTACAAATATCAGAAATGGAGGCCCGGTCGGAGGAAGAGCAAAGGGCAATGGCCCAAGCTGCCGTAGAGGTAGAACGGCTATCAAGCCGGGTGGCCCATCTAGAGGGTGAGAACAAGATTCTTCAAACTTGCAACACTCGCGTCCGCTCCGACCTGGATAAGAAGACTGCCGATGCCAAGGGTTTCCAGCGGCAACTCAAGGAATCTGATGCCGCTCACCATCAGACCCAGTTGGCTCTGAAGAACAAAGAGACGGAGCTGGCCGCCCAACAGGAGGCCTTTCAAGGTCTAGAGGCTCAGCTGGTCGCTCGGGAGACCACTATCAAAGGGAAGGACACTGAGATCGCTCGGCTCAAGAAAGAGCTGGCGGACTACAAGTCAGGTGAGCCTGCGCGGATTGAGGTGGCCCGCCTAGCCTATATTCAGTCAGACCCCTTCCTCGATCAAGTAGCTGAGCGGACTGGTGGTATGATTCTGTATGGTGTGAAGGGCGCCATCCAACAACTGATTGAGGCCGGCCACCTTCCCGAGGACCTTCCGCCTAATGTAGTGAAGCCGAGGCGGATCAGGGCCTCGATTCCTGAAGATGCTTTTCCTCCATTTACTTAGATCAGATTAGATTCTTACCTCCTAATGTCTTCGAGTTGACTCGGCCTTCGGGCCTTAGAAAACTTTCAGCGTTTTATGATATTTTGACTTGGCCCTCAGGGCTCAATTTTGTAATGGCCACGAGCCCTTTCTTAGTTTCGTTACTTTGTTATGCTTTTTCTTCGCCACCCTCAACACCGTACTCGTTTGCCTGCGATGTTTTGGGTTTTTGTTGAGTTAAGTCTCATCTACTCGGTGTGCCTGACTGGCTCTACGGGGGCCAACACTGGAATCGTATCATAAACCTCCGCTAAGTGTGGTTCATGTGAGTCGCTCACTTCATCGCCTTTAGTTTGGTTTTCCAGGCGGGTGGTGACACTTGGTGGGATTGATACCTTGTCTTAGCGTTCTTACTTGTTTTCAATGAGTTGACTTTTACGCCTGAGTGGAGTTAACTTGCTTGCTCTCATTTGGCCTATTCGGCCTTGCTAGGCTGACCTATTATTCCCTTTGCTTTCCAGGACGTGGGAAGCCACGTCCGGTCAGTAGCTATTGTGGCGGGATGTCATTTCATATTTCCTCTGAGCAAGAGTCTGGACACCGTTCGACTTACCCTGACTGAGCGTGGACCGCCACGCCCGACCGGGCCCGACCGAACGTGGAATGCCACGCCTGATCGGCGCCGAGTCCGGTGGGTGCGTGAGAGCAGGTTCACTTATAACTTGCCTTAGCAAGAGTCTAGACACCGTCCGACTTACCCTGGCCGAGCGTGGACCGCCACGCCCGACCGGGCCCAACCGAACGTGGAATGCCACGCCCGATCGACGCCGAGTCTGGTGGGTGCGTGAGAGCAAGCTCACTTATAACTTGCCTTAGCAAGAGTCTGGACACCGTCCGACTTACCCTGGCCGAGCGTGGACTGCCACGCCCGACCGGGCCCGACCGAACGTGGAATGCCACGCCCGATCGGCGCCGAGTCCGGTGGGTGCGTGAGAGCAAGCTCACTTATAACTTGCCTTAGCAAGAGTCTGGACACCGTCCGACTTACCCTGGCCGAGTGTGGACCGCCACGCCCGACCGGGCCCGACCAAACGTGGAATGCCACGCCCGATCGGCGCTGAGTCCGGTGGGTGCTTGAGAGAAAGCTCACTTATAACATTCAGGGATTGCCTTTTGGAGGGTCAGAGTTCTCGTTATCGTTATATCTGAGTACAATTACAAGGATCATTTCTCTTCACTCTCCTCACGGTACAATCTTAGGTGCACTGCACTCCAAGGTCTCCTGAGCCGCTTTCCTTGGGCGTCTTGCAGGTAATATGCTCCTGATCCCAGCGCTTCGACCACCCGGAAAGGGTCATTCCATTGAGGTTCCAGCTTGCCTACTTCCCCCACCGGTTTGACTCTTTTCCAGACCTGATCCCCCACCTGAAAGCTTCGGGGGATAACTCCTCGATTGTATCGGCGTCGCATCCTTTGCTGGTATGCAACCATGCGAACTGTGGCCTTGGCCCGAACCTCTTCAATCAGATCCAGTTCCGCCCGTCTTTTTTCTGCATTGTCTTCCCCGTACAGACGCCTTCTATCAGACTCGCAGCCGACCTCCATGGGGACTACAGCTTCACTGCCGTAAACCAGCTGGAAAGGAGTGCATCCTGACCCTTCTTTGGGAGTGGTCCGGAGAGCCCACAGGATGTCGGGTAGCTCATCTACCCAAGACCCACCAACTTGATCTAGCTTAGCTCTGAGCCCCTTCAGGATCTCTCTGTTAGCTACTTCAGCCTAGCCATTACTCTGGGGATATGCCACTGAAGTGAAGGCCTGTTTGATTCCAAATTCCTTGCACCATTCTCTTATCACTCGGCCCTGAAACTGCCGACCGTTGTCTGAGACCAGCATGTGAGGTATACCGTACCGACAGATAATATTCTGCCATAGGAATTTCTTTACAGCCTGCTCGGTAATCTTAGCTAGGGCCTCTGCCTCAATCCATTTGGAGAAGTAGTCTACTGCCACTAACAAGAATTTCTTCTGAGCTGCTGCTCGGGGGAAGGGTCCTACTATGTCCATGCCCCACTGGTCAAAGGGGCAGGACACGGTGGAAGCTCTCAACATCTCGACTGGTCGGTGTAATAAATTCTGATACTTCTGACAGGAAAGACAAGAAAGGGCCAACTTTTCAGCGTCTTTCTGGAGTGTAGGCCAGAAGTAACCCGCAAGCAGAACTTTCCGAGCCATGGATCGACCTCCCGAGTGATTCCCACAGGATCCCAGATGCACTTCTCTGAGCACATAGTCTGCCTCTTCCTCCCCCAAACATCTGAGTAATGGCTGGGCAAAACCTCGTTTGTATAAAGTGTCTCCAATCAGGGTAAACCTGGCTGCCCTCATCTTGAATACCCTGGCCTGCTCCGGGCTCACTGGAAGGGTCCCTTCCTTCAGATAGGCTACGAATGGAGCCCGCTAGTCTCCTTCTACTTCTATTTCTGTTTCTCTTTCAACCTGGGCTACCAGCATGATCTGAGGTGAAGGTTTGGGGAGGACCCAGGGATGGACCGAACTGGCTAATCTAGCCAGTTCATCAGCCTTAGCATTATCTCCCCAAGGGATCTGTGAAATCTGAACTTCCTGAAACTCTGCCTGCAACTGCTTGTATGCCTCTATATAAGTCTGCAACTTCTCGTCATTCACCTCGAACTGCCCGATCACCTGTCGAGTCACCAGCTGGGAGTCCGAATACAGGATAACTCGAGTGGCGCCCACATGCTTGGCTACCTGCTAGGAGGGCTTCATACTCCGCCTGGTTGTTGGTAGCTTGGTACTCTAGGCGCACGGCCAGATGAAGCGGGTCTCCTTTGGGAGACAGTAACAAGACTCCCACACCACTTCCTGTCCGCGTTGTCGACCCATCCACATAGATCTTCCATACTCCTACTTCTTCCTCAGTATGAAGCTCACTCAGGAAATCCGCCAAAGCCTAAGCTTTAATTGCAGTCCGAGGGTGGTACTGGATATCATACTCACTCAATTCAATTGTCCATTTAACCATCCGACCGGACGCCTCAGGGTTAACCAACACTTTCCCGAGCGTACTTTTGGTCAGCACTCGGATAGGATGAGCTAAGAAGTACGGTCGCAATCGCCGAGCCATCAACACAAGTATGTAAGACAATTTTTCGAGTGTAGTATATCTACACTCGGCCTCCTTGAGTAAATGCCCAAAGAAGTAGACTGGCTGTTGCTCAGTCTCCTTCTGAGTTACAAGCACAGCACTCACAGCCCCCTCCGTGGATGACAAATAGACATACAAGGACTCTCCCTCCTCAGGTTTAGCTAAGGTCGGCAGGCTGACTAAGTAAGTCTTCAGTTCTTCAAAAGCTCGGTCACACTCAGCATCCCACAGGAACATGGTGGCCTTGCGCAAAATCTTGAAGAACGGCAGACTTCTATCAGCTGATCGGGAGATGAATCGGGATAAGGCCGTGATCCTCCCTATCAGGCGTTGGACCTCCTTCAGGTTACGAGGTGGCGGCATGTCTAGTAGAGCTTTCACCTTGCCGGGATTAGCCTCTATCCCTCGCTCGATCAGAATGTAACCAAGGAATTTTTCGCTTTTGGCTCCAAATAGACATTTGGCCGGATTGAGTTTAAGGCCATAGCTCCGAAGAGTGCAGTAGGTTTCTCGCACATCCGCTATCAGGTCGGCAGCTTGGAGGGACTTGATGAGAATGTCATCTACGTACACTTCCACGTTTCGCCCGAGCTGCTCCTTGAGAACTTTGTTCATCAATCTTTGGTAGGTTGCTCCTGCATTCTTGAGCCCGAAGGGCATAACGGTGTAGCAATAAGTGCCTTCGGCCGTGACAAAACTGACCTTCTCTTGGTCATCCCAGGACAAGGGTGTTGGTGCAGGAAGCACCATATCGAACCTTGTTTTGATATTGGCAAAGGATTCAAAGTTAAGTATTATTTGTTATCTAACAATGTTACTTGAGTGTGCAGGAAAAGTCCTAGCGAAGGGCTGCTAGGCACCTGGCGAAGGACTGCCAGGAAACAAAGTCCTAGCGAAGGGCTGCTAGGCACCTGGCGAAGGACTGCCAGGATACAAAGACCTAGCGAAGGACTGCTAGGCACTGGCGAAGGAATGCCAGAGTACAAAGCCCTAGCGAAGGACTGCTAGGCACTGGCAAAGGAATGCCAGGGTAAAAAGCCCTAGCGAAGGACTGCTAGGCTCCAGGCGAAGGACAGCTTGGGACTGAAGCCCTAGCGAAGGAATGTTAGGCACCGGGCGAAGGACAGCTCGGTATCCAAGACCTGCCGAAGGACCGCGAGGTAAAAGTCCAACCAGAGGAGCGGTTGGCATCAGGTACATTCTCCTGAGAGGAGTAGGTGAGGACGCGTTCCCCGTCGAGGGAACAGTAGGCGTCGGTTCGACCTAGGGCTCCATTTTGGAAGCCCAAAGTCAGAGCCAAGACAGCTAAGGCTGTATAAACTAACATCTTATTGTTTTATGGTGTTTTGGACTAACCCTGGATGCAGGACCGAAGGAACGAGTGTCTGCAGCTCAGAGAGCCTCAAAGGAATGAGGCAACAGCTGACCAGGGTGCCCGGAGTGTCCCGGGCGCCCCCAAGGTGAACACAAAACACACAAAACAAAAGTTGGCTTCGACAGCTCATCTCCCGGGCGGCCCCGCTGCTCCCGGGCGCCCCCAGCGCTCCGGGCGCTCCCAAGTGCAAGCCTACGAAGAGAAGCCAGCCAAGCCAAAGGGATAAGATTTGACCCGGTCAACCCGGGAGCCCCCAGCGTCCCGGGCGCCCCGGTCAAGATGTGATCCCGAGTTTGAAGGGATCAGAAGTTGACCGAGGGAAAGGTGGATCGGCCGACACGTGGGGGGCGCCCCCGACGTTCCGGGCGCCCCCAGGGCTATATAAAGGGCCCTCGACCCCAAGGCTCAAAGCAACAAGTTTTCCAACGCATTCACGCTCTTCCACTCCCGCGCTCTGCTCCAGAAACCTCCCGACTCGAGATACAAGCGCCGACAACGTCCAACTGCTCCGAAAATATCATCTACTCCGGACGTCGGTAAAGAAGAGTTAGTTTCAGTTTACTGTACTTATTCTGTAATCAATATTTATAAACTGCTTTTGCGCCTCATATAGAATTGCCCAAAGTAAATGGTCAACGACCATGGGCCTTGGAGTAGGAGTCGACCCAGGCTCCGAACCAAGTAAAAATAACCGTGTTTGCGTTTGATTGTTTTATTCCGCTGCGTAATTTCTCTAATCCTAAAATCCGAACGTTTTCTGATATTCACCCCCCTCTATCGGTTCTCTCGATCCAACAAGTGGTATCAGAGCGGGGTAGTTCAAACTTGGTGCAACCACCAGTTTGAAAGTTTTTCGGATTTACGAAATTTTTTAATCTTATTTCTTTTCTTTTTAGTTAATCAACACCACTCGATCTTTTGCGCCTTTTATTTTAAAATAAAAAATATCTGTAGGTGGATTTAAAATATTCTTACGCCTTTTTCAATTTTGAATTCTCATTTTTTCACAATAAGTCAGAATTGATAAAATAATCAATTTTTGAAAATTTGTCATAATTTTTTTTCATTATTTTAATATTTTTTCTCGAAATTCGTGCTACCTTAATTCGAGCAATTTTTTAACTCCTATTTTTTTTCATTAATCAGAATATTCATCTCCTAAAAATTTATCTCAAAACCTTTTCTTAATATTTTATTATTTTGCCTCGAAATTCGTGCAGTATTTTTTTGGCTATTTTTTTCTTCTCCCGCACTACTAATCCAAGACCAAGTCTTGGTACATCTCTGTTATTTCTTTTGTGTGCAAGGATTAACTTAAATGGAAAATCAAGAATGGAATAGCATTCGTCCACCTCTATTCTCTAGCGAAAATTTCAGAGTCTGGAAGGGTCTAATGGAGTCTCATTTGAAAGCTAATATGGATTTATGGATGATAATCCAAATGGGGTTTAGATTCCCCATAGAAGATGGGATAGCACTCGTTTGGGATAAATTGGACGAACCAACTTTGAGGAAGATCAAGACTGATGCCAGGGCAACAGTAATCTTACAATGTGGCCTGACCAAAGAAGAACTGAAGCAGGTCGGATCCTTCAACTGTGCCAAAGAAATGTGGGAAAAGCTAATCAGTCTACACGAAGAGAGCTCCGATGTTGAGATCTTAGAAGCTCAAGAACAAGTAGCTGAGACGGACTCGACACCCGACGACGAAATCGAGCCAGAGTTAGAAGACGAATTGACTGAGACAAAAATGGTAACCAATTTCAAATCCTTTTTTGAATTACAATTAGATAATCAAACAGTTACTGTAATGGTCGGGGAAGGTGTAATTTCTAGTGCAGGGAAAGCTCCAAGAGAACCACCAAAGAAGAAGCTTCAACCAGTACCCGAGTCCGACTCAGACTCGAAATCAGAAGACAATGCAGGAAATCAACCCAAACCGGTCCGATTAGCTCGTGATCATTACAAGAGCACTGGACAAACGATCGGGAAAGGTAAGTTTTCAATATTTGAAAATCTAATATTTATCTCAAATAACATGATTAACTTGCATAAATTAGTTAAGGTTAGTACGTTAGAAAACTTAATTCACAATCATGCTGATTTTAAAAAACCTGAGTTTTATTTCGATTATGATGTAACTTAGATCATTTTTTTCTTGTTTGCATTAATTGTATGTTGCTTTTTATTTTATTTTATTTTATTTTCTTGCTGAGAATTAGGACTGGTTAGATTAAGGACTAAAGAGTTAATTGAAATTTGAACAACATAGTATTGGGTGGAGGTGAGATGATAGTACGTTAGGGAAACCTTTATGGTGGAACTAGCCGAAGCTACCGATCCAAGACCCAAACTAGTTAGACCAGAATTTATCAAAAAGTAATTTTGAAGATGAAATTTCACTAAAAGACTTTGTCTATGAAAGGGTTGATGATCCAATAAGGCTACGGCCAAAGAAGGCCTTGTGCCTCGCCAAGACCTGGAAGCCAATTTTTAAAACTCAAATTCAATTTACTCTTTTTTAAATTCGAATCTAACATAAATTTTCAGTTAACTTTAGATTCAAATATTTCTTTTCAAAATAAATTTAAATTATGTTTAAAAAATTAATTTAACTTTTTCAAAATTAATCATGATTTTTCAAAATAAAACTTTCTACCAAAACCTGTCTCACACAACCCATAAGGTTAATATGTTTGATCACATAGAAATGGGTGAGACATCTAGGACCTAAAAGCATAAATCACTATTCTTTCAAATAAAAATTGTTTTCAAAAGTTATTCAAAATTATCTCTATCTTCCAAATTAATGTATCCTACTCTTTCATATTGAATTTCATATCACAATAGACTCATTTTAAATAGAGTCTAGGGCTTGTTTGATTTAGTTATAGATAGTCAACTGAGTCAAACTCGGTCAACTCAGTCAACCCTAGTCAACATAGTCAAACTTGGTCAACATTGAAATCCCTTAAGGAACTTAGACAAAAGTCAGACTGTGTCGGATACAGGGGGAGTTCTTCTTAATCTTTTTCAAAAAAAAATCAGATTTTTTTTAAAATCTTATGCTCTAAAACTTGTTATCATCTCACAATAAGGTTTTCAAAAGTTAATTCAAAAACCCTCGTATATTACTATCTTTTTGAAAAATTATCATCATGATTTACGAAAACTGTGTCATCATTTCAAGTTGTGTTTTCAAAAATTTATCTTCTTGAAAGTTATCATACTCAGAAGGTTATTCAAAATTATTCTTTTGATTTTAATAAACCCTAAAGACACAGAGGAAGGTCCACTTCATGATCTACACGGACTCCTAGGATGTGTCAAATTTAGGGGGAGTTTGAGTCAAAAGAAAAATTTCTGAAATATTTTTTTTGGTAATTATTTTGAAGTTATCAGATAATTCTTATAATTTAAATCAAACCTTAAAACTCAGAGGAAGATCGCTTGTAGTCAACAAGCTTCCTAGGGCTGAGTCAAGTTTAGGGGGAGATCAAAATTAAAAGAATTATTGAACATTTTCAAAATTATATGTTTTCATGCACTGCACGTTCAAAATCCTTTTGAAAATTTGAATAATTTTTCCTTCAAAATACTATTATTTTATTCTTGTGGCTAATGAAATTATCTTTATAATATTGACTTGAGTTGAAAAATTTCCAGGACACTTAGGAAAATATCCTTGTAGTCAACAAGGTTTCCTGTGATTGTGTCAGACTGAAAGATAAACCAAGTCAAGTAAAATATTATGTTTTCAAAATGCATAATACTTTTCAAAAATTATTTATATTTTTCAAAGTCTAATAGTTTTCAAAAACAGTACTTAGACTTTCTAAAAAGGCTCAATCTGTTTTTTAAAGTACTTTTATATTTTTTAAAAAATTGCATAGTATCTTTCAAAAGTACCTCTATTTTTCAAAATATAATATTTTCAAAAGTACTAATACTTTTCTAAGGCAATAGTTTTCTAAGTACGTGAATTTTCTAAAGATTTGCCTACAAATACAAATTTTTTAAAATTGTACAATACCTTTCAAAGTGGAGTTTTGTTAGGTACAATTTAAGCTTTTGTTATGCTTTCAAGAGTTATACTAAGTATTTTTACATATTTAAGACTTATAAGCTCTGATACACAAATCTTAAACCTTTTTCAAAATATATTTTTTCAAAAAGTTCTTCATTAATATATGGCCAAGGGGGAGAATAGAAAAAGTAAAAATTAAACTCTTCATTAAAATTTTCCCCTGTTCAAAGAAAGTTTACCTTAGAAATGGTTCAAAACATAAGAAGAAGATTTTCACATTAAGGGGGAGAGAAAGAAAGAGAGAAAGGAAATGTTTAAATTTTTTATCTCTTTTTCAAAAAGTACTTCAAAAATTTCTAAGTATTTCTAAGTGTTTCAAAAATTTTTAAGTGCATGTTTTTTTTAACTAAAATTTTTCTTAGTAAACAAAATTTGTCAGAGCAAAAACTTTTTGAAAATTTTGGCAAATATTTCTAAGTAAAATTTTTTTTGGTAAAAAACTTGTCTAGAAAGTTCATAAAGATTTTGTTTTTCAAAATACACAAAGTATTTCCAAACAAAGTCTTTTAAAACAAAATTTTCCCAATTCTCAAAGTTGAACCCTTTTTTGGAAAATTTGGCTTCAAAATTTTGCCTAAATAAAAGTTCTTTTTGCAAAGCCAAGTAAAAGCTTTTTTCAAAATTTAGGTTTGCAAAACCTTTTTGTTCACCCATGTTTGTGTTTGATATATGTCAAAGGGGGAGGAATGGTCAAAGTTAAGTGTTAAGTTAAGTATTCTATTATTCAAGGGGAGTATAAGAAAATCTTTTTTCTGTTCAAATTACATTGGTTTTTCTGTTCAAATCATCGCACGCCATAACAAACTCCCCGACGTCGCATGCAAGCCCTTGCGGTTCCTATCCGCGCGTGGGCAAGCTGACGCCGCCCCTCTCCTCTTGCCCCAACAAAGCCGCCGCACCCTTCGTCCCTACTTTCCTCCCCCTCATCGCACGTCGTAACAAACTCCCCTACTTTCCTTGATGTTGTGAGAGGAGCATGTTTGTAGTAGTGGTCTTGTTTCCTTTGGCAATTGGGTTCTATTTTGCTTTGTGTTGGATTAGCTATGGGGATTGATGCATTGGTTTGGGGTTGCCTTGGCTCGCTTTAGTTGGGTGTGTGTGTTTATGAGAGGGAATTGTTTACCTTTAGGTTATGTGAGGTAGAAGTTGGAATATACCTTGGTTAGATTAGGTCTTAGGTTGATTAGGTGATTTGGAGATTATGAGTTTGATTGGGATTAAGTCATAGTATGATAATGAGATCTTAATGGGTCGGCTTAGGACAGGAGTCGGATATTCTCATCTTGGCATGATATGTAGTTGTGTTTGATTTGGAATTGGTTAATGATGATTTGTATTAATTAGTAAACTCTTGGATTAATTGGATCATTGATTAACTAATTAAGGGATAAGAGTTAGGATTAATTAAAAAGGTAATTAAATAATTAATCATTGAGTTGATTAATTAATTAATAGGATGATACATTGATGGTAGGTACTTGATTTATGGTTTTGTATTCTTGTACTTGTAGGATTGGAGCTCGATGCAATCTTCAAACTTGAAGTCGGATATGATACTCTATTTGAGGCGGGTACTTCTTACTTTATTCTAGTAGATTCGATTACCTTGAATGCATGGTTACTTTATTATCTAAGTTATTTTACCTTAAATCTGTTCTCCTTGTTTTTCCTGCTTAATACTTAATCTTCCTTGATCTTTGAGTAGTAATTCAAATTGTTCAATTATACAGTCTCATTTCTTAGTTTCTAAACTAAAAAGTATCGCTTATACGTGTATACTGTAGAACTATCATTTGACCTATCTAGGATTTGGTTGGTATTAAATAAACCCTACCCAGTAGATTAGTGCATGTTTATTTACTTTGGTATTATTTGTGTTTTTGTATCGTATTGATACATGGTTTTGGTTTGATTGAGGAGTGACATGCATCATGCATTGTTTGTAGGTTGATGCTACTAGCTCCCTTATGCTTGAGACGGGTCGTCGGATATATTTTTCTTGTTGTGCCACACTCAGTTGGAGTTGTATGTAAACAGTTGATACTCCCCAGGTATTTAGAATCCCCACAGGTATTTTAGGATTTTAAGTCACAGGTGTTACGGCTTTTCATTCAGGGCCACAAGTAGTGTGATGTATTTTCATAGCCCCAGGTTTTGGCGCTTATATCTTGTCCACTCAACCTACCCAATGCGGTGGTTGGTGTGTGTACAGTACAGGTCATGACATCATGTGCATATTACGCATTGTGTATTTGCTTGTGTTTGCTGCATTTGTTTGAGTTTTGATTACTGCATTTGATTTACATGCATATATGATTATGATTTGCATTTATAATATGATATGGATCTATTCGGCAATATTAACAGTTTATTGAGGTATTAGGGGGATTTTTGATCTTACCCTACGCTTACATGGTTTTCAGGTATGTTTTATTCGTACAGATGCATTCGATTTATATTTTTTATTCTAGAGACTGTATACCTTTGTTTCTTTATGCTTGTTTTACCCTTTTATATACCATGCATTTATCTGTTCTTATACCCGCAGAGTTCCACCTGGAACTCACCACCTCTCGTCTCTCTTTTTGTCTCAGGTAGTTGATAGTCACGTCTCGTGATGCCAAGAAAGGATCCAGCTGTCAGTCCCTTGTTCAATTATTTTCTTATCATTTCCGTACTTTCTTAGTATTTTTATTGTGTTGATGTCGTTTTGGATTTTTTATCATTTCGGATTGTATTTGACTTTTCTTTGGACGTTTATTTAATTACTTCGGCTAGATTTTAATTTGCGCATTTGGTTTATAGAGACTTATTTATTATGTTTACTATCTATCAGTTATATTACTTAATTGTGTGGTTGTGATTTTGTGAATGTCAGCCAAGTGTGGCTGAGCTTTATATATATGGGATGTGTATTAAGTATCAGATTCTCTGCCGTACAGGAGAGGTGTTGCCCGATTTTTTTCCGAGCAAGCACGGGCATCTAGGGGCGTGACAATTTAGTGGTATCAGAGCGTAGGTTGTCGAGGTAATTTGGGAGTTTTTGTTTGTGTATTTTTTCCGAGTTTATCTGATAACAATTTAGTGGTATCAGAGCGTGAGTTTGCGATACCTGCCCATTTTTGGTTTCGGATTGTTGTAGAGTTTATCTGATACCAATTTAGTGGTATCAGAGCATAGGTTACGATGCCTATCTATTTTCGTGTTTTACGAATTTTCTTCGGATTTTGTAGAGTTACTTGGTTCCGGATTTTCGGAGTTTTATGGTGTCATTTTTTTATTCGACTTAGATGTATTGGAACTTGGCGGCAATGGACTCTCCAGGCGATGAGCAAGTAAGTTGATAAATTTACTAGTAGTTTTATATTTTAGTAATACTTGTTAAATATTCTAATAGGATGACTTGTGCATAAGGTATTATCTTTTCTTTTGGTATGATAGAGATATATGTTGATTGTATATAGTGGATGATTTTAGTTGTTCAGGGAAAATGTCGAGTGTGAGTGATGTTTGAAAATAAATTTAGAACTAGAGGATATTGTGAAAATGAATATTGGAGACATTGAATTTGGATGATCTGTTGTGGATGACTTTATTGTGGATCAAGAAGTGATCAATTCTGATTAATGTTTAAGTATAAATTGAAATTAGTGGATATGGTGGATAATGGACTTATGTGATACATTGCCTTCTAACGGTTTATTAGTGGATTTATTGGTGGATTTATGACGGTACGGTTAGTTAGTTAGAAGTTGTCTTTGATTAGTGATTTATGGAGGTTAGTGATATATATATGATGATTGGCTATTAGTGATTTGATATATATACTTGGTGTCAATGATCTTATGGTTGAACGCCTACATGTGAATTTGATAAGTTGATTGATGGTACTTGATTGCCAGGTGAAAATATTTATGTTAGTAAACTTCAGTATAGGATTTCCTATTGAGAACCCCAGTGAGTAGAGAGTGGATGACGTATGTTTCACTTTGCGAACCTAATGAAGGGATTGGGAATGAATTGATGAAGTGTGGTGGAACTGTAGGTTTCAAATTTGGATGTAGTTGGTTGCGGTTGTAAGGATCGGTTTGTGTTTGGTGATGTAGCTTCTTGCCGCAAGATGATTGGAGATGATTCTGTGTATCTGGTATGGTGATTTTAACTGGTTTGGGTTTTACTTTTGGTACATTGTCGTGACAACTTAGTGGTTTAAAAATGGAGTTGTATCGGATCAGGTCTTTGATGTTCCATTGGTTTAGAACCCCGTTTTGAGTAGGTTGATCTTGTTGTATAGTTCTACTGTTCAAGACCTATACCGATCTGTTCAGATTGGAATTCCTGTCATAAGATTGCTTTGTGACAGATTTGTGATTGTTGGTGCTTGGATGGCTAGAGAGAGAGGGTGAATGTAGCCAGACACTAATTTCTTGCTCTTTTAGGTTTTCTGCACTTGAAGGTTAGCAACAGTCGCGGAAACAATACAAAATAGAGAAACAGAATTGCAAAACCTAAAACCCTAAACTAAGCACAAGCTCAAGACGCTAGCAAGGAGGATTTACAAGGTTCGGGGATAACTCGCCCCTACTCCTTGGCGTGCCCGTGAGGTGGGCGATCCCTTGATCGTCGGCAGATCAAGCCCCGGGAAATCCGGATAAGATAACACCTCCTTCTCGGTGGAGAAACCTCTCCACAGCAGATAGTCTCAAGAAAATGATGGAAATACAGCACAAAGACTAGGAAAGCTTACAGAACGCGAAAAAGACAGTATACAATGCACAACTCACAACCCAGCAAGATCCTGGCAAGAGCCTTCACTCAGCTCCTCCTTCTCGCATGGTGTCTTCTTGCAAAACTTCTCTTGCTGGCTCAAAGCTCTCAAGATGCAGTAGCTTCAAAGAATGCTCAAGAGTATGCTTCAAGGTATCTGATGAATGAATGTTGTCGCTAGAGGAGCTCAAGAGTTTTAGCCAAAGAAAAGATCCCTTCTCTTCTTCGCTAGCCAGCTCTTAACCTGCTTCTCGCCATGTTACCAGACGCTCCTCTGCAGCTCGCCAGCTTCTCATCTGCAACAGCCCAGCTACCCCTGACCTCCTCTGGACTCACTGAACCCTCTCCAGTCGAGCCCCAGGTCATCAGCTTCTCAGCCGTTGCAGCTCGCGCCAGAAGACGTTGTTTCCTGCAAACGGAAACCAGCCAAACTGTCGTAGTGAAAGACTCAGTTGACCCTCCTTGATTAATCCCTGAGTTACCTGCACACTTAGCAGATGTTTAGCACAGCAAATCAACAGAGAATCAATTATCAGGAATTCAGAACAGATAACAGTAGTGTTCAGAAGAAAATCAGAATGCGATCAGAAACTTCTGACAGCGTATTTGAATTAAAGTCAGCTACTGATTGGTCCCCAGACCGATCAGAGATGACCTTGATCGGTCACCAGACCGATCAGGGTAAGCCCAGACCGATCAGGCTCCAGCCTGATCGGTCCACAGTGAGAAAACTGGGATCGCGACTTCTCGTGATCGGTCACCAGATCGATCACCTGACCAATCCACCCCTTTACTGAGGGTTTCTCCAGCTTCGCAGGCCAAACCCGCTGATCGGTCACCTGACTGATCAAGTTGTGCCCTGATCAGTCTGGTGACCGATCAGGTCACTCCCTGACCGATCAGGATCTATCCTGATCGGTCCGGGTGAGGAACTCGAGACATTTGATCGGTCAAGCTGATCGATCAAGGTTTCTAACGAATCCTACTAACCTCTCCCTGATCGTTCACCAGAATGATCAGGAGCCGAATAGAATCCTTTCTGTTCTCTCACTGATCGGTCACCAAACCGATCAGGAGTCGAACAGAAGCCAAACAATCTTTCTGTTCTCTCCCTGATCGGTCACCAAACTGATCAGACTTCTCTAGATCGGTCACCAGACCGATCCACAATAGGGAGTTCATGCCAACTCCCTGATCGGTCACCGGACCAATCCAGTCAAGACCAATTCCACCCTGAGTCTAGAGAACAGCCTCCCTAGCCTTCTCTAACTCATTCTGGTCCCAGAGAACGAGCTCACGTGCCCTCTCCGACCAGTACACGCATTGCTCAGTTCCCCGAACCGATCCAGTCAAGACCAATTCCACCCTGAGTCCAGAGAACAGCCTCCCTAGCCTTCTCTAGCTCATTCTGGTCCCAGAGAACGAGCTCACGTGCCCTCTCCGACCAGTACACGCATTGCTCAGTCCCCCAGACCAAGACTTCATGCCCAACTTCACTCAATGGGACTTCGTTCAACCTAGAATCCCAAGCTAGGACCTGGCTTCACTCACCAGGGTTTCAATCACCCGGCTTCAGTCACCTAGACCCGGCTTCACTCACCGGGGTTTCCATCACCTAGCTTCCCTAGCTAGGACCTGGCTTCACTCACCAGGGTTTCAGTCACCCGGCTTCACTCACCGGGGTTTCCATCACCTGACTTCACTCACCAGGACCCGGCTTCACTCACCGGGGTTTCCAATCACCTGGCTTCACTCACCAGGACCTGACTTCACTCACCGGGATTTCCAATCACCTGGCTTCACTCACCAAGACTTTCAGTCACCCGGCTTCACTCACCGGGAGTCGTGCCCAGTCCCCGACCAGGACTTAAAACAGACTCATCTCATTAACCTAAACTAAAATCGGTGTTAACACCAAAACAACAATCAGGGTCAGACTACATCAACAATCTCCCCCTTTTTGTTGTTTGACAACCCGATTTTAAGTTTAGGTAATTGAAATCAATTGTCTCAAATTTCACCATCGTAAAGAATCAGGATCCTCCCCCTATAACAGTTAGACTCATAATTATCCTAAACTTAACTAACCACACTCTCCCCCTTTGTCAAACACCGAAAAGGGTGTAGATGGGTTGTTAAGTTTGGCATACCTCCCCCTCAACCCAGGGGTTATACCAAAATAACAAAATATATGATTAATTGTGAAGGTATATGAAAACATATGATAAAGGTAAAGCAGGATAAAACAATCATACGCATCATATGAACATGGAATAGGAAGGAAAAAAAACATGACCTAGCAATAGCAAGTAATACAATAAATCAGTCGGATAGTCAGATGCATAGCAAAGCATCAAAGCATAGTCAAACACATCATAAAGTCATAGAAGCAAGATCAGAATCATAGTACAAACACAATCAATCCTCGGCAGGGGGGGTTCGTCAGCCTGCATAGGGTCAAATGTAGTGTCATCATCTGGTAGGAATGACCCTGGGGCAGTACTGCTGGAGGGCGCAGCTCCATGAGGTGTAGGCTGGTACGGATTACCAGCTGCCCAGGCGCGCCACTCAGCAAGCCATCCCTGCTGATCAGAACGCATCCCAGAGACCTTGGACTCGACCGTGAGTAATCTGCGGTCGATAGACTGCACCGCAGAGCTGATCCCCTGTCGCCAGAGCTCGGATACATGAAACTCGTGCTGCATGGCCTACTCCAGCTCTGCGACCTGCCAGCGAAGATCAGGATCTGGCTCGTACTCATAGTCGGCTGCAGCGGGTGCCTCCTGATGTGCAGCCGGAGCTGCTGGTACCTGTACGTGGGCTGCCCGTGGTAACTCTCCTAGACCTCGCCCATTCTTCCATCGAAGGCCCTGGTCCTGAGGTCCAACAATGATGCCAGACTTGGCAAATGCGCGTTTGCCAAGTCGGCAATCCTGTCGAACCATGGGCACGGTCCTGCCCTTGGTCACATCAATACCAACTGATTGAAGCCAGTCAGTGATAACATGACCAAAAGGCATGTAAACCGTGTGACGGCTGGGACTATAGGTCATGATGGAGCCGATAATGTACGCCGTGATATCAAAGTCCAGTAAGTGATGCATCCCGTAGAGCAACAAGAAATGGTAAGGGCGGATCTCAGCAAGGGGTTTGGAAGTTATTGGCAGAATGCAGTTTGTGATAATCTTGAAAAGGATATAATCGATAGGAGAAAGACGAAGGGTCGTAAAAGTAGGAAAATCAGGCCCTAACTCATCGAGGCCATCCGGCCTAGGGTGTCCCAAAAAGTGCTCATAGATGGAGTCGGGGGTGACTCCCTCAAACGGAGGTACCAAAGGATCCGGGACCTCAGGGTAGAAGGAATAGAAGTTTGGCGATCGTCGAACGCCAAGAAACTCAAAAAAATTACTGTAGGTAAAGTCAAGGTTTGTTTTGGCTACCCTAGTTGTAAATTCAAAACGCCCTTGTAGTCCCAGTTGAAGATTGTTATAGAATTCTGATACAAGGTCAAGGTTGATGGTTCTCTCGATAGAAAGGAAAAAAGTCAAGATTGTAGAAGTCAATAACCTCTTTAATAGAGGGACAGTGCTCATACAAGAAAGGCCTATCAATCGATCGACACGGGAGAAGTTTGAAAGTCCGATTTTGAAAACCTTGTTCAAAGGCGGAATTGGGGAACCTAGAGCTTGAGGAAGGTTGGGGCCTAGCCGATGAAGAGGGAGCTCTCGATCGTGAGGTACCCTCAGCCGGTTCTTTGCCCTTGGAGGATCTCCTAAGGATTGGATAATAGATCATTCCACAAAGATGATATTAGGTTTAATCAGTGAGATTAAGGAAAATAATCAAATGAATATAGTTTGATCAGTTTAGAACATTATCAGTGAGGTTTGATCAAGTGAACAAGTGACAACAAGATTTGATCCAGGGAAGGTAACAGCACACAAAGATGGAATGGACCAAAACAACAAGTCACGGCACACAACCATTTGATAAGGGAAGGTCACGGCAAAGGATGATAAGAACACACCACAAATTGAAATAACATGGTTAGCAAGAAAAACATGACTTATGAAGTAATAACAAGGTAAGATTGACAACAAAATGCTTACTTAGGTGCCATGGTGGCTGGGGAGGGTCATGACAGTCTTGAAGAAGAAAAAAACTGGCAGATCTTTCGTAAGAACTTGCGCAGGTGATGAGAACCCAGCGGACTTGCAGATGGAAACAGCTCCGACCTCTCAAGAACTCACACCTCTCAGGCAAATCGCAGGGAGTAGGTCGCAAGAAGCCACGCGCAGGAAGAAGAGGCTTGGAGAAACTCAACAGTAGACTCTCAAGATGATTTTCGCAGGTAGAAGAGGAACAATGGGAGTCGGAAGTGGAGACGTGATTAAACGGGTTGGTGACCGATCACCAACCAAATTTATTGTGATCGAACGGATCACCGTTCGATCTGAGGGTACCCAGACCGATCAGGAGGTCTGGGTCCTGATCGGCTGGGTGACCGATCAGGGAAGCCCCTGATCGGTCTGTCGATCGATCAGGGAGCGAACAGAGAGTTTGCAAAAAATTTTGTGAACCTTCTGATAGGTCGGTGGGCCGATCACCAAGGTGGCCAGATCGGTCAGTGGACCGAACAAAACCAAGACAAAAAGATTTCTGTGGGTTGTCGAGGAATTGCTTGATCGGTCAATTGGACCGATCAGGCCAACTCCTGATCGGTCCGGTGACCGGTCAGGGAGGTCCCTGATCGGTCTGTGGATCGATCAGGGATCAAACAGAAAGTTGTGAGCCTTCTGTGAGCTCACTGATCGGTCTGTGGACCGATCAGCTATCTCCTGATCGGTCTGTGGACCGATCAGATATCAAAAATTTTCTGATACGATTTCAGAAATCGTAGTATCAGACTTCCTATCGATCAGATGGATATTGGAGGTGTTTTCTCGACTAGAATTGATCCTTTAACAAGAATCAAAGGTCCTTATAGATTTAACAAATCAATTTGCTCCACCCAAGTGAAGTCAAACTCAATCAAAGCATTCATCCAATTAGAACATTCATCCAATGAAAAACAAGTTTGTGTCAAAATAAGTTTCCAATCAAGTTTCCTTGATTGGAATGTCCAAGTATGATCATGAAGCCAAATACACATGTATTATGCATTGTTTTTCCCCATACTTGGTCAACATAATGATTTTTGTCTCGTCAACCTAATTTCTCAAGGGATGCATTAACATTTTGAGTAATTAGGTTGATCCTAGCATCTCACCCCATTTCTAGCAAACAAAAATATTTTGTTAAACCTTATAGTTTGTGTGAGATGTCCCCAAGTTGCCCAATAATTGTTCCCAACAATTTGAAATGATCATGAAGGGTTTTGTATGCTTTTCAATTCTATGAAGCACGACACATTCCCAACTCCCTTCGTAAGAAACTAAATTCATTCTCGGGGAGTGGTTTAGTGAAAATGTCTGCTAGGTTCGATTTTGACTCTACATGTGAGAGTACAATATCTCCCCTAGCAACATGATCTCTAATGAAGTGGTGACGCACTTCAATGTGTTTGGTCCTAGAATGGTGGACTGGATTCTTTGTTAGGTTTATTGTGCTTATGTTGTCACACAACACTTGCACACCCTTGTAGGATAATCCATAGTCCTCTAATGTGTGTATCATCTACAACAATTGTGATACACTCTCCCATGGCGATATATTCTGCCTCGGTCGTGGAGAGAGCAACACAATGTTGCTTCCGACTTGACCAACTCACTAATGATGACCCTAAAAATTGGCAACCCCCACTTGTGTCCTTCCGATCCAACTTGCACCCAGTATAGTCGGAATCGGTGTAGCTAATTAAGTCAAATGACTCGGTACGGGGGTACCAAAGACCAACTCCAATTGTGCCCTTAAGGTATCTCAGAATTCTCTTAACAGTAATTAAATGAGATTCCTTGGCACAGACTTGGTACCTAGCGCACATACCCATAGCAAAAAGAATATCAGGTCGACTAGCTGTGAGGTATAGCAAACTACCTATCATGCTCCGATATTGAGTTAGGTCAACAGGCTTGCCACTCTTATCATTGTCTAATCTTGTGTTTGTCGCCATGGGAGTGGTTACCTCTTTAGAATCACTCATGTTAAATTTTCGAAGCATATCTTGAGTGTATTTCGATTGGTGCACATGGATTCCATCTCAAGTTTGCTTGATTTCGAGTCCAAGGAAGAAAGTCAATTCTCCTACTAGACTCATCTCAAATTCACTCTCCATGTGTCCAATAAATTCATTCAAATAGCCCTTATTGTTGGAGCCACAAATTATGTCATCGACATATACTTGTCCTATAAAGATATTGTCACCATCTCTTCGTAGAAATAGTATAGGGTCTATTTGCCCTCTCACGAAGCCTTTTTCGATTAGAAATATCGACAACCGCTCATACTAAGCCCGAGGTGCTTGCTTAAGGCCGTAGAGTGCCTTCTTGAGCTTGAACACGTGGTTTGGAAATTCGGAATTCTCAAACCCCGGAGGTTGTTCGACATAGACCTCTTCTCTTATGAAACCATTTAAGAAGGCTGATTTGACATCCATTTGATAGAGTTTGAAACCTCTATGTGCTACAAATGCAAGCATCAATCGGATGGATTCTAATCGTGCCACGGGAGCATAGGTCTCATCGTAATCAAGGCCTTCAACTTGACTATAGCCCTTGGCTACTAAGTGTGCCTTGTTTCTCACGATTTCTCCCTTATGGTTCAATTTATTTTTGAAGACCCATTGGGTTCCAATAATGGTGGTCTTCTTAGGTCTAGGGACTAAGTCCCAAACTTGGCTTCTCTCGAACTGACCTAATTCATCTTGCATAGCAATGATCCAATCGGGATCGTCTAATGCTTCGTCAATTTTCCTAGGTTCAATTCCTAAAATTAAGGCAACTTCATTAGCCTCATTCCTAAAGAATGATCTAGTCCTAACCCCATGATGGATATCTCCAACAATTTGGTCTTGGGGATGACTAGAGGCTAACCTAGTTTACCTTGGTATTGGAGGTGCTTCTTGGATGGTGTCACTAGGCACAAGCTCAACCTCAGGATCCGGCTGAGCTACATGTTGTCTAGGTTCACTGTCATCAATCTCATCNATTGAGATCTTAACTATTCATTGAATGTCCGCAATACAATTCACAGCATGAGAGAATTTGTGATGAATTCACAACTAGTGATTATCTCTACATGTGCAATTGTGAAGTATTGAAATTGTCCCTAGTCGATGAATTGATAAATACGGACACTATCAATTCTGTTGAGACTAGCATGGGTTATTCTCTAATCAGCTGATTCTCACTAGCTGGTGACATTGGGATGTCCGGAGATAAACATGAATGCTAGTTAAGGGAACTAGTTCATTGGAGTGACTGGCTGTAAAACTTCATATGGTAATCTACATATAGATATGTCAATAAAGTTCTTACTGCAGCTTAAGTGCGATGTTCCTTTGACTTGCGGTGTTCAAGTCATCTTGGTCATGAAGACTTATACTTTGACATCTTAAGCAAGCATCTCCAAGGAGGTGTGGACCCGGGATGATTGGGTATAAGCCGAAGTGCCCGAAGATGTTTGAACAGCCTACAAAGGATTCACCACTCCTTGCGAGGAGATGTATACCCAAGGCGTATCGTCGGATTATTACTCGAAGCCTCTGACCAGAGCATCACATGATCAGAGTATGAATATCTCAGATACTTGAGAGTAATTAGAATCCGTTGGACGAGAAAGACATTGCTTGGGCTAGGTGTGACGTAGTCAGCCTAGTGGGGACTGACACACATAGACCATGTCCTGAACCAAGTGGGTATAAGATGGTGAAGGGAATGAGGCACGATTCATTAGAGCTGCTGAAGGGTTTCAGAATAATTTTTGAGGTCAACCGTTGATCTTTCGATTAATTGGGGATCATGATGTACTACTAGGTGCCACTCATGATCGTTCTATAATTGGTTAATTATAGACGGCCAACATAAATTGAAATCCTATTTAGTCACACGCACTACGAGTAATCCGAGGGATTTAAAACGAGTTGAAAATTAGATTTTCCGATTAAGAGAGATAAGTCGAATCTGAATTTTTCAGAGACGCATCGGAAGCATAAAATGGCTAAGACTTTTGAAGACTTATTGAACGAATTAAATGAGTTTAATTCGTATAGTTTTAGCTTGGATTTAGCCGGCCAAAGAGGGTCCCCACCCTCTTTGTTTGGCCGGCCACAACAAAAGGGGACAACAGAATTTTTGTTTCAAATTATAAAATAAACCGAGCATGGTTTGTTTTATAAAATTATGGATAAAGAAATTTATATAAAGAGATTTATTTTTCATGGAAACTAAAATGAACCATGAATTGGTTTATTTTATTTTATAAAATCAATAATAGATTGATTTACCATGATAAAGAAATTTATATCAAGAAATTTCTTTCCATAAGAAAAGGGAGACATGGTTGTTTTTATCATAAATTAAATTATGATAAAAACTTGGCATGATGGAATAATTCATAGAAAAATTTATATGATAAATTTCTTATGAAAATTTATTCTATAAAAAGGAGACTTGGCGATTGAGAGGCTACTATATAAAGGAACCAAGGCAAGGCTTGGAGATTAATCTAAGAGATCTAGAAATAAGCCCTCTCTCTCTCTCCTTCTCTCCCTCTCCCTCCTCTAGTGTCGCCGGCCCTAAAAGGAGGACTCCTTTGTTGCCGTGAGCTTCATCCACCAAGCAGCTGCCGAAGAAGAAGAAGAAGCAGGCGCAACTTCTTCCTTCCTCCCGGAATCTTGATTCTGTTCTTCGTTTGGTGATTAGTCTACCCATCTCTCACTTGGTATTCTTGTCGTGCCTTTGGAGAATCTAGTAGTTCTTGTCAGCACGAAACTCGTGGCTTTGCGAAGTCATCCCGACGAAAACTCGACGTGGACGCGAATAGAGGCGGAGCTTCCAAGGGACGCTTACGGTTGGATCTCGTCCCTTCCTTCGAGTTACGCGAGGTATTAAGTAAATTAGTTTACTTTCTGCAAAATTTTAATATATGATCATGTCTACATAATATAAGGTTGCATGCTTAGATGTGCGGTTAAATAATTTAGGAAATTATTTATGCTAAATCTTCCGCTGCACGTAATAAATTTTAAAATTACGAACCCGCATCCATGTCAACATGCACCCGGTCCCAACACTACACACCATCGATCATAAGGTAGCAAACTGTGACCTGATAAGGTACGCCCTTAACGCTTTCCCAAGAAACACTTTGTGGGCATCTATGGTAGATGCGTACAAAGTTTTAAGGGATCTTTCTAAAATTAAGTTAGATGAACTATTTTCTGAATTAGAATTGCATGATCAGACTAACTGCAATCTGGTCGAGAAAGGCATCGCTTTTGTTACAGGTAAAGCTGGAAAGACAACCAAGAAGAAGCCTCAACCTGTACCAGAGTCTGATTCAGACTCAGACTCAGACGGCAGCGAGGGAAATCGACCGAAGCTGGTTCGGCTAGCCCGGGACTACTACAAAGAATTAAAGAACCAGACCATCAAAAGGAAAGCCAGCCGAAGAAAGGATGAACCAGCTGAACCCTCAAATGAAAAGAACAAACCAAACGTGACCTGTTACGAGTGCAAGAAGAAAGGTCACTATAAGACTGAATGCCCCAATATGAAGGAAACAAAGAAAACAAGAAAGAAGAAGGCACTTCAAGCAACGTGGGACGAGTCCTCCTCCTTCTCCGAAGAAGAGGTCCCACAGTCGTACCTGCTCGCACTAACCACTTCAAAAGAAATCGAGACTGAGTCGGAATCGGAGCCGGACGACGATAAACTTATATTTTCAGAGGATGGAGAAATAACTGTAAGTGGTTTTACTAGAAATCAGTTAAATGAATTAATTGCGTATCTTTCTCGAGACTTGGCGAAAGATAAACTCCGAGTCGAATCTCTCCGATAGGAAGTAAAACTCCTGAAAGAGGGAGCTGACTCTAGATCCTCAACTGAGAAGGTTCAAGAAGGAACCTCTACTCAAGTTGAAAAAATTGAGAAGGAGAACTCCTCCTTGAAAACTCTAGTCAAGGACCTAAGAGCAGCTTTAGAATGGTTCACTTCTGGTTCCAAGGGTCTTGTCATGATTCTTGGAAAACAGAAGTCGGTTCTAAATCGATCCGGATTAGGCTATAGAACCATGTCTAGACAAAGATCATACTATGCTGTGCTGAACCAGTCCAGACCTAAAGTTCAGGCATGGGTACCCAAACTGTACCTGAACAAACAAACTGGATCAAATCAGTATTGGACCCCCAAAGACAAGATTCACATCTTGCCAAACCATTATCGTGGCTTTAGTCCAGGGGGATCCAAATTAAAAATAATATTCATAGTTAGATAAATTTCAATTCGTATTTTCAAATTGCATGATTGTTTGTTTATTTAATTTCTGTAATTTACCATGCCTAGAATTAGGACTGGTTAGTTTAAGGACTGAACCAACTTAACTGAATTTTGAACAACATAGTATTGGGTGGCGATGAGATGATAGTACGTTAGGGAAGCTTCTTCTAATAAGGTCAAGTATACTCTACTTGGTCTCTTTAGATTGGTGAAACTAGCCGAAGCTACCGATCCAAGACCCAAACTAGTTAGACCAGACTTTTTCAAGAAATAATTTTGAAAATGAAATTTCTTTAAAAGGCTTTGTCAAGGAAAGGGTTGATGATCCAATAAGGCTACGACCAAAGAAGGCCTAGTACCTCGCCAAGACCTGGAAGGCAATTTTTGAAATTCAAATTCAAATTATTCTTTGTCAAATTCAAATCTAACACAAATTTTCAGTTAATTATAGATTCAAACATTTTTTTAATAAAACACAAAATCAACTGTTTTCAAAATTAATTTAAGTTTTTCAATAAATCATAATTTTTCAAAATAATTCAATTTACTTGTCTCACAAAAACCCATAAGGCAAACATGATTGACAACTCTAGAATGGGTAAGATGGTAAAAATTAACTTAATTAAAAATTCATTTAACATCTGTATTATTGTTTAAATAACATTAAATCTTGTAGTTTAGAATGGAGTCAAACCATGGTCAAAGTAGTCAAACCATGGTCAAAGTAGTCAAACCATGATCAAAGTGGTCAAACCATAGTCAAAGTAGTCAAACCATGGTAAAAGCAGTCAAACCATGGTCAAAGTAGTCAAACCATGGTCAAATGGTCAACAAAACATCAAGGTTGTCAATTCCAATCTAACCCAGGCGCCCGTGACTCCTCGGGCGCACCCACAACACTTTCACTTCGTTCAAGGCAGAAAAACTGCCATAACACCCTAACCAGGGCGCCCGACCCTTTTGGGAGCCCCTAGGAACGGTCAAAGGCAGCAAAGCTGCCATCCCAATCTGACCGGGGCGCCCGGGCCATCACGGGCACCCCCGACCAGCATTAGGTCACTGCTAAAGGCAGTAGACACTGTCCCGGGCGCCCGGGAGCTCCCGAGCGCCCTAGCCAAAACATCTATATAAGGAACCCAAATCTCCTCATCTTGCCACACCCAAAACCTTTCTCCTCTCTAACTCTTTTCCTTCCAAGGCAACTAAGTGACGTTCTTGCTCTCTCAACCTCGACCATGCCTCCCCGAACGGCTACTCGGTATAATTGTTTTTTTTTTTGCATTTAAAATTATTTTACGTGAATTCCTTTTTATTAAATGCATGCTTCTTATCTTAGAAAACGCCGAGCAAACCAATCAAACCCCAGTACCGAACCTAGTCCCGATCCTAGGTTTCCTACCCTAGAACTTTGTAATAAATTCGCTAGAACAATTTATAAACCTATCAAAACGAGTTATCTCAATCGGCATTTCTTCACTCAATCTTGTCCATTGGCCATGAACGTCATCAATTTTTACCAACTAGACAACCTTGTATTCTGCACTCATCCCATCAACACATCCCTATGTGCAGAATTGTATAACAACATAGTCTGACAAGATGATCTTATGTTTGTCACTACCGTTCAAGGGATGCCCTTGGCAATTTCACCTTCATTGCTCAACCAATTTCTTGGACAACGACTCTCTCAGTCCACCTTTTGCTGCTATCCTCCAAGGGATCCTCCCTTTGATGATTCTTACTCTCACATTGACCTAGACACTCTATGCTCCTACTTCTATAGGGACGCTAGAAACCCTTTGGCCAGACGATTTCAGTCTGTTGACCTTCAAGTCCAAGACTACGCTTTTTATAGAGTTCTAGTCCACTGCATTCTGCCTTTATCTACTAGAGACGTCGCTACCATGCGACCATTTCACACTTTCCTACTATACGCATTGATTCATCATCTTGATATCGACATTGGACTCCACATGTTCCACACGATTCTACATGCGTCCAGTGTTACAACTCAGGGACAGGTTCGGACCCCCTATTGCCACATCATCACCTCCATTCTTCATCATCACGGTCGTAACATCACAGATGGAGAGATAACCGCGATGACTGATTTCGATGAGATAGGATTTAGGAACTTTTCCCTAGCGGGCATAGAGGTCTCAAATACCGGGGTTTTGTCGTGGAGGCGTCAGAGAGCCGGACCCTAGATCGACTCCAATGAGGACGTTGAGGTCAATGTCGCAGATCTGGCAGCCGAGGTTCGAGAGCACATAGACGAGCCCCCACCACCGACACTCTACGAGAGAGTGACACGACTTGAGACACAAGTCCAGAGCCTACGGGAGGAAGTAGAGGCAAATCATGCTGAAGAAATGGAGGCAAATCAGGCTCATTACACTGACTATATGAATGCCCTTAGAGCCGATAGGGAGACCAGTGACGCACGGTATCATGAGATGATGGCGCTATTTCGATCCTGGCAGCTCAGCTCATCTGATCATCCTGGTCCCTCCTCCTAGATTAGTTTGGCATTGTATGATTGACTATTGGACTACCCCTACTGAGTAGAGTTGACTTATATTTGACTTGTATGACTATGTTGGTTCTCTATTTTACCAGCTGACTTATGGAGTTGACTATTTGCTTCTGTTGATTATCTAATCTTTATTAGGATTATGCTTGGTAGAATAGGTGTACTTCACTTCTGTTTTTCTTACTGCTTTACTCGATTTAAAATCAGCTTCTAAAATAATTTTAAACTACCTTTCTTGATTTTCAAAATCTTTTTACAATTTTAAAATCAATTTTTCGACTTAGTTTTGTTTGAAAAACTACCCCCTTCAAAACTAGGGTCTTTTTCGTAAATGGACTTAGCTTAGGCCCTAACCCTAGAACTGCATGCACCTATAGATCTAGAAGCCAGCATCTCACAAGCACCTTAGGGTACTTTTGATTGATAACCTAGAATGGGTTGAGATGCTTAGGTCTTTGCCTTAATTCAAGATGCTTTAAGTCAGTGCATCTGCAGTAATTGGGGCACTAAATACAAATTGAACAGTAATTAGGTTAAGTGTCAAGATTAGAACATTTAACTTGAACAGAATACTTAACTTGACTAACCCTAGCAAAATTACTGTTTATAACAGTTAGTAAGTAGCTAATTGGGTTAGACAGGACCCTAAAGAGATAATTGAAATTGGTTTGGTTCAGTGTATATCTTGAATTGGTTCAGTACAGCATATTATTCTTTTTCCATATCCTTATGCAATTTATTTTTTGCTATATTGCTTTATTTTTTGATATATGGCAAAGGGGGAGAGATAGGAAAGGAGAGAAGCTTTAAAATTTTTTTTCAAAATTCAAAATTTTAAAAACTTTATCCTTTCTTCAAAAAGTACTTAATCTAAGTTTTTTTTCAAAACTACTAAGTTTTTTTTCAATACTATTTCAAAACTATTTTTTTTAAAAACTGTTTCAAAAGTACGTGATCTAAATTATTTTCAAAATTGATTCTAAGTACTTGACCCAAGCAGTTTTCAAAAGTTTTTAAATACTTAAACTTAACTATTTTTTTAAAAACTGTTTCAAAAGTACTTGATCTAAATTGTTTTCAAAATTGATTCTAAGTACTTGACCCAAGCAGTTTTCAAAAGTTTTTTAAATACTTAAACTTAAGTTATGTTCAAAATATCTCTAAGTACTTATTTCTAAACTTCTCTAATAGAAAAGTTTCTAAGTATAGAGCTTCTAAAAGTACTAAAGAGATTGAAAACTTTTAAATGTTTCTAAGATGTTATTGACATGAAAATTTTTCTAAATTTCCAAAAATAAATTTTCCAAAGTGCTCAACCAAATTTTTGTTGGAAAAAGTCTTCTAAAAATAACTTTTGAGAAATATTCTAAATATTGAAAAATTAACTCCATCTTTAAACTTAGAAATTTTTTCAAACCACACGAACCTTTGAAAAAACCCAGGGGGAGATTCCTTCCAGGGGGAGGAAACTAAACTGTTAAATCAACTGTATAGATTAACTTAACTTTTTGAATCGGGTTTCCATAAAACAAAAAGGGGGATATTGTTGGTGCAGACAGCACCCAAGTCGAACCTATGTTTTGATAATGGCAAAGGGTTCAAAAGTTAAGATGTTATGTTTATCTAACATGCTAGTTGAGTGTGCAGATTGAAGTCCTAGCAAAGGACTGCTAGGCACCTAGCGAAGGACTGCTAGGCACTAAAACCCTAAGTCTTGGCGACGGGCTGCTGGGCACCTAGCGAAGGGCTGCTAGGAGTCAAAGACCTAGCGAAGGACTGCTAGGCACCAGGCGAAAGACTGCTTGGAACCGAAGACCTAGCGAAGGAATGCTAGGCACCAAGCGAAGGACTGCTTGGTAATAAAGACCTGGCGAAGGACTGCTAGGCACCTGGCGAAGGACTGCTGGGCAAAAGTCCAACCGGAGGAGCTGGTTGGTAACAGGTAAATTCTCCTGAGATGAGTAGGTGAGGACGCATTCCCCGTCGAGGGAACAGTAGGCATCGGTTCGACCTAGGGCTCCATTTTGGAGACCCAAAGTCAGAAGTACTTATAGTAAATCCATGTGTAGTAAATCCATGTGTTCGACCTAGGGATCACAAAATAATATCTACTATCATTCAAAGATATAATTGTGCTACAATCAAATAAATCCATGTGTAGTAAATCCAAAGCGGTAGAAGTACTTATAGCGCTTTTACCTTTGTGTGAAGATTTCATTTGCTTACCCATTTGACATGCATCACAAAGTTTGTCCTTTTCGTACTTGATGCTTGGTAAGCCACTAACTAGTCCCTTGTTGGCCAATTTCCGGATGTTCTTCATGTTCACATGTGCCAATCTTCGGTGCCAAAGGGTAGACTCATCTTCTTTTGACATGAAACACTTGATAGAAGCATTAATAGCACTTTTAAAAGAAACTTGATAAATATTATCTATCCTTGTGCCTACTAGTACCGTGTCAAGTGTGTCATTTTGTCTAACTAGACATTGACTTGAATGAAAATCAATTGTGTAACCCGCATCACACAATTGACTGACACTTAGGAGATTAAATGTCATCCCCTTGACTAGAAGGCCATTTTGAATTCTAAGACATTCGGATATGTGAATGTCTCCTATCCCTATAACCTTCAGGCTACCATTGTTACCAAAAGATACATTACCTCTATTTTTGCTTTGAAGGGTAGTGAATAAAAATCTATCACCGGCCATATGTTTGGAGCACCCACTATCAACGAACCAAGTTGATAGATGCTCCCCCTCAATCAAAGCCTACATAACACGAAAAATGGAAGATTTAGGTACCCAAATCTTGGGACCTAAAGCATCTACAATGCATGACTTAGGCACCCATGCCTTGACCACTTTCTTTTGAACCCTAGGAATCTTAGGTGATCTAACATGAGTCCTAGACATTAAGGAGACAAATGATGGTTCTTTAGGTCGGTAACCAATACCGGCCTTGTTGTAAACCGCCCTTTGTGCATTTAAAATCATATCTAAAGTCTTAGAGCTAGTTGAGAATTTCTCAAGAACACTCTTGAGTTTCTCAACCTCACTCTTCAAAGATTTGTTCTCATCTTCTAGCATTTCTACATGCAAGTCATCAACATCCTCATCTTTAGAGGATTTCAATTGCTCTACTTCTACTTTTAATGATTTAACCTTTTCTTTTGACTTATTTAACAAATCGGTTAAACATGCAATGGTTCTATAACATTTGTCTAATTTGGGAGAAATTACCTCTTCATCATCCGAAGATGATGAAGCTGTGTTTGAGGAGTCCATGGATTTCTCATTGCTTTCTTGATCTTCAAGGGCCATGAGTGCTACATGGCGAGTACTCTTCTCCTCCTTCTCTTCTTCGGATGAACTAGATGGTGATTCATCCCATGTGGCCTTCAAGGCCTTCTTTTTCTTCTTTGATTTCTCCTCCTTCTTCTTTAGCTTTGGGCAGTCCTTCTTGTAGTCTCCTTTCTTGCTACACTTATAACAAGTAACATTAGACTTATCAATTTTAACTTCACTAGAATTACCTTTGCCCTTGTAGCGTCAGCTCTTCCTCATCATCCTCCTTACGAAATTGGCCATCTCGGATGAAGAAGATTCGCTACCATCATCCTCCTCGGATTCGGACTCGGATGAAGAAGAAGAGACCTCCTTCTCCTTGTTCTTCTCCTTCTTCTTTTCCTTTTTCTTGGTCTTGTCCCCTGCCACAAGACCAATCCCCTTCTCCTTGGGGCCTTTGTTAGCCATTTCATGGAGCTCCATTTCACAAAATAAATCATCCAATTTGATAATTGACAAATCCTTAGAAACCTTGTAAGCATCCACCGTGGATGACCACAAGGCGTTCCTTGGAAAAGCTTTTAAATCATACCTTACAAGGTCGCGGTTCTTGACCTTTTCGTCAATGGAGTGGAGACCGTTGAGAACTTCTTTGAATCTACTGTGAAGGTCACTTACCGTTTCACTCTCCTTCATGGAGAGATTTTGTAGTTGATTAAGAAGCAAGCCCCTCTTGGCTATTCTCGAGTCTCGGGTGCCCTCATGGAGTTCGATGAGCTTGTTCCATAAATCCTTTGTGCTTGTAAAGGGACTAACTTTGATTAGTTGGTCCTTGTTCATTCCACATTGCAAGGTAACCACCGCCTTCGCATCGGCTTCTCCTTTGCGGGTTTGCTCAGCCGGCCAACGTGAGGACTCCAATTCTTTTCCCTCCGCGTCTCTTGGAGGAATGAAGTCTTCCTTCATGGAGAACCATATTCCAATGTCGGCCTTGAGGTAGTACTCCATGCAAGACCTCCAATATTGAAAATCTGATCCGTTGAAGAAGGGAGGTCAGGTGGTGCTAAATCCTTCTCTCAATGCCATTGTTGATAGCTCTCGGATGTTAAGCCGCTTGAATAGAGCCCCAAGCTCTGATACCACTTGTTGGGGCTTGGATGGCTAGAGAGGGGGGGTGAATGTAGCCAGACACAAATTACTTGCACTTTTAAGATTTCTGCACTTAGGGTTAGTAGCGGCAGCAGAAGAAATACAAAACAGAGTATAAATGCATAAATGAAAAGCATACCAAAAACGCAAATAAGGATCGTTTACAAGGTTCGGGGATAACTTGCCCCTACTCCTTGGCATGCCCTTAATGTTAAGGTAATCGACCCTTAAATGATTGGAAGATCATGGTTTTAATGCGTGTGTGTAAATATGTTTAAGGTTAGAGTGTTATGTTGTATTTGATGTGTGTGATTGAGTTTGTAGGATTTGGAGAATCACACATGGTGGACATATCCGAGGGACGAGAGCCGAGGGAGGAGAGCTCCAAGGGCAAGCCGGGAAGTGGACTTTAAGGGCATACGTGAAGGGTGGCATGAAGGCAAGCCAAGGGAAGGTTTGCGTGCGCATCCTAGGGACGATAGCCAGAGGAAGAGGACTTTAAGGGGCGAGCCAAGGGAGCAGACCTGAAGGCACACGCAAAGAAGAAGGTCCGAAGTGGCTGGAGCTGAGCTGTGAGGCAGGGTAGTTGACTGGCCTTGGGGCAGTCGACTTCCAAAATCCACAGAAAGTTTGCGGCCTCGCACCAGTCGACTGGCATTTGGGCAGTCGACTGATATACCCCAAAAACTAGTCGTTGGCTAGCAATTAATGCTAGGCCAGTCGATTGCCTCTGGGGCAGTCGACTGGTGCGGGGCTGGACAGACTGCGAGTCTGTCCTTTTCACCTATAAAAAGTGCACCTTTTTGGACGTGCACGGTACGGTTCCGTATAGTGTCGAAGTGATGCTCGTCTGAAGAGCATTTTTCATTTCCTCTCTTGTATTCTACTGTATTCTGAAAAGAGGAAGATCGACTATAAAGGTTTCTCCACCTCAAGGAGAGTTTTTGATAGTGAAAAGTGGTGCTCGCGACGTGGATCCTTGGACTAGTCACCCATCTGGGTGGATACCACATAAACGATAAGTGTTAGCATTGTAATTGTTTTTCATTTGCATATTATTTCCGCTGCGCTAACAAATTTGTAGAGATCCAATCCGAAAAAGTGCATTCACCCCCCTTCTGCACGCCAGAAACGATCCTTCAGTTGGTATTAGAGCGAGTGCGTTTCGGAAGAACTAACCGTCAATCGGAACAAATTTAATGGCGTTTCAAGAGGGATACTCTACAGCACGACCACCTTTCTTCGACGGGAACGACTTCGCTTACTGGAAAGGTAGGATGCAATACTCTCTCATGAATGATATTGAAAACTGGATCAGTGTTGCAGATGACTTTAAGGCGCCCGTTGATGAAAGAGGAGAACCGACACCGATGAGATCTTGGTCAAAGGAGGTGATGAAGAGGGCGCAATTGATAAGCACCATTTTATTGATTATTTTAATTGCTAAAATCCATGTTTGACCTATGTTTTTATTGCTTAATTATGATTTTACCCTAGGTTTTGGAACTTTATCTCATTTTGGACTTAATTGCAAAATTACACAATTTTTGGATTAATTGGCCACTAATTTTCTGATATATTTTTGTAGGCATGAAAGGATCCTGGACCTAGGGCATATTGGGTCAAACTTGAGTCGGATGTGAACCGGATCGAATTATCAAGCCTACGATTAATCCGGGCCGTCCAATTCAAGAGCGGCTAGATCTGAGCCATCCGGGACGATCTGAAGCAATCCGAGCTAGGGTTAGGGTTGATCAGGCTCTATGATCAAGATCTGAAGGTTTCATCCCAATCAGAGCTAAATCAACCGTTGGATCAAGCAAGGAGGGCTCTAGAGCGTCCATTCACAGATAGAGTTGATCTGGACCATCCGTTGCATATCTGGAGGATCCGAGCTACCACAAGGCAGATCCTGACCCCAGATCATCATCATAAAAGTTTGGCTCAAATCAGATCAAGATCTACCGTTGGATCTCCTCCGATCAATCTGAGCCGTCGATTTGTTCCTATTTAATCAAATGTTCACAGCAGCTTGTTCTTCGTCGCGTTTCCTCGCCGTTCTTCGTCTTCTTCGTGTGTTCATCAGTTCTTCAGTAGTTTTCTTCATCCAAGGGGCGCGACCCCTCAATTCCTTTCTTAGATCATGTGTTAGGTCATTTGGAAGGTTTCATCGGTGAGGTTCTAGCTCAGATTTGCCCAAAAACAGAGCTGTTGAGAGGTTTCCGCAGTTTTGTTCAATTGCTACCTTTGGATTGGTTGTGCTCCATTTCCATCCACCCGAGCTTCTGGAGGGGTTCCCTAGATTGCTTGGATCATCCCCAACTCATCACCAATCGCGGACACAGCTGAATTGAAGGATGCCGAATGGGAAATTCAGTTTTGAGCAAGCTGAGTTGGAATTGAATCGCAGAGACAATTTCTTGATGATTTGCTGAGCTTGCGGGTTCGAGGCTCACTCTTGCTTGACGACCAAGAAGCATTTGAGCTTAGGGAGGATTGAGGATTAGATTTCCATAGCTAATTTCATTGCTTCTAGTTGTAATGTTCGAATTTTGCAGTGTTTCATTTCTGTTCTTGCTTTCAGATTGGTTACATTCGTTTTCTGAATTGTTTAGCTTAATTAGGTTTTAAATCTTCAAGTTAGTTAGTTTACGAGCTTGTTTAGATGGCAACTAGATTTAATTTCAGCTAGTTTGTAGCTTACTTCTTGCGTGCCAACTCCCAGCTTGCGAGCCAAGTTTAATTCTGAATTCTCCTTTCAGTTTCTGAAGTTATTTCAGGTTTCCTGTTCTGAGTTGTTTCTAAGTTTCTTAGTTGTTAACTTCTGCTCTAGCATTAGATCGATAGCTTGTTTAGTTAAAATAGCACTTAATTGTAGTTTTTGCAATTCCATTTCTTGCTGTCATTTTATTTCTGCAAAGAAACCCAATTCTGTTCTGATAACCTGCTGCGTACCACTTTTCTGAACCTGTTCTACATAATAAAACCTGATTTGATTCTTGCATTTAGTGCCCAACGAATTTTACACTGCCTTCCAAGTTTTCAATGCAGTTTGTTCCAATTACATAGTATTCCATATCAATTACTGCATTTTGCATGCTAGCTTTTTATTTCTGCAAAAGTCAGCTACCAATGCTGCGAGTTCCTTGTTTTCAGACCAAAATCTGTATCGAATGATGTCTAATTCTTGTGAATCTTATTTGAATCTTGGATTGAAGCATTCCAGATCAGTCTTTCTGCTGATTTCGTATCCAAATGGTGGCTGCATACCTGTCTTTTTGCTGCTGCAAGTCTGCCACAGATTCCTGCAATTGCTGTTTTGGCAATTTTTCATTCCAATCAGTGAATTGATTAGCCTATTGTCTGAGTATGAGTTAGAGTAATCTGAATTTCTTTTCGAGCATTGGTTTAAACAATTAATCCCAGCTTGTGCGTATCAGTTAGGTCTGCGTGCCAATTTCTGAACATTGCAGTGTTCTTGTGCAGTTTCTGAATTTTCATTCCTCCATCAGCTGTGTTGAGTGATAAGTTCAGTTTCTATTGCGGCAATTCAACTTAATATCTGCTGAATTATGTATCAACTGAAACCCAGCAAACTGATTGACTTTAGCTTGAATCTTAGGCGGCTTGTTTTGAATTTTTACATTGTATCAGTTCTTAAATTAGCAGCTCTCATTTCTGCATTCAATGTCTCTGAAATTCTGCAGTTGTTTGCAATCCAGTTTGTTTGGGTCTGAGTTCTCGAGATAAAAACATTTTGTAGTGTATGTTTGAGTTCGGAAATAGTTTCTTATGCATTCAATGCATTCTCGAATTGCAAGTTCTTTTCGGAAGTCTCAATGTGTAAATGGCTTGCACTTAGTATCAGATTTTAGCATTGGCACATATGTTTGAAATAATTGTCTTAACTAAAGATTGCAGCCCTGTTTTAGATGCATTTGTTTGTCAATTGTTTTACACTTGAAATCAGATTTTGCTTTCTGGAATTGGATAAGTGCATTGGTTGATTAAGTTTCTCCTTGGTTAAGTGCACAAATTGCATTGCCCTTGTTTGATTCATTGATGTAAGTTTTCTTTCATTTAATTGTGTTACCATTTATAATTGAACTCAAACCCAGAACTTAATTTGAAACCCGAAAACACAAACGACACCTAAATACAAGCGCGAATCAAACAACGTCAACTAGCCCCGAGAAAAATACGACCTGTGGCCCCTATATTACATTTTCATGCTTTTGATTGTAAAAGGGTTTCCAGCACTTCATTTATAAATTCTAAATCTGATGAGCCCATACATTTCGTGACAAATTAATCTAGTATATTTGGGTTCGTCAGCAATCCAATGCCAAGGCCACCACCACACTGCAGTGCGGGCTCTCGAAGGAGCAACTGAACAAGGTGGGACCGTTCAAGAGCGCCAAGGAACTGTGGGACAAATTGGTGGAATTGAACGAGCGGTCAAATGAGTCCAGAAGAGCCAAGAAGGACTTGCTAATCGCCCAACTACAATCCCTATCCATGAAGAGCAACGAGACCATCAGCCAGCTACATGGAAGGGTAAAGGAAGTGATAAATGAGCTCCATGTGATTGGAGAGAAGAACGAGAACCGGGACATCGTCAGGTATGTTCTACAAGCCTTCCCGAGAACCAACTTGTGGGCATCCATGGTTGATGCATACAAGGTATCGAGAGATTTGTCAATTGTTAAATTAGACGACCTTTTCTGTGAATTTGAGCTACACGAGCAAGCTAATGTCTCGGCCAAAGAGAAGGGTATTGTCTTTGTTGCAGAAAAGGAGAAGAAAAGGAATGAGAAGAAGAAAGTGATCTACTCCTCATCATCAGACTCAGAAGAATCCAGTGCCTCCTTGGATAGCGATCAAGAGGCGTTCATGGTAAGAAAATTTCATAAAGCGTTTAAAAGTTTGTCTAATAAGTCCTATGCTAGGAAAGGGTCCAAAGGTAAGGGTACGACCAAGGACATCATATGCTACAACTGCCACCAAGAGGGACACATGAAGAATGAGTGCCCCCAATTGAAGAAAAGAGATGACAAGAAGGAGGAGAAGAAGAAGAGTGAAAAGAAGAAATCAAAGGGGAAGGAGAAGGGTGCCACCAACCTAAAGGCGACATGGGATGATCCATCATTCTCAGAGGAAGAAGAAGAGCAAGTCTCCCACTTTGCTCTTATGGCACAAGACCACTCAGATTCATCAGATGATGAACGAAGCTCAAGTAGTGAAGATGAGAGCTCCTCCACTTCATCATCAGAGTTAGAAGCTTCGGTAAGTGAGGTATACCACTTACCCTCATCTACTTTAGTAAAGATTATTTCAAGCACTAACATGGACTTAGCTAAGGCTAGAAGTAAAATTAAGGATCTAAAAGAAGAAATTGTCATGCTTAAAGAATTGCATGCTAGTTCTACTTCTTCACATGCTTTACATCTTGAAACTGAAAATATGGAACTAAGGAAACAAATAGATGACCTCACAAAGGCCCTTAGGAAATTCCAAGTAGGATCTAGTAACCTGGACATGATCATCAACAGTCAAAGGGCTGTGTATAACAAGGTCGGGTTGGGTTACAAGCCTAAGATAAAGGAAGTATCCTTTGTCTCACTTACCGGTAGGATTGATGCATCTAGGAGACTAGGGGCTAGGGGAACCACAAAGAAGGCATGGGTACCTAAGAGATTTCTAAATGATGCTTATGGATCAACGATATGGGTACCAAAAGAGTATGTTTTCCATGTTGTTTAGGTAAAGGTGAAGGAGGCCTCAACTATGTGGATAGTAGATAGTGGATGCTCAAGACACATGACCAGGGATGTGAATAAATTCACCACTATTGGCTACTTAAGAGAAGGGACGGTCTCCTTTGGGAATAGTGGAAAGTTGAAAATCATTGGTAGGGGCACAATTGAGGTATCTTCCACCATTTCCATACATAAGGTAATTCTAATCAAAGATTTGAAGTTCAATTTATTAAGTGTAAGTCAATTATGTGATGCCTGTTTTAGAGTTAAATTTCATGTTAGGAAATGCATAATAAGGCATAATGAATCAAATACTATCATATTAGAAGGATTTAGAGAGACAAATTTATATTATGTTGATCTTACTTATGCTACTAATAATGTTGCTAAGTGTTTCATGTCTAAAGAAGAAGAAGGATGATTGTGGCACCGGAGACTTGGACATGTCAACATGAGAAGCATTGCAAGAGTGACCAAGGAAGAGTTGGTGAAGGGGCAATCAATGATCAAGTACGATAAGACCAAGTTGTGTGATGCATGCCAAGAGGGTAAGCAATCAAAAGCATCACACAAAGGTAAAACCCTAACCACTACTTCTTTACCTTTAGAACTTTTGCTTATAGATCTATTTGATTGTCATAGCACTCCCTCACTTGTAGGGAGTAAATATTGTCTAGTCATAGTAGATGATTTTTCTAGGTTTACATGGGTTTATTTCTTGAAACATAAGGATGATACCCTAGAGATTTTTATAGGATTTAGTAAAAGGGTAGAAAACGAAAAACAAATCAAAATAAACCGAATTAGGAGTGACCATGGTGGGGAGTTCCAAAACGCAAGTTTCACATAATTTTGTGTTGAAAATGGGTACAAGCATGAATTTTCATGCCCAAGGACTCCTCAACAAAATGGGGTAGTTGAGAGGAGAAATCGAGCCCTACAAGAAGCTGCTAGGACTATGCTTAATGCATATTCCCTTCCTAGCTATTTTTGGGCCGAAGCGGTTAACACCGCTTGTTATATTCAAAACCGGGTGTTGGTACATAGGTTCCTAGGAAAAACACTTTTTGAACTATGGAATGGAAGGGTACCTCAAGTTCACTATTTTAGGGTCTTTGGATGTAAAGTCTACATCTTAAATATCAAAGATGACCTAAGGATGTTTGAGTCAAAAGCCGACGAAGGAATTCTAGTAGGGTACTCTTTGACTAGTAGGGGTTATAGAGTTTACAACAAAAGGACAAAAGTGATTGAGGAGTCTTCGAATGTTAAATTTGATGAAACAAGTTGTACCTACCCTAGAAAAGCCTCAATTGACAAGGATATAGAGGAGGTCCAACTCCTTGCCCAAAGAATCCAAGACCTACATTTGGAGGGCAATGATCAAGGGGGAGTAAGAAGCACCCTAGAGGATGAGGAAGAAGGAGTAAATGAACCCATGACCTCTAGACCTTTGAGACATCACCATGATCATCCTATTGACCAAATAGTAGGTGATGTAGCTCAAGGAGTAAGGACTAGGTCCTATTTTAGGGGTCAAACTAGTCAAATAGCTCTAATCTCTCAATTAGAACCCAAGTCCATTGATGAAGCATTGGGAGATGTTGATTGGGTTTTAGCCATGCAAGAAGAGCTAAATCAATTTGAGAGAAATGAAGTTTGGGAGTTAGTTCCTAGGCCCAATGATTGCACCATTGTAACCACAAGATGGGTCTTTAGGAACAAACTAGATGACCAAGGTAAAATCACTAGGAACAAGGCTCGATTGGTAGCTAGGGGATTTAACCAAGTTGAGGGACTAGATTATGATGAGACTTATGCCCCGTAGCTAGGTTAGAATCAATTAGAATTCTACTAGCCTATGCCGCTCACATGGGTTTCACACTCCACCAAATGGATGTGAAGTCGGCATTCCTTAATGGGATCATTAAGGAAGAGGTCTATGTAGAACAACCCCCCGGGTTTGAGGACCCCAACTATCCAAGACACGTCTTCAAATTAAGAAAAGTCTTATATGGATTGAAACAAGCTCCCCGGGCTTGGTATGAAAGGCTTTCTTCATTTTTTGTGTCTATGGGGTTTAGGAGAGGAACAATTGACCCTACATTGTTCCTAAAATCTAAGGATAAGGGCATATTTGTTGCCCAAGTCTATGTAGACGATATCATCTTTGGGTCAACAAATAATGACTTCCTACAAGAATTCATCAAGTGTATGGAAGATGAATTTGAGATGAGTCTTGTAGGAGAGTTAACCTTCTTTTTAGGCCTTCAAGTTAAGCAAACAAATGAAGGACACATGTCTTTCAAACAAAATATGCTAAGGAGATGTTAAAGAAATTTGGTTTAGAAAATGCTAAGGTAGCATCTACACCCATAGGAACCAATGTCAAAATGGATAGTGACCTTGAAGGGAAAATGGTAGACTCTAAGCAATATAGAAGCATGATTGGTAGCCTCCTATACTTAACCACTAGTAGACCCGACATACTCTTTGCGATAGATATGTGTGCAAGGTACCAATCTTGTGCCAAAGAGTCCCATTTGGTTGTAGTCAAGAGGATCTTAATGTATGTGAAAGGTACCCTCAATGTCGGTCTTTGGTATCCTAGAACCCCTAGTGTTGATCTAATTGGATACACCGACTCGGACTATGTGGGTTGTAAGCTAGATAGGAAGAGTACAAGTGGAGGTTGTCAATTTCTTGGGTCTTCCCTAGTAAGCTGGAGTAGTAGGAAACAACCATGCGTTGCCCTATCAACAACAGAGGCGGAATATGTGGCAATGGGTGGGTGTGTTTCCCAACTCCTATGGATCATGCACACTTTAGAAGATTATGAGTTACATTATACCAAGGTCAAAGTCTTGTGTGATAATGTAAGTACAATCAACTTGATCAAAAATCCGATTCACCACTATAGGACAAAACACATTGAAGTGAAACATCACTTCATTAGAGACCATGTGGCAAGGGGAGACATAGAACTACACTATGTTGAATCAAAGTCGAACCTAGCCGACATCATTACCAAGCCTCTTCCCGAATCGGAGTTTACATCCTTAAGAAGAGGCCTTGGAATGTGTTTTGTGGAAGTATAGGATGAACTTGGAGTTATTAGCCTTGAAAAAGGGTGCTTGATCCATTAGGGTGATACATTCGGTTCACTCGTGCTTGTGGCACATTGTTGAACCATTAGAAGTATCAAAATATGAAAACTAGATCAACTATGGGGAAGATAAGTGTTTAATCAATGGACACTTTGCTTAAAGATCATAGTTGGACATTTTAAATTTTTGAAAACCATTTTATGACTTATATACTTTGTCATGCTTTTAAAAGTCATCGGATTGCAAAATTGGATTCAAAGTTTGATACAAAATGTTGTGGTTTTCGAAACTTTTGGATTTTTATCAAAAGTCATGCATGTTTGAAATTTTATATGAACTAATATTTTTCCCTGATAGAGTATATCATTTCAAACATGTATGCAAAATTTTACAATTTTTAAAATTTTATAGAATTTTCTGGGAGTTTCTGAAATTCGGCAGAAAAGCTGAAAATTCAGACTGATGGCGTATCAGTCGACTGCCCCATGGGCAGTCGACTGGCACGTGTGTTTTTCAGCTGCTGTCAGAAATTTCAGAAATCCATTATTCTCACTTTTGATGCCCTAGGTTTGGGTTGCTTGAGGCAATCATTTTGATGGTGTCAAAGGGGGAGAATGGGTGGTTTAAGTTAAAATTTTAACTTGAAATGGATGGTTTAAGGTTTTTTCTCACTTAAACCTTGAATGATTAAAAATGGGGAGAAGACATGGATTAAGGGGGAGGTTACCTCTTAGGTACTGATATGTCTTACATTTTTAAGTCTATTAAGTGTTAAATGGAACTTAACCTAGATTATGATTTGAATTGAAAATGGGGAGAAGACATAGGTTAAGGGGGAGGGTACCTCTTAGGGTTACTATGTCTTATGTCTTTTCAATTGCTATTTGTTGCTATTGTTATTATGGCTGTTATTTATCTCTAACTTAAACATATTGCCACACATCAAAAAGGGGGAGATTGTTGAGGCAATCGACCCTTAAATGATTGGAAGATCATGGTTTTGATGCGTGTGTGTAAATATGTTTAAGGTTAGAGTGTTATGTTGTATTTGATGTGTGTGATTGAGTTTGCAGGACTTGGAGAATCACACATGGTGGACATATCCGAGGGACGAGAGCCGAGGGAGGAGAGCTCCAAGGGCAAGCCGGGAAGTGGACTTCAAGGGCACACGTGAAGGGTGGCATGGAGGCAAGCCAAGGGAAGGCTTGCGTGCGCATCCGAGGGACGATAGCCAGAGGAAGAGGACTTCAAGGGGCGAGCCAAGGGAGCAGACCTGAAGGCACACGCGAAGGAGAAGGTCCGGAGTGGCTGGAGCTGAGCTGTGAGGCAGGCAGTCGACTAGCCTTGGAGCAGTCGACTGCCAAAACCCACAGAAAGTTTGCGGCCTCAGACAAGTCGACTGGCATTTGGGCAGTCGACTGGTATACCCCAAAAACTAGCTGTTGGCTAGCAATTAATGCTAGGCCAGTCGACTGCCCCTGGGGCAGTCGACTGGTGCGAGGCTGGACAGACTGGAGTCTGTCCTTTTCACCCTATAAAAGAGCACCTTTTTGACGTGCACGGTACAGTTCCGTACAGTGTCGAAGTGCTGCTCGTCTGAAGAGCATTTTCCATTTCCTCTCTTGTATTCTACTGTATTCTGAAAAGAGGAAGATCGACTGTAAAGGTTTCTCCACCTCAAGGAGAGTTTTCGATAGTGAATAGTGGTGCTCGCGGCGTGGATCCTTGGACTAGTCACCCATCTGGTGGATACCAAGTAAACGATAAGTGTTAGCATTGTAATTATTTTTCATTTGCATATTATTTCTGCTGCACTAACAAATTTGCAGAGATCCAATCCGAAAAATGCATTCACCCCCCTAGCACGCCAGNCGAGCCAAGGGAGCAGACCTGAAAGCACACGCGAAGGAGAAGGTCCGGAGTGGTTGGAGCTGAGCTGTGAGGCAAGGCAGTCGACTAGCCTTGGGGCAGTCGACTGCCAAAACCCACAGAAAGTTTGCGGCCTCGGACCAGTCGACTGGCATTTGGGCAGTCGACTAGTATACCCCAAAAACTAGCTGTTGGCTAGCAATTAATGCTAGGCCAGCCGACTGCCCCTGGGGCAGTCGACTGGTGCGAGGCTGGATAGACTGTGAGTCTGTCCTTTTCACCCCATAAAAGAGCACCTTTTTGGACGTGCACGGTACAGTTCCGTACAGTGTCGAAGTGCTACTCGTCTGAAGAGCATTTTTCATTTCCTCTCTTGTATTCTACTGTATTCTGAAAAGAGGAAGATCGACTGTAAAGGTTTCTCCACCTCAAGGAGAGTTTTCGATAGTGAATAGTGGTGCTCGCGGCGTGGATCCTTGGACTAGTCACCCATCTGGGTGGATACCAAGTAAACGATAAGTGTTAGCATTGTAATTATTTTTCATTTGCATATTATTTCTGCTGCACTAACAAATTTGCAGAGATCCAATCCGAAAAAATGCATTCACCCCCCTTCTGCACGCCAGAAACGATCCTTCACTTAAGGTGGGCGATCCCTTTATCGTCGGCAGATCAAGCCCCAGAAAATCCGGATATCAAATCCTCCTTCTCGGTGGAGAAACCTCTCCACACAAATGGTCTCAAAAGTATCAGAAATTAAGCACAGAGACAACAAGGAAGATCTTACAGATCGCTTACAAAGCACAAGGATGAGAATCGAAGAACAGATCACCGAGCACAGCACAGCACCACCAACACAAGAACTCTCAGCTCTTTGTTTGCTTGCTGATCCACTCGAGACTTCCTCCACAGACTCAAGGTTACTGCTTTCCAAGAGATAGCTTCAAGGTGTTGAATGAATGCTCAAGAGTTGTCGCAACAAGGTGAAGAATGAATCAGTGTTATGGCAACAGAGAACTATCTCCCTTCTCTTCATCGTCAGCCAACACTTAGCCTGCTGTCAACAGACGCTCCTCTGCAGCTCCCAGCTGCTCATCTGAGGAAGCTCAGCTACCCCTGACCTCTTCTGGACTCCCTCCAGTCGATCCTCAGGTCAGCTTCCCAGCCGTTCGCCAGAAGACAGAAGACGTTGTATCCAGTGGAAGCAAACAGCCAAACCTGCTGTAGCAAAAGCCTCCGTTTGACTCCCCTTGAGTAAACCTGAGTTACCTGCACACTTAGCATATCATTAGCACAACAAATCAATAGAGGATCAAGTATCAGAAGACGCAAAATAGTGATCAGTAGTGTATCAGTAGAAATCAGAACGCGATCAGAATTCTGACAGCGCTTTTGAATTAAAGCTGTCAGCTACTGATCGGTCACCAGACCGATGAGAGTGACTCCTGATCGGTCACCAGACCGATCAGAGTGACTCCTGATCAGTCACCAGACCGATCAGGATAGGCTCGGTCCGATCAGGCTCCAGCCTGATCGGTCCCCAGTGAGAAACCCGAAATCGCGACTTCTTCATGATCGATCACCAGATCGATCCCAAGTCATGGATCGGTCACTAGACCGATCCACCCCTTCTCTGAGGAATTCTCCAGTTTTGCAGGCCAAGCCTACTGATCGGTCACCGGACCGATCAGAGTGTGTCCTGATCAGTCTGGTGACCGATCAGGCCACTCTCCGACCGATCAGGCTCCAGCCTGATCGGTTATAGTGAGAAGCTCGCGACATTTGATCGTTCCACAGAATGTTCTGATGGTCTCCCTGATCGGTCACCAGACCGATCAGGAGACGATCAGTAGCCTAACAAAGTTTCTGTCCTCTCCTTGATCGGTCACCAGACCGATCAGACATCACTGGATCGATCACCAGATCGATCCACGAGGGAAGTTCGTGCCAACTTCCCTGATCGGTCACCAGACTGATCTAGCAAAGACTAAATCCACTCTAAGTCAAGAGAACGGGCTCCCAGCCTTCTCTGACTCGTGCTCAGTCCCCCGGACCAAGACTCCTTGCCCAGTTTCACTCACCGGGACTTCATTCAACCTAGCTTCCCAAGCTAGGACCAGGCTCCACTCACTAGGATTTCAGTCAACCTAGCTTCCCAAGCTAGGACCTGGCTTCACTCACCAGGCTTTCATCCAACCTAGCTTCCCAAGCTAGGACCTGGCTTCACTCACCAGGATTTCAGTCCACCTAGCTTCCCAAGCTAGGACCTGGCTTCACTCACTAGGCTTTCATCCAACCTAGCTTCCCAAGCTAGGACCTGGCTTCACTCACCAGGCTTTCATCCTGTAACGCCCCAAAATTTCCCATATGAAATATGGTGGAATTCATGAAATAGTATCATGAAATATTATGAAATATTATGAATTCATAAATATGAAATATTATGAAATTCATGAAATAGTATCATGAAATATTATGAAATATTATGAATTCATAAATATGAAATATTATGGAATTCATGAAATAGTATCATGAAATATTATGAAATATTATGAATTCATAAATATGAAATATTATGAAATTCATGAAATAGTATCATGAAATATTATGAATTCATAAATATGAAATATTATGGAATTCATGAAATAGTATCATGAAATATTATGAAATATCATGAATTCATAAATATGAAATATTATGGAATTCATGAAATATTATCATGAAATATTATGAAATATATGAATTCATGGAATATAATTAATATTATGAAATTTCATGATGGGCTTGGCTTAATGGGCTTGGATTGGTGCAAAATGTGATAAAAAGAAAATAAAGAAGGGAGGAAGCAGGGATTGAACCTTGAACCTCCTAGTTGCACTAGCAATGTCTTAACCATTGCACCAAGCCATGCTTCTTGTAGAGGGAATAAGAAACATGCTTGTTAAAAGCTAGGGAGGTGAAGAGACATGTCTTTTCATGAGAAAAGTATAAATAAGGGAAGTTGGAATAACTTCCTCTTTCTCTTCTTCTTCCTCCCCTCATCACCGAAATTCTCTTCTTCTCCCTCTCCATTTTCGAAAGTGAACCTAGGGTTCTAACCCTAGGAAATTGGAAGAGTAAAGGAACCCTTTAAGGTTCTTACCTTCTACTAGGGCCAAGATTGCTAAGAGAAGGCAAACAAGGGAAACACTCACCTTCCTTCAACCAAGGGCATCTTAAGAGGTTAGAGAAGGAGAAAATCAAGCGAAAGGATGTAAGTATCCCCTCGCCTGCAGTGTAATAGTTCTTGAATGTGGTATCCTTTAACATGTTGTAAACAAAAACCTAGGGTTTTTGTTCTTGTAAGTTTCGGCCACCCCCCTTAGGGGAAGGCCTTGTTTTCTTTTGTTACATGATTAGACCCTTGATACTTAGGGAATATGTGTATATTGATTTCCTTCATGATAGTTGAACAAAAGGGAAGAAGAACTAGGGTTTTGGTTCTTGTAAGATTCGGCCACCCCCTTAGGGGAAGGCCTTGTTCTCTTTTGTTACATAATTAGACCCTTGGAACTTAAGGAGATATGTATATGTGTGGTTTATGCAAAATGTTGTGAACAAAACCTAGGGTTACACCCTTGTGTAGGTTTCGGCCAACACCCAAGAGGGGACCTTGGTTACCCCTTGATGCATGTGAAGACCCCTTGGAATTTAGAGTATACCTATATGTTGTGTCCCTACATTTTTGTGATAGCAAAACCTAGGGTTTTGAACTTGGATGGGTTTCGGCCAAGGCTTAGAAAAAGGGGTTAGTGAGGGTTGGATTATCCTACAATATATCCATGTTTAAGATAAGTATACAAGGTGTTTGAATAAATGTATGTGTGAATGATTAATGCAAAAGTCCTAATATTTCCCTACTCTTGATGTTTCGGCCAACCCACTAGGACTAGGGTTTGTAAAGGTCAAACTACCCTATGATATATGTTTATGGTTGGGGATGATCATATGTATATGTATGTGGTGTTAAATGGAATGGTTGATAAGGAAACCTTAATTGTTAGCATGCTTTGATATGTTTATGTATGAGGTGTTTAAATGAGATGTCTGATTGAAATCTTAATTGATAGCATGCTACCACTTTCTACGATATGAGTATAACCTATGTGACCAAATCTTGTCAGGTCTAAGGAAGGTTAAGTGGTTGAAATATGATGCATGATGAAATATGATGAACATGTATAAAATGTGATGTATATATGAACATGTATGACATATGATGCATGTATGAACATGTATGAAATATGATGAATATATGAACATGCATGAAATATGATGTATGTATGAGCATGCCTTATAGCCCATGGGGTACATTTATGAAATTGCATGTGATATGTTAAAATGCTTAAATGGATACTCAAATAAGTATGGGATCAAGAGCACCCCTTATGTTGTGTGGTGTGTCCCTACGGGATCATGAGCACCCTTGAAGAGTGGTGTGTCCCATAAGAGTGAATATGGAGTATTCCTTAGCATATATGTAACAGCATGATAAGTATTTTACTTTTAAGTTGTGTACCCGACTCGGAAGGGGGTCGTTAAATAAATCCGGGGTGCATGTTAACGTGGCTCCGGTAGGACGGAAGGGTCATGCTCTAATGACTTGGTGGCTCGCTACCCCAATTCATTAGGGAACGCGCAATAGTTCCGCGCGATAGTTGGTACACAACAGGGCCCGATATGATATGGATGTATTTTTAAGTAATACCATTATGGAAATGTTTTGAAAACATTCATTGAAAATATTTGTAATATGTGAAGAGTATGCTTGAGGTACTTGATACTGCATGTTAGAAACTTGGATGTTTAACATGCTTTGATGAACTCATGCTTATGATTTATTATGTGTACATGTTATGCTTTCGTATGGTTTTAGCGAGTAGGACAGGATCCTTACTAAGCATTTATGCTTACTAGTTTATGTGTTGTCTTATGCTGCAGATAACACTTAAATGGAAGGAAGAGGCAGGAGGCTGAAGATGTGTGGGGTGGTGGCTCGGGAAGAAAGATTTCTATATCTACATATTTATGCTTATGTTATGCTCCTTGACAATGAATGATAGTGATTAGGATTGATATTGCATGATAATAGTTACACTTGGAATTTTCATATACTTGATTTATTGGATTATATTATGGTGTGAAATAATATGTGAACTTGATAATTTTTGCAAGCATGCTTAGTACCTAGTTCTCTTAAGTCCTTGCATTGTTGTTTTAATGTCATGCTAGGAGATAGAAATAGAAAAAAAAATATATTACTATATGATTGAATGTACGTAACCCCGCCCCGAGAGTAGATATAAGGGCGGGCGTTACACATCCACCCTAGCTTCCCAAGCTAGGACCTGGCTTCACTCACCAGACTTTCATCCAACCTAGCTTCCCAAGCTAGGACCTGGCTTCCCAAGCCAGGGTTTCAGTCCACCTAGCTTCCCAAGCTAGGACATGGCTTCCCAAGCCAGGATTTCATCCACCTGGCCTCACTCACCGGGAGTCGTGCCCAGTCCCCGACCAGGACTTAAACCAGACTCATCTTGTTAACCTAAACCAAAATCGGTGTCAACACCAAAACAACAATCAGGGTCAGACTGCATCAACAACAGGCACCCTGGACACCAGTATAAAAGGGGGTTCATGATAGATACCATTTTGTTGATTATTTTAATTGCGAAAATCCATGTTTGACCTATGTTTTTATTGCTTAATTGTGAAATTGCCCTAGGTTTTAGAATTTACTCTTATTTTGGACTTAATTGCAAATTTGCATTAAATTGGATTATTTGGCCACTTAATTTCTGATATATTTTTGTAGGCATGAAAGGATCATGGACCTAGGGCATATCGGGTCAAACTTGAGTCGGAAGTGACCCGGATCGAGTATCAAGATTAGGATTAAATCTGGGCCGTCCGATTCAAGAGCGGCTAGATCTGAGCCATCCGGGACCATCTGAAGCAATCCGAGCTAGGGTTAGGGTTGATCAAGCACTCTGATCAAGATCTGAAGGTTTCATCCCAATCAAAGCTCATTCAACCGTTGGATCAAGCTCGGAGGGCTCTAGATCGTCCATTCAAAGATTAGGTTGATCTGGACCATCCGTTACAAATTTGGAGGATCCGAGCTACCACGAGGCAGATCCTGACCCCAGATCATCATCATCAAAGTTTGGATCAAATCAGAGCAAGATCAGCCGTTGGATTGATGTGGAGAAATCTGGGCCGTCCAATGCATATGTATTTAATCAAACATTTCCCTTCCTTTCTCCTCGTCGCGCCTTCGCCGTAACAGTAGCATCTTCATCGTTCTTCTTCGTTTCTTTGTAGTTTTCTTAGTTTTGAAGGCGTGACCACTCAATCTCTACCTTTGATCAAATTATGAGTCATTAGGGATAGCTTCCTTGGAGAATTCAGCTCAAACTGCACCGGAAAAGGGCTGTTTGAGGGTTTCGGCAACTCAGCAATCCAGCCACTTGTGTCTCTTCCGTGAGCCATTTTCGACCATCTGAGCCGGCTGTAGGGGTTCTCAGGTGAGCTCAGATGGTCCTCGAATCATCATAGCAACCACCATCAACTGAGGCTGAGGAGATTGGATTGAAATTCCAGCTGCGTGCGTTTTGAGTAGAGTGATCGATTGAAGTTGATTTCCACTAATTTGCTATGCTTAGGGATTCGAGGCCAGCTCTTCCTTGACGACCAAGAAGATTTTGAGCTTAGGGAGGATTGACGATTAGTTTATTTGGTTAATTTTCATTGTTTATAGCTGTAATTTCATTTACTGCCATTGTTTCATTTCTGTCTTGGTTTCAGATTGGTTAACTTCATTTACTGCATTGTTACAGCTTAAATTAGGATTCAATCTTTAAGTCAAGTAGCTAGGGAATGTGTTTAGTGGCTAATTGCTTTTTAATTCAGTTTATTTCTTATTTGTAGCTTGCGTATCAGTGGTAGTTTGCGTATCAGCTCTGCTTTTCTGTAATTTTCAGTTTTCTTGCTGCTTGTCAGTTTATTTCTGATTTTGCAAGTTCATTCGAATTCAGTTATGTCTAGTTTAATTCCTGCCATTGAAGACCTCACTTAGGGTGTGAATTTAGTTGATCCAAGTGTTTCATATGTAGTATCATTTCTGGATTTTCTTTTGTCCAGATTATGTCTCTGCACTCCAACTATGCGTATCAGTTCTTGCATGTTGTGTATCAAATTTTTGTTCCTCAATTCTATATCAGTGAGTGTAGTGTATTTCTAAAGCATACCTGAACGTTAGCTTGACATAATTAATCTCAATTGCAAATTGTTTCTGAAACCGTATCATCTCTGCCTTTGTTTTGAATCCCTGCGCATGATTTATGAATAAGTTCTGTATCACATGTTTAGCCCTTGAGTTCTGAATTTCCTTGTTCATCTCTGCATATTCTCAGTTTTATTTCTGAAGTGTATCAGTGAAGTGCTGCAATTTGAATTCTAAAGCACTAGATTTCAGTTGCCTTGAGTGATTTTTATCCAATTTGTTGAATGGATTTGATTTCTGAAAGTTAAACTTCAATTCTGCAAACACTGCAACTTCAATTCTGAAATTTGATTCCATTATCTGCCATTGAATTCAGTTCGGCATTCCTTGGTTGTTCTTTCTGAAATTGTGTATCAAGAGAGCATTGTTTGCTGGATTTTCCCTCTGCATTCCATTTCTGAATTCTGCAATTCCATCAGTAGCTACAATTGTTTTCCACAGCCTGCTGATCAGTTCGCATTGAGTTTCAATCACATTTCTGCATTGTTTTAGTTTGGATAGGCTAAAGTTTTTATCAGTAAGATCTGAGTTGGAACTCTATTGCATTCGAATTTAGTGGTTTCATTTGGTTTTAGCATCCAATCAGTTCTGAATTTTGCAAGACAATTCTGCATTTCTGCATTTCTGCATATAGCCCTTGCAAGTCCATTTCCGGTTGTAGCTTGATTGAATTGATTGGATCTGAGCTAATTGGTTTCGTATCTGAAATTGCTAGTGTATAGCTCTACATATTTCAGTTTTCTCTTGGCACATTAGACTTTATCTCTTGCATGTTTGTATCAAGTAGGAAATTCTAGCATGATTTGCATTTAAGCTTGCTTGTTTGCTGAAAATCCTCTGCACTGCCTTTATTCATCTTTGTAGCAATTTGCCTTGCAATACTGATCAGGTTTGTTCTTCAGAATTTGGTTAAGTGCCTTGGTTGATTAATTTTCCCATTGATTGAATTGTTGATTGACATTAATTGTTTAGCTTATTAGCTAAGTTTCCTTTATTTTCATTGCATTCCAAATTGCAACCCAAAACCCGAATATCTCTTTGAAACCCAAAAATACAGACGACACATAAATACAAGCTTGAATCACACAACGTCAACTAGTCCCCAGGAAAAATACGACCTGTGGCCCCTTTACTACGTTTTCATATTTTGATTGCAAAAAGGGTTTCCAGCATTTTTATAAATTCTAAATTCTGACGGATCCACAAAATTCGTGACAACTTTAACTTAGCTAAATCAGTTCCGTCAGTTCACCCCCCTGTTTCTAAACAACTCTTCTCTCAACTCAAGCACTCAAACACTCAGTTCATTTCCTCCGTGCTTGAGTTCCAAGCTTCAATAACGCTCAAGATCGACGACCTCCTGCTCCGTTTTTCAGATTTCTTTCCGGTCCTCGATATAATTTTAAGTTGCTTTCGATTCTATATTCGTTAATTAAAATTGTCTAATACCTTTTTCGAAATATAGAATTGCCCAACGAAAACGGTTAAGGACCGTGGGCCTTGGAGTAGGAGTCGTTACAAACTCCGAACCAAGTAAAAACAAACGGAGTTAGCATTGTTGTATTTTTCGCTGCGCATTACTCTTTCTTATCCGAATTTATTTTTATCGATATTCACCCCCTCTATCGATTCTAAATGATCCCACAAGTGGTATCAGAGCGGGTGGCTCAAATTTGGTGCAACCACCAATTGAGCAATTTTTAGATTTTTTTTTCTTTCGTTCGTAAAATTTCTATCGTTCGTGAATTTCTTGTTATTCAAGGTTGGTGCAACACCACTCGATTTTCCTTTCTTTTTCATACCGCACTGCTAATCCATGACTCAGTCTTGGAACAAAGTTTTTTTCTTTTTCAAAATAAAAAATTCTATGACCATGCAAGAAGGCTACAGCACCGCGAGACCACCACTCTTCTCAGGAGAAGATTTCTCCTACTGGAAGAGCAGGATGGAGGTCCACCTGAAAACTCAGGTGGACATATGGATCATCATCCAGTCCGGACTGGAGATCCCTAAAAATGCACAAGGTGAAGCGCAAGGATATTCAGAGTGGGACGCTCCACTCAAAAAGAAGATCAAAGTAGACGCCAAAGCCATACAGACGCTTCAATGTGGTTTAACCAAAGAAGAGCTCAACCGCGTCGGCCCCTTCAGCAGCGCAAAGGAGCTTTGGAACAAGTTGATCGAGCTGCAAGAGGGTACGTCGGATACGCGGATCAGCAAACATGATCTTCTACTCAACAAGCTGTACACCATCAAGATGCAGGATGGGGAACAGCAGCACAGCTCCACGCAAGGATCCAAGGGCTTATGAATGGACTTCACACTATAGGTCATAAGGTGGAAAATTGTGACCTAATAAGGTACACTCTGAACTCGTTCCCAAGGAACTCATTGTGGGCATCTATGGTAGATGCTTATAAGGTTTCTAGGAGCCTTTCAGATATAAAACTTGATGAATTGTTTTCCGAATTAGAGTTACATGAACAAACTAATATTGCACAGGTCGAGAAAAGTATGACTTTATTTGCAAGTAAAACTCAAGGAAAACCAAAAAAGAAAAAATTACAATCGATACCCGAGTCAGATTCCAATTCGAAATCCAACGATGACGGAATTGAATATCCAGAACTGGTCCGGATGGTTCGCAACTACTACAAGTTGCTGAAGAAACAAAAGCAAAAGAAGAAGACTGCACCAAAGAAGGACGATCCAGCAGAACCTTCCACGAGTCAAAAAACGAAGAGCGACATAACCTGTTACGGCTGTAACAAGAAGGGTCACTTCAAATCGGAGTGTCCCAACTTGAAAGAAAACAAGAAAACTCGGAGGAAGAAGACACTACAAGCCACGTGGGACGAATCATCTTCGGAAGATGATGAAGAGACCCTGCACTCCAATCTTCTTGCACTGACCGCCTCAGAATATCTCAACTCTGAATCTGAATCGGAACCGGAAGAAGACGTCGGCACCGGAAAGCTATCGATCTTGGAGGATCTTGGAGGACGGGCGAATAACGGTAAGAGGCTATCCCGAATCGTAGCTTTACGATTTAATTTCATATCTATCTCGCAAGTTGGCGAAAGCTAACGTTCGGGTTGAAACCCTCCGATAGGAAGTTAAAATCCAGAAAGAGGAAGTCAACTCGAGTTCCTTAACTAAGTTAGTTCAAGAAGGAAACTCAACTCAAGTTCAAAAGCATGAGGAAGAGAATTCCTCCTTGAAAACTCAAGTCAAGGAACTCAAAGTCGTGTTAGAACGGTTCACTTCGGGTTCCAAGAATCTTGACATGATTCTTGGAAAACAGAAGTCAGTTTTAAATTGATTCGGATTTGGTTATCTATAACGACCCGGCCCCTCGGTCCCATTGGTGGCCAACCGACACCTTTGGCGACCCTTATGAACGTCGGTCGTGTCGTTACTCACTAGGTCTACCCACCCCTGGCCAGTAGATTTTTGCTTTCCCCAGGATTCAAACTCTAGACCTCCAAGCTTAAGTACTAAAGTTTATGAATCTCGATAACCAATTGAGCTAGACCGCCAAAGGGACCGAGGGGTCGGTTGACCGCCACTGATAAGTAGTGGTTTAATCACTGAGCATTACTTAAATAGTATAAATGCCACCAGTATGCAATAGAAGCAAGTGTTGGTGCAGGAAGCACCATATCGAACCTTGTTTTGATATTGGCAAAGGATTCAAAGTTAAGTATTATTTGTTGGTCTAATGCGTTTACTCAAGCGTGCAGAAAGAAGTCCTAGAGAATGGCTGCTAGGCACCTGGCGAATGACTGCCAGGAAACAAAGTCCTAGAGAAGGGTTGCTATGCACCTGGCGAAGGACTACCAGGAAACAAAGTCCTAGCGAAGGGCTGTTAGGAGTCTAAGACCTGGCGAAGGGCTGCTGGGCACCTAGCGAAGGGCTGCTATGAGTCTAAGACCTGGCGAAGGCCTGTCAGGCACCGGGCGAAGGACTGCTTGGTACCGAAGCCCTGGCGAAGGACTGCTAGGCACCAGGCGAAGGACTGCTTGGTACCGAAGACCGGGCAAAGGACTGCTAGGCACCTGGCGAAGGACTGCCGGGCAAAAGTCCAACCGGAGGAGCCGGTTGGCAACAGATAAATTCTCCTGAGAAGAGTAGGTGAGGACGCGTTCCCCGTCGAGGGAACAGTAGGCGTCGGTTCGACCTAGGGTTCCATTTTGGAGACCCAAAGTCAGAACCAAGACATCTACGGCTGTAAAATTCACTAACATTCTTGCTTTGTTTTGTTTCGTACTAACCTTGGATGTAGGACTGAAGGAACGAGTGTCTGCAGCTCAGAACGCCCCAAAGGAGAGGGGCAGCAGCTGGGTTAGGCGCCCGGGAGGTCCCGGGCGCCCAAGGTCAAAGCCAAACAAGAGTTGAGCAAAAAAACGCTTCGGAAGCTCGCTGGGCCAGGCGCCCCCAAGCTCTCGGGCGCCCCGGATGCCTTGGGCGCCCTGGGTCCAAGCCAACGAAGCAATTGGATTGAAGTTAGCTGAGAAGCCAGCAAGACCAAGTCATGCAGGGTGCCCTCTGTGTCTCGGGCGCCCCTGTCAAACCTCGAGCCCGATCCTGGAGGGATAAGGGCTGACCGAATTCCGGATGAAGGTTTGCGGATCGAGAGACACGTGGAGGGCACCCCAGGTGCATTATAAAAGGGGCTCGACCCCCAAGGCCTCGCAACACACTTTTCCAACGCCTCAACACTCTTCGTTTAAGCGCTCTGCTCCGGAATCTTCTAATCTCGAGGTTCTAGCGCCGACGACGACCCTATGCACCGAAGAACGATCTACGCCGTGCGTCGGTAACGAAGAGTTAGATTTTTGTTTTTACTATAATACTACTATACAACTTTCTGTAAAACTTTGCGCATTATAGAATTGCCCGCAGTAAACGGTCAAGGACCGTGGACCTTGGAGTAGGAGCCGACCGCGACTCCGAACCAAGTAAAAAACCTTGTGTTCGCGTTTGTTATTTTAATTTCCGCTGTGCATTCTCTATCTTATAATCCGAAACAATTTACGATATTCACCCCCCCCCCTCTATCGTATTCTCTCGATCCAACAAGTGGTATCAAAGCGGGGAAGCTCAAATTTGGTGCAACCACCAATTTGAGAGTTTCTCAGATTTTTGAATTTATTTTATTCTTTTTTCTTTCTCGTTAATCGAGGTTGGTGCAACACCACTCAATCGCCTTTTATTTCAAATAAATAATATCTGTGGGTGATTTTAAAATATTCTTAGCCTATTTCAAATTTGAATTCTTATTTTTTCACCATAAGTCAAAATTGATAATACGATCAATTATTGAAAATTTGTCATAAATTTTTTTTCCTTCATTATTTTAATATTGTTTTCTCAAAATTCATGCTACCTTAACTCGAGCAAAATTTCTCCCAAATATTGAAGTCTTACTTTTTCAGAATTGATAAAGCCATCATTTTCTAAAAATTTATCTCAAACTTTTTATTATTATTTTATTATTATTCTGCCTCGAAATTCATGCAATATATTTGTTGGGTTATTTTTTCCTTCTCCCACACTACTAATCCAAGACCAAGTCTTGGTACATTCTGTTATTTCTTTTGTGTGCAAGGATTATTTTAAATGGCCAACCAAGAGTGGAACAGTGGCCGTCCACCGCTCTTCTCTGGCGAAAATTTCAATTCCTGGAGAAGTCTAATGGAATCGCACTTGAAGGACAATCTGGATTTATGGTTGATAATCCAAACGAGGTTCACATTCCCCACAAAAGATGGAGGATCGATCGCTTGGGACAAATTGGACGAACCAACTCTAAGGAAGATCGAGACTGATGCTAAGGCAACAGTAATCCTACAATGTGGCCTGACCAAAGAAGAATTGAAGCGGGTCGGATCCTTCACCTGTGCCAAGGAGATGTGGGAAAAGCTAATCAATCTACACTAAGAGAGCTCCGATACTGAGATCTTAGAAGAGTCAGCACCCGACCTCAAAATTGACTCCAGATCAGAAGATGAGATAGAATCCATACTTGACTGCGAATTTGAGCCAGAGTCAGAAGACAAAGTGACTGAGACAAAAATGGTAACCAATTTTGAATTTTTTCCAGAATTACAATTAAATAATCAGACTGATACTATAATGGTTGAGGAAGGTATAATTTCAAGTGGAGGGAAAACTCCAAAGAAGAAGCTTCAACCTGTACCCGAGTCCGACTCAAACTCGGAATCAGAAGACAATAAAGGAGATCGACCCAAACTGGTCCGATTAGCTCGTGATCTTTACAAGAGTACTGGACAAACGATCGGGAAAGGTAAGTTTTCAATATTTGAAAATCCATTTTTTATCTCAAATAACTTGATTAATTCATATAAATTAATTAAGATTAATATGTTAGAAAACTTAATTCACAACCTTGCTGAGTTTAAAAAACCAGAGTATTATTTCGATTATGATATAACTTAGATCATTTTTTTGTTGTGTTTGCTTGTTTTTTTTTTTTTGCTTAAGAATTAGGATTGGTTAGAATAAGGACTAAATCAATTAACTAAAATTTGAACAACATAGTATTGGGTGGCGGTGAGATGATAGTACATTAGGGAAGCCTTTTCTAATAAGGTCAAGTATACACTACTTGGTCTCTTTAGACTGATGAAACTAGCCGAAGCTACCGATCCAAGACCCAAGCTAGTTAGACCAGAATTTCTCAAAAAGTAACCTTGAAAATGAAATTTCACTAAAAGGCTTTGTCAAAGAAAGAGTTGATGATCCAATAAGGCTACGGCCAAAGATGGCCTTATACCTCGCCAAGACCTGGAAGCCAATTTTTGAAATTCAAATTCAGTTTACTCTTTGTCAAATTCGAATCTAACACAAATTTTCAGTTAATCTTAGATTCAAATATTCTTTTTCAAAATAAATTCAAAACTAATTGTTTTCAAAATTAATTTAACCTTTTAAAATTAACCATGTTTTTTTAAACTTAAAATTTTCATTTTTGTATATCTCACAAAATAGATAAGGTAACCTGTTTTGTCATGTAGAACTGGGTGAGATGTCTAGGACCTAATTATATAGTTCAATGCTTTTTCAAAATCAACTCAATTTTTTTTCTAAAATTAATTCTAAATTAACTCTATATGTTTTCCACTAAACATTTTTCAAAAATTGAATTTCAATTGTTTCAAAATTAACTCATCAAACTAAGTCTTGATTGAATTAATACTAAGACCTAGGACTTGATTGGGTCAATTATTGGTAAAACCAAGTCAACATAGTCAAACCTAGTCAATATTGAAGACCCTTCAAGCACTTAGACAAAGTCAGACGAGTCGGATACAAGGGGAGTTTTTTTTTAATTTTTTTTGAAAAATTTAGATTTTTTCAAAAACCTTATGCTCTAAAATTTAGTATCATCTCAAAATAAGGTTTTCAAAAATTTGATTCAACCCTCGTATATTACTATCTCTTTGGAAAATTATTACCATTCCAAATTGTGTTGAAAATTACCATATTGTTATTCAAAACTATTCTTTTGATTTTAATAATGTAACGCCCCAAAATTTCCATTTTTAGTTCTTAAAGTCCTTAGAATTATTTAGAAATGGTTTAGAAATATTCTAGATATTTTTAGGAATTTTTAGAGTATTTTTATGGAATTTTCCGAGTCCGTTTGGTATTTTTGGAAAAAGAAAAAGAAAAGGAAAAAGGGAAGAATTGCCAAAAATGGAAAAAACAGATTTAGTGCAGCCGGTGGATTGAACCCGCGACCTCCACCGAACAGCACAAGCGCCCAACCGGCTGGGCTAGGGGTATCAGCACAACAGAAGATGGTAAGACCTATAATTAAGCTGCGGTTAAGTAAATCCGATCCCAAGTGTATAAATAGAAAACTTAAAGAGAGAAGTTGGGATTTCTCTCAAACCCTTCGGCCAACACCCCTTGCGCCGACCCCTCTCCCTCTCCTCTCTTGTGCGCACGCAAACCAAGGTCAAGAGGGCCGGCCGAGACCCTTCTCCAAGAAATAATCCTATATTCGGGATCCCCGCGACGAGAGGAACGCGTAGACGTGAAGAATTCTTCGAGATCTTAAGTTTCTCCCGAGCTCTAGACCTCAATCTTGGTTGTAAGTCCAAGATATCAATGTAAGTACTGCTCACCTGCAGTAAGAGGCGGTTTTACCGCGAGAATTTCCTTTAAAAAGTTTTTAAAAGAGAATTTTTCCTTTTTGCTTTAGCTTTTGCATGTGATCTTAGTTTCTTATATGCTTGTATATGTTTGATAAGCACCCTATGTGAGTTTAGGGCCAAGAAAGTTATGAGAAAAGAAAAGAAGATAAAGATAAGAAAAGAAAAGGCCAAGGCCTTAAGAAAATCCCCAAAAGTCAAGACTTAGGGATTTTAGCACGCAAGGTGCTCCAGAAAATGCCAAGGCATTTACAGATAAGAAAGAAAAGAAAGAAAAGCTATTTTATTTTATAAGGCCAGTACCCGGCGTCCAAGGGCGTCGTTAAAGAAATCCAGGTGTCCAATTCCAAGGTCTTGGCCCTGGTAGACCAAGGTCTGCTCTATTAGGATTGGTGGCTCGCTACCCCAACCTTTTAGGGAACGCGCATTCAGATGGTACTTACGTCTTCAGTGGATCCAAGTGATTATTATTTTCAAGTATATGCTTTAGCAAAGTTTTCGAAAGTTTAAAGAGTTTTCAAAAGTTAAAGAATGGCTAAAGTTTCCAGCTGAGCCAAGAAAAGTAGAATGAGATTTATTATTGCTTGAGTATGCATGTTTTGAGTTATACATGTTCTTAGTTTTCTTTCAAGCATATTGGTATCTCATATGATGTTCAGTTTGATCTAGAAGCATGTTTGCATATTTCGAGTTTTTGTGAGCTAGATAGTACTTACTAAGCTTTTGCTTATAGATGCATTTCCTCTTATTGCAGATAAAGGTAAAGGCAAGCAATTCTGAAGGAGGACGACGAGGCGGTGCTGAGTAGAGTGTGTGTGGTGGCTGATTATGGAGAGATCTTCGAGACAAGACAATTTAACTATTCAAACTACAATGCTATAGTTTATTCAGATTTTAAGTTCTTGTTTTATGGAGATTATAGAGTATTTGAGTTTTGGATAGTTTTATATGCTAAATTTCTTAGAGTAAAGATTCCATGTCATTTCATTTAGCATATATAATCCCATGATTGCATTAGATGAGTAAAAGTGTGAGTAGTTAGAAATATTGATACTTTGTTAGAGAAAAAGGTGTTTGTGCCAAGATAGCATCAATTTTCCTTTTGAATCAAGTTTTATTACTTAAGCATGTTTAGAAAAGTTGCTTTCTCATTCCATAATGCCTTAGTGATGTTATAGAACTTTGTATGATGAGTTTAAATGGTTAGAAGTTAAGATTGATACAACTTTATTGCTAAAATTTAGATAAACTTGTTTGGTTTGTTTTCTTCCATAAAAGTCCTAAATTCAAGTTTATGGATTCGTTTGATTGGCTTAATTGTTTAGGAAACTGATATAGAGTATAGAAATGATGTTGTAGTTTGATATGGCTCGAAATTGAAGGAATGGTGGACTTGGGAAGCAAGGGGCCGAAACCTGTAAAAACAGGTTACAGCCGTATCAGTCGACTGATGACGTCATCAGTCGACTGGTACGGGCTGTTTTGGTTGGTAAGGCTGTTTTCAATAAGATTCAACTACGAGATTGAGAAGGAAGTATGACATGGTATTATTATACATGATTGCTTAAGTTAGAATATAATTGTTAGCAGAATTTAAAAGAAAAAAAAAGATTTCCGCAATTTTCTTTAGTCATGTATAAGAGTTGAGAAGTAGAGTAAAGTAACGATCCGTCTGAAGACAGTAAGAGGTCGGGTCGCTACAAATAAACCCTAAAGACACAGAGGAAGGTCCACTTCATGATCTACAAGGACTCCTAGGATGTATCAAATTTAGGAGGAGTTTGAGTCAAAAGAAGAATTTTTGAAATGTTTTTTTTGGTAATTATTTTTGAATAATTCCTTTAATCTGAACTAAACCCTAAGACTCAGAGAAGGATTAACTTGTGGTCAACAAGCCTCCTAGGACTGTGTCAAGTTTAGGGGGAGTTCAAATTAAATGAAGAAGTTTAAAAACACTATGTTTTCAAACTATCACTCATGTTTTTCGAAAACTATGCTATCATTTCAAAAAATGTCCTTCAAATACTTAGTTTTTCGAAATATTAATACTTTAAAATTCATTTTAAGAATTGTGCATGATTCCCTTTTGATTTTGACAAACCCTAAAGACACAAAGGAAGTCTACTTCATGATATACAAGGACTCATAGGAAGTGTCAAATTTAGGGGGAGTTTAAATCGAAAGAAATTATTTTTGAAAATTATTAGATAATTCTTATAATTTGAATCAAACCTTAAAACTCAGAGGAAGAGTACTTGTAGTCAACAAGCTTCCTAGGACTGGGTCAAGTTTAGGGGGAGATCAAATTAAAAGAATTATTGAGCATTTTCAAAATCATATGTTTTCATGCACTGCACTCTTAAAATCCTTTTGAAAATATAAATAATTTTTCTTTCAAAATAATATCCTTTTAAATCATTTTGCTTATATATATACATCACTTTCAAAATTTTACTTTACTTTGGAATACTTTTAAAATCCTTTTAGAATATTTTTTGGAAAATAATATTTACTTGACTTTGGAAAATTTTTCAGGACACTTAGGGAAAGGTCCTTGTAATTAACAAGGTTTCCTAGGATTGTGTCAGACTGGAAAAGAAACCAAGTCAAGTATTATGTTTTCAAAATAAAATTAAATTTTTTAATCTTTCAAAAAGAACTTATATTTTTTCAAAGTACGCATAACATCTTTCAAAAGTACTAATACTTTTCAAGGCACTAATGTTTACAAAGCACGAATATCTTTTTACAGTTTTAAAAGTGTAATACTAACATGTTTCAAAGAACAATCTTTTCAATCTTGTTCAAAGTGAAATGTGTTTTAAATTTTCTTTTGCAGAACATTTGTTTAAAGAGTTTCATCTAAATGTACTATTTGTTAAATGAAAATCTTTTTATGAGTGCAATCTTTTGAAATTTTTTTTTTAAATATAGGTTTTTCTAAGGCAATAGTGTTCTAAGTGCGTGAATTTTCTAAAGACTTGCATACAAATACAAAATAGTTTTTCAAATTGTACAATACTTTTCAAAGTGGAGTTTTGTTGGTGCAATTTAAGCTTTTGCTATGCTTTCAAGAATTATACTAAGTATTTTTATGTTTTCAAAACTCATAGGCTCTGATACACAAACTTTTTCTTAAAACTTATTTTAAAATATATTTCTTTATTGATATATATATAGCCATGGGGGAGAGCAAGAAAGAGAGAAACGAATTTTTTTTCTCCTTTTCGAAATGCAAAATTTCTAAGTGTTTCAAATTTTTTAAGTGCATGTTTTTTTCCTAAGTGAAATTTTTCATGGTAAACAAAATTTGTCTGAGCAAAAACTTTTTGAAAATATTGGCAAATGTTTCTAAGTAAAGTTTTTTTAAAACTTGTCTAGAAAATTCTTAAAGATTTTGTTTTTTTTTAAATACATAGTATTTCCAAGCATATTCTTCTAAGTGTGCAAATTATTTTAAAACAAAATTTTCCCAATTCTCAAAGTTGAAATTTTTTTAGGGAAATTTGGATTTAAAATTTTGCCTAAGTAATTTTTTTTTGTAAAAGTTTTTAACAAAATTTAGGCTTGCAAAGCTTTTCAAAATGGAAAATTGTCTAAGTGTAAAAAGTTTTTGGTGTAAAGGCTTTTATTTTTTTTGAAAAACACTTTGTCAAAAACTTAGATATTTTACAAAAACTCAAAACTCCCTATTAGAAACCTTGTTCACCCATGTATGTTTTGACATATGTCAAAGGGGGAGGAAAGGTCAAAGTTAAGTATTTGACAAGTATTCAGGGTTTTAGGGGGAGTATGAGAAATAAAGATTTTTTTTCAAATCTATTCTGTTCTTAACTGCTATACTTCATTGCATTTTTACCTTCTTTTATTAACTGTTATAAGTTTTTACTTAACTTTGAATTGTGTTGCCATAAATAAAAAAGGGGGAGATTGTTGGTGCAGGAAGCACCATATCGAACCTTGTTTTGATATTGGCAAAGGATTCAAAGTTAAGTATTATTTGTTGGTCTAATGTGTTTACTCAAGCGTGCAGAAAGAAGTCCTAGCGAAGGGCTGCTAGGCACCTGGCGAAGGACTGCCAGGAAAGAATGTCCTAGCGAAGGGCTGCTAGGCACTTGGCGAAGGACTGCCAGGAAACAAAGTCCTAGTGAAGGGATGCTGGGCACCTAGCGAAGAGCTGCTAGGAGTCTAAGACCTGGCGAAGGGCTGCTGGGCACCTAGCGAAGGGCTGCTATGAGTCTAAGACCTGGCGAAGGCCTGTCAGGCATCGGGCAAAGGACTGTTTGGTACCGAAGCCCTGGCGAAGGACTGCTAGGCACCAGGCGAAGGACTGCTTGGTACCGAAGACCTAGCAAAGGACTGCTAGGCACCTGGCGAAGGACTGCCGGGCAAAAGTCCAACTGGAGGAGCCGGTTGGCAACAGGTAAATTCTCCTAAGAGGAGTAGGTGAGGACGCGTTCCCCGTCGAGGGAACAGTAGGCATCGGTTCGACCTAGGGTTCCATTTTAGAGACCCAAAGTCAGAACCAAGACAGCTACGGCTGTAAAATTCACTAACATTCTTCCTTTGTTTTGTTTGGTACTAACCTTGGATGTAGGACCGAAGGAACGAGTGTATGCAGCTCAGAACTCCCCAAAGGAGAGGGGCAATAGCTGGGTTAGGTGCCCGGGAGGTCCCGGGCGCCCATGGTCAAAGCCAAACAAGAGTTGAGCAAGAAAACGCTTCGGAAGCTCACTGGGCCAGGCGCCCCGGATGCCTCGGGCGCCCTGGGTCCATGCCAACGAAGCAATTGGATTGAAGTTAGCTGAGAAGCCAGCAAGACCAAGTCATGCAAGGGGCTCTCTGTGTCCCAGGCGCCCCCATCAAACCTCGAGCCCGATCCTGGAGGGATAAGGGTTGACCGAGTTCCGGATGAAGGTTTGCGGATCAAGAGACACGTGTAGGGCATGCACCCCCAGCGTCCCGGGCGTCCCCAGGTGCATTATAATAGGGGCTCGACCCCAAGGCCTCGCAACACACTTTTCCAACGCCTCAACACTCTTCGCTCAAGCGCTCTACTCTGGAAACTTCTGATCTCGAGGTTCGAGCGCCGACGACGACCCTATGCACCGAAGAACGATCTACACCGGGCGTCGGAAACGAAGAGTTAGATTTTTGTTTTTACTGCAATACTACTGTATAACTTTCTGTAAAACTTTGCGCATTATAGAATTGCCCGCAGTAAACAGTCAAGGGCTGTGGGCCTTGGAGTAGGAGCCGATCGCGACTCCGAACCAAGTAAAAAACCTTGTGTTCGCGTTTGTTATTTTAATTTCCGCTGTGCATTCTCTATCTTATAATCCGAAACGATTTACGATATTCACCCCCCCCCCTCTATCGTATTCTCTCAATCCAACAGCAAGTAACAGTCCAGAAATCCCAGGGTTACCCAAATAACAGGAAACAGTGGAACCAAAAGACTTCTGGAAGCAACAAAGGAAGCTCATCAAGCAAGTACCCCAAATATCCTCAATGCTTAAAGTGTGGGAGGATGCACCCAGGAGTATGTCGCCAAGGCATGAGCGGGTGCTATATCTATGGAGTAGAAGGGCATATGGCCAAGGCTTGCCCTACTAAAGCAAATCCGCCTCCACCACAGCTTATTCAGTATGGGGGAAAGTCCGCACAGTTGCATCAGATGCAGCCAGCACCGGAAGGACCCTACATCATGTTGGGACCGTTAGGCGAGCTAGAGGGGGGGTGATTAGCTCCGATTCGCTTGTAGATGATTTGTCGCGGCGGAAGACTTCAAGCAATCGCTAACACAAGGATTTATTTGGTATCCACCCCGGTCGGGTGACTAATCCAAGGATCCACTCTCCTCACACTCTCATGCACTATGAAAGTCTCCTTCTTGAGGTGGAGAAACCTCTTACAAGCTTGTTACAAAGATACAACAAGAACAAAGCAAATACAATAGAAATCTTACAAGATTTACAATGAATAAGCTCACACTTTGCTTTCCTTGCTATCTTCAAGCTTGTGATTGCCTCTTGGACCTTGGAAATGCAGCAGCAACGAGCTCCAAGGCTTCCCTTGAAATGGCAATGTAGTTGAAGAAGGAGAGGAGAAGTTCTTCAGCCAAAGACCTGCGCGAAAACCCTTATACCCGACGCCTAGGGTTTGGTAATCGATTAGCCAATCGATTACCACGTAGGATTTAGCCGTTCAACGGCTAGTTTTCGAACGGTAATCGATTAGCCAATCGATTACCCGTGCCCTGAATCGATTACCCAATCGATTCAGAGCTTCTCTGTTCTCTCGCGCAAACTCTGTGATCGATTACCCCAATCGATCAAGAAACACCTTAATCGATTGACCAATCGATTAAGAAAGGCTGAATCGATTACCCAATCGATTCAGCTACCTTCTATCCTCTTGCATAAACTTCCCTAATCAATTCAGCTACCCAATCGATCACCCAATTGATTGAGTCCAACCTAACTTGTCTCCACAAGTCTAGGATCCCCTACCAAGTGTCCGGTCAACCCCGTTGACCAACTTGGATTTCTCCTGCCTAGCTCCCAGCTCGGACTTACCCTGGTTCCCAACCAGATTCACCTAACCCTCGAGTTAGGTCTAGTCTCTCGGTAGACTTCCACCTTGCCAGCATGCGATCTCCCCGATCCATCTGGACTTCACCTAGTCCCACTAGGTCTTTTCCCATGCCAGCGTACGATCTCCCCGATCTACCTGGACTTCACCTAGTCCCACTAGATCTTTTGCAGTGCCAGCGTACGATCTCCCTGATCTACCTGGACTTCACCTAGTCCCACTAGGTCTTTTGTCTTGCCAGCGTACGATCTCCCCGATCTACCTGGACTTCACCTAGTCCCACTAGGTGTGCCTAGTCCCACTAGGTCTTTTCCCGTCAAGCCTCCAGTCAACCTTGACTCACTTGACTTCCTACGACATTCAAACATTTTTGTCACATACAAACATCAATGTCAAACATCGAAACATACGACCTCAAGCTCACCCGATCTTTGTCAAACTAGGTCAACTCTGACCTAACCAAGATTGCACCAACAATCTCCCCCTTTTTGATGTTTGACAATATGTTTGAGAAAGACTAAACCCTATTAGCCTTTCAATTTTCTCCCCCTTTGACACACATCAAACACTCTCCCTGAGAGTCTATATGGTCAAAGGTATACCTAATGAAAATCCCATACTTTTCATTTAACCTATGCTTAACCTTGAGCACTCATGAAGATTCCCAATCTCCATTCATTCACCTATTCCAAAAATAAAAATTCAAGCACATGTTGTTAAGGAAGATCTCCCCCTCAAAACATGCTCTAAACCTCTATCATTGCACCAACAATGATTTTTGAGTTCCTAAACCTTTAGGAAAACTTAACTTGAGGTAATTGAGATTTTGAAATTCAAAATTTGAATCAAAATCTCTCCTTAACCCTTAAATGTTCACCAAACCATTTCCCTTTTTGATTTCACAATGAAATTTACCCAAATATACTTATAAAAGTAATTCTAGGGTTTAGGGATTGGTAGGTTACTCAAAAATGGGTTATTGGACTGAAAATAGACATTTTCAGTCTCACCAATCGATTGGTGTTGGGAACCAATCGATTAAACTAGCCTTAATCGATCAACGGATCGATTACGGCTGACTGTAATCGATCAAATGATCGATTACGCTATCTTCTGTGCTCGCAAAAAGATCGACCAATTGATTGACCAATCGATTGGCTATGGTCCCAATCGATCACCTGATCGATTGGGAGTTTCTGAACTCTGAAAACAATTTCAGATCCGAAATTCAGAAACCCCTAAATAATTCTATAAAATTCGAAAAATTCTAAAATTTTGTGTAGACATTATTTATACCATATTCTATCAAGGAAAAATAATTTTCTATGAAAATAGCTTCCTTTTTCAAAGATTGACACAAAATTGGAAACCATTGAAATACTTCAATGTTTCACTCTATTTTATATCCAATTCATCAATGATGAGATCTATCAAAAGATAGTCTTTACCAAGGTTTTCCAAGATAGTTTTGAAATATTTTTCAAAGATAATTTCCAACCATGTTCCTTGGGCTAAATGCACATGACTTGTACATTAGCTTTCCCAATGATTGGAGTTCATTAAAATTCTTATTTTGATGAATCTAAAATTCAATTTGATGCACTTTATCAACACCTTGAGTTTTGTTCATCACCCTAACATCTCACTTGTTTCTAATGTGTCTCAAAAACATACACAAGTCAACTTATGGTCTTAGTGAGATGTAAAAGTCATATTCTCCCTAAACTAAGGGTTCATGCATTTCTATCTAGACATTATAAGCTTTGATCATCCACCTAGGATGTCAATTAATGCCAATGTCCTTAAGTTCAATAAAAATTGATTTATGCATGATTAATGACTATGACATGCATCATATTAGGATTTTCAAAAGAAATTATAACTAGATGATGCATGTATGACATGACATATAATATTTTCATAATAAAATTATGAATGATGAAATATGATGTCATGGCATGTGATAGGGCATACAAAAATATGGAAAAAAAATACCTAGATTTCCTATCTAAGTATCAATAACTCATCGCTAAGCCATTGATAATCCTAAATTTTCCCTAATTTCCAAGATAATGCCAAAACTCCCCAACTTGGCCTATCTTTGGACTCTAACCTAGTTGTGCCAACTTTATCAAGTTTAGTCTTCCAAAAATATAGTTTGGCACAAATTTACTCCTCCTAGAGTAAATAAATGAATCCTTCATTTTCAAGGGTAGTAATTCCTTGAAAATGTCCCAAAGTGCCAACTTCATCAAGGTAGGGTTAACTACCCTTCCAATTAGAGTTGACACTCCCTAGACCTATCTAGGGTGTGGCGAACACACTCTTAGGAACCCAACACCTATTGGTGCTCCTAGGGTGTTCTAGGTATTCACTGGGGATGACCTCCCTTGATACCTTCCTAAAGACTTTCTTAGGCTTTTCCGAAGCCTTAGTCATGTTGGTCTTGTCTTGGTCAACCCTAGGGATGGCTTCCCTTGTGACTTTGACTTGGCTTCTAGACCTAGATTGAGTTCCATACCTATATGGAACTCTATGGTAGGATGGACCATCATCCTTAGTTTTAGGTTTGTATCCCAAACCTTTCTTGCTCCTAGAAGGTCCTTGATTTCCTAAACCTAGGTTTTGATCCTTAGATCCCTTAAATAGATTTTCTATTCTTTTGAGGGATTTTTCTAATTTATCAAGTTTTGACCTCAAAACTTGATTTTCAATCAATACCTCCTCAAGGCTTGGTTTTCTAATATAGCCTTGGTGATTGTTTTTCTTAGCCTTGGATTGGGTAGGTCTACCTTGGAAATTCCTAATTTGTTCCCTATCCTTAGATTTTGTAGTCCTAGCATGGAAAGCTCTATAGTTTCCCTTAGGTTTCTCATGCCTCCTATGTTCATGATAAATTGTATTAAAATGATAATAATTATTTTTAGCATGCAAATTATCATGATTTAAATAAGTACCATTATCTAATGGTACCTTAGTCTTGTTCTTGGAGGCTCCCCCTTGATTTGAGCTCCTCCCTTTTGCCTTGGACGGTTTCTTCCCCTTTGGACATTGATTTCGATAATGTCCCTTTTGCTTGCATGAGAAGCACACAATGTGCTTCTTATCCTTCTTTACCATGGGGCCGACCTCCTTTGCCTTCTCCTTGGTCTTGGGTGTCATTTGCACCTTCTTCTTGACCAAAGTAGGACACTTACTTTTGTAGTGCCCTTTTTTCCTACACTCAAAGCAAATGATATGATTTTTCATTTTGCAAATTGAAATATTTATACCTTTGCTTGTAGGGGTGTGGCATGACTCTTCACTTGATCCAGAAGTAGATACTTCTTCTTTTTCCGGAATCAATGGCCTTTGCTCCCCCTCAATCCTAGAGGTGGAGACTTCTTCTTCTTCTTCATTGACCTCGGATGATGATGTTGAAACCTTTTCTTGTTCCGGCGTCAATGTCATAATTTGCTCCTCTTCAACCCTTGAGGTGGAGGCTTCTTGAGCTTCATCTTCGGATGTTGAGTACCTCTCAACTTCCGAGTCCTCTTCACTTGATGAATTTCCCTCTTCGGATTTGTCTTGATTTGGTAGAGTGGAGGGATCTTCATGAAGCTTTGCCAATTTGCTCCAAAGCTCTTTGGCATCTTGAAATTATCCAATTTTGCTCAAGATGATGCTTGGCAATAGATTGACCAATAATTTGGTCACTTTGTCATTGGCCTCGCATCTAGTGATTTGCTCCTCACTCCATTTGCTTTTCTTGAGAGGCTTTCCTTTTGAGCTTGTTGGAGCTTGAAAGCCCTCCAATAGAGCAAACCATTGCTCTACTCCATCATGAAATAATTTTCAATCTTTGACTTCCAAAGATTGAAATTTGCCTTGTCGAATGGTGGAGGTGATCTTGTGTCATAGCCAAACTCCATATTTGAAGTTGAAACCCCTTGATGATGATTTTTTAAAATTAGGGTTTCTTCCAACTTCTTCTTCTTCCACTAGCTCTTGCCCTCTTGGCGATGAGTCCAAATAAGAGCAACCTTGCTCTGATACCACTTGTTGGGACCGTTAGGCGAGCTAGAGGGGGGTGATTAGCTCCGATTCGCTTGTAGATGATTTGTCGCGGCGGAAGACTTCAAGCAATCGCTAACACAAGGATTTACTTGGTATCCACCCCGGTCGGGTGACTAATCCAAGGATCCACTCTCCTCACACTCTCATGCACTATGAAAGTCTCCTTCTTGAGGTGGAGAAACCTCTTACAAGCTTGTTACAAAGATACAACAAGAACAAAGCAAATACAATAGAAATCTTACAAGATTTACAATGAATAAGCTCACACTTTGCTTTCCTTGCTATCTTCAAGCTTGTGATTGCCTCTTGGACCTTGGAAATGCAGCAGCAACGAGCTCCAAGGCTTCCCTTGAAATGGCAATGTAGTTGAAGAAGGAGAGGAGAAGTTCTTCAGCCAAAGACCTGCGTGAAAACCCTTATACCCGACGCCTAGGGTTTGGTAATCGATTAGCCAATCGATTACCACGTAGGATTTAGCCGTTCAACGGCTAGTTTTCGAACGGTAATCGATTAGCCAATCGATTACCCGTGCCCTGAATCGATTACCCAATCGATTCAGAGCTTCTCTGTTCTCTCGCGCAAACTCTGTGATCGATTACCCCAATCGATCAAGAAACACCTTAATCGATTGACCAATCGATTAAGAAAGGCTGAATCGATTACCCAATCGATTCAGCTACCTTCTATCCTCTTGCATAAACTTCCCTAATCAATTCAGCTACCCAATCGATCACCCAATTGATTGAGTCCAACCTAACTTGTCTCCACAAGTCTAGGATCCCCTACCAAGTGTCCGGTCAACCCCGTTGACCAACTTGGATTTCTCCTGCCTAGCTCCCAGCTCGGACTTACCCTGGTTCCCAACCAGATTCACCTAACCCTCGAGTTAGGTCTAGTCTCTCGGTAGACTTCCACCTTGCCAGCATGCGATCTCCCCGATCCATCTGGACTTCACCTAGTCCCACTAGGTCTTTTCCCATGCCAGCGTATGATCTCCCCGATCTACCTGGACTTCACCTAGTCCCACTAGATCTTTTGCAGTGCCAGCGTACGATCTCCCTGATCTACCTGGACTTCACCTAGTCCCACTAGGTCTTTTGTCTTGCCAGCGTACGATCTCCCCGATCTACCTGGACTTCACCTAGTCCCACTAGGTGTGCCTAGTCCCACTAGGTGTGCCTAGTCCCACTAGGTCTTTTCCCGTCATGCCTCCAGTCAACCTTGACTCACTTGACTTCCTACGACATTCAAACATTTTTGTCACATACAAACATCAATGTCAAACATCGAAACATACGACCTCAAGCTCACCCGATCTTTGTCAAACTAGGTCATCTCTGACCTAACCAAGATTGCACCAACACATCAGTCAAGGGAGAGTAGAAACCTCACCAATCACGACCAATGCCAGAATTTTCGCCATCACCAAGGAAGAGGTGGCAAATTCTCCTACCGTGGTCACAGGTCGAATACTCATCTTATCTCATTATGCTAGGGTGTTATTCAATACTGGGGCAACACATTCTTTTGTGTCTATGTCATTCTCTAAGAAGCTAGGGATCTCACCGGAAATGTTGAATCCTAAGTTCTTAACGACATTACCTTTGGGAGAAATCATGACATCTACTTAGTGGCTAAGAGCTGTGCCAATTTGGATTTCCAACCGAGAACTCTATGGTGATTTAGTAGTCCTTGATACGAGGGATTACAATATCATTTTAGGGATGGATTTCCTGACCAAGTACAATGCCTCCATTGAATGCTACAAAAGGAAAGGAAAGTAAAGTTCACACCAGAAGCAGAACTTCCGTTTGAGTTTGTCGGAGATCCAAAGAGAAAGAAAAGAAGGTTTCTTTCTACTCTACAAGCTCAGAAGATATTAGATAATGCATGTTCTGGTTATTTAGCACACATAATAGATGCAAGGCAAAGAGAAGGGATAAGGAAAGAAGAAGTGCGGGTAGTATGTGACTATCCAGAGGTATTTCCTGAAGAGTTACCAGGACTTCCTCCTAATCGAGAAATTGAGTTTGAAATTGAGTTGGCTCCAGGTACCAACTCGATTTCAAAGGCACCTTATCGTATGGCGCCAGCAGAACTGAAGGAACTACAAGAATAAATACAGGAGTTACTAGACAAGGGTTTCATCTGCCCTAGTCATTCACCCTGGGGAGCTCCTGTGTTGTTCGTCAAGAAGAAAGATGGAACTGTGCGGATGTGCATAGATTATTGAGCCCTGAACAAGGTGACTATCAAGAACAGGTATTTTTTTGCCAAGGATAAACGATTCATTTGATCAATTGAAGGGGGCAACCATGTTTTCCAAAATAGATTTGCGGTCAGGTTACCATCAACTCAAAGTTAAGGAGAGTGATGTGCCGAGAACTGATTTTCGAACACGGTATGGACACTACAAGTTTGTAGTCATGCCCTTTGGAGTGGCAAACTCCCCTGTAACATTCATGGATATGATGAATCGAGTATTCATGGAGTTTCTTGATAAGTTCGTCATAGTCTTCATTGATGATATCCTAGTTTATTCAAAGTCTTAGGAAGAACATAACGAACATCTGAGGGTAGTGTTGAAGACCTTACAATAGAAGAAATTGTACGCCAAATTTTCAAAGTGTGAATTCTGGCTTGACCAAGTGACTTTTCTAGGCCACATCATTTCCAAGGAAGGTATTATGGTAGACCCAGCAAATATTGAAGCAGTTAGTAACTGGGGTCGACCAAAGAATGTTAGTGAGATCAGAAGCTTTCTGGGTTTAGTAAGGTATTACAGAAGATTCGTTGAGGAATTTTCAAAGATAGCTTCTCCACTAACAACCCTTACCAGAAAGAATAAGAAATATGAGTGGACTGAAGATTGTGAGCAAAGTTTTATTGAGATGAAGAAAAGACTGACAAGTGCTCCCATTCTTACAGTTCCCAAAAGTGATAGAAGCTTCGATATATACAGTGATGCAACAAAGCTGGGACTTAGAGTTGTACTCATGCAAGAAGGCAAGAACATTGCTTATACTTCCAAACAACTCAAGGATTATGAAAAGAACTACCCTACTCATGATCTTGAGTTAGCAGCAGTAGTCTTTGCTCTCAAAATGTGGAGACATTATCTGTATGGTGTCCAGTGCAAGATTTACACAGATCACCAGAGTTTGAGATATTTCTTCACTCATAAGGGCCTAAATATGAGACAGCGAAGGTGGCTAGAGTTAGTCAATGATTATGATTATGAAATCCTCTACCACCCTGGTAAAGCGAATAAAGTGGCTGATGCGTTAAATAGAAAGACTTGCACAACTTTGATGTCCCTGTCATCATTGTCACCACCACTGCAGAAAGAGATAGTAGATTATAGAGTTGAGATCATATATGGGCAACTCTCGGTATTGACACTAGAGTCAACTCTGCTTGAGGATATACAGAAAAAGCAAGATCAAGATTCTGATATTCAAAAGATCAAACAAGAGATGCAAGAAGGAGAAAGTAAAGAATTTAGAGTATCTAATAGTGGGATACTCTATTATGGTGGCCGTCTATATGTCCCCAACAATGAAGAGCTGAGAAAGAAAATTCTTGAAGAAGCTCATAGAACTCTTTACTCTATGCACCCTAGTTCTACCAAAATGTACCAGGATTTGAAAAGAAGATTTTGGTGGTCTGGAATGAAATGAGATGTAGCTAAATATGTCAGTACCTGCCTGACATGTCAAAGAGTTAAAGCAGAACGCCAGAGGCCAGGAGGAATCCTACAGCCCATACAGATTCCCAAGTGGAAATGGTAAGATATAGCCATGGACTTCATTGTTGGTTTACCAAAGACAACAAATGGCTATGATGCTATCTGGGTAATTGTAGACAAATTGACCAAGTCTGCACACTTTTTAGCAATCAAAGTGTCTTACTTAATAGAAAGACTAGCTCAGTTATATGTATAGGAAGTGATCCGACTGCACGGAGTTTCGAAGACCATTATCTCTGATAGAGATGGTCGTTTCACTTTGTACTTTTGGGAGTGTGTACAGACAGCACTTGGCACCAAACTGAAGTTTAGCACAACTTTCCACCCTCAGACTGATGGGCAGACAGAAAGAGTAAATCAAGTTCTAGAAGATATGCTCAGAACTTGTGCATTAGATTTCAAGGGAAGTTGGTGCAAGTATTTATATTTAGCTGAGTTCGCCTACAATAACAGTTACCAAGCTACTATTGGTATGGCGCCTTATGAAGCTCTTTATGATAGAAGATGTAGATTTCTTATCTGTTAGTACGAAAGTAGTGAGAAGAAAGAAATGGGGTATCAGACTGACCTTATTAATGATACCACAGATGCTATAAAGAGCATCCGCTAAAGGATAGAAACTGCTCAGAGTAGACAGAAGAGTTATGCCGATGTGCGTCATAGACCACTGGAGTTTGAAGTTAGGGATACAGTTTTCCTCAAAGTAGCTCCCATGAAAGGCGTAATGAGATTCAACAAAAAGGGCAAGCTAAGTCCTCGTTACATAGGACTCTACCTAGTAAGGAAAAGAGTTGGCAATGTAGCTTATGAGTTAAAGCTACCTCCAGAGATGTCAGCTATTAATAATGTGTTTCATGTCTCAATGCTAAAGAAACATGTTCCCGATGCCAACCAAGTGATTGAGCCACATACGGTACAAGTTCAAAAAGATCTTAGTTATGAAATTCGACCTATTAAGATAATAGATCGGGCAGTCAAGAAACTGAGAAACAAAGAGGTACCCCTAGTAAAGGTTCTATGGCTAAACCAGAAGTTTGAGGAGACAACTTGGGAAGCAGAAGATAGCATGAGGCAAAAGTATTCGGAGTTATTCTAAGTTCGAGGACGAACTTTTTTATAAGGTAGGGAGGATTATAACGCCCCAAAATTTTTCAGAATTTTTTCAAAATAAAAAGAAATTAAAAATTTCTTTTGTAGAGTAAAAAGGTCGAAGCCGAGGCTTGAACCGAGGACCTTTGAGTTAGAATTAGTTAAAATTTCCATTAGATGGTGGTAAAGCATTACATTAGGATATGGAAACAATTTAAGATATGTGCAAGTAAGCACCTAAGCACCTATTCATGGAAGTTGCTTCAACTTTCACTTAGTATATAAAGGAATAGAAAGAGGAGAAAACTAAACGTTTCCTCACTTTCTTCTTCTTCCTCTTGAGAAAGAGACCCTATTCTCCTTTCTCCTTGTGCCTAAGACTCGGCGACCGTGCGAAAGAAGTGGACGAAGGGGTTCCACACTAGACTTAGCACTCGGTATTAGTGAGTAGTAAGCATTAAGGTAAGTAGATCACTCACCTACAGTAAAAGTTGTTCTCGTACGATTTTAGTTGTCGTAGAACTTGATTCTAAGCCTTTTTGTGTGTGTGATCTGAGTATAGCAAGACCAAGGTCTTGATTTGCCCCAAAACGAGTTTTGGAATTAGGGCACGCAAGGTGCTCGATGAAAGTACAGAGTAAGACCAAGGTCTTACTAAGTCCTAGAACGAGTTATGGGACTAAGGCACGCAAGGTGCATTGATGTAAGTATAAGACCAAGGTCTTGATGTGTCCCAAAATAAGTTTTGGGAACATTACTTTTTAAGTGTAAAGAATATGCAAAGTAATATGCAAAGTGTAAGCATTATAAGTACAAGCATTACAAATTTTATGTATATTATTTTTTTTAAGTGGCATGTACCGGGCCGAGGCCCACGAGAGATCTAGGCGAGTCTAGTAGAGACACTCTAGTAGGGTTCGGTGGCTAGCTACCCCGAAACCTATTAGGGATGCGCGCATTGGTACTATGTCGAGCCCAAAAGCAGGATGTTTATCTATTTTAAAGTATAAGAATATACAAGTTTTCAAATGCAATCATTTGTTTCAAGCATGTTAAGCATTTTTCATTTCACGTAAGGTTTTCAAATGCAAGCATTTGTTACAAGCGTATTCATGTTAAGCATGACATTTCTAGTTCCATATGTTTTTAAAGCAAGCATTGTTTTAATCATGAGCATGTTTAATATTAATTGCATGTTTTGTGAGAGTAGGATCTATTTACTAAGCAATTTGCTTATAGTTTGCATCCTTTTACTGCAGATAAAGGTAACAAAAGGATGTAAGTCAAGAAGGCTAACGGAAGGATGATTGGTGTCAGTGGCGGCGGAAATGTGGATTAAGAACTCGGGACTGAGACTTGCTTAGTGTTATAAAAAAATGATTAATGAAGTGTTTCCAACCTCGGGCGACCAGCTCGGCCTCATGGAAGTTTCCCACCGGCCGCTAGGGTAAATTGGGAAGCGCTCGCAGTAGGCGGTCTAGAAGCCCAGCGTCCCAGGGTTCGCGCCTCATTTGGAGGAAAAATTCCTGCAAATATGCCGTAGCTGGGGATCGAACCGCGGATGCTTGGAATAGCGACTAGTCGCCCTACCGCTGCACCATAGCCCCGGAGGCGACTTGCTTAGTGTTATAGATTATTACTTTAGTTGCATGATAATTTTATTATTTCCGCAAAGATTATAAGTTTGAGTTGCTATAGATGGTTCATGAATTAGCACAAGTAAAATGAATACTATAGTTGAAGTAGAAGTGTATTCATTGAGTCATTCAAATGTTTCTAAAGTCTAGAAATGAGATTCCAGAATTACCAGTCGCCTTCCCGGGGTAGCAGTCAACTGACCTCAGTGAATTCGAAGGAACAGAAACATTGGTCGAGTGAAATCCAGGTAGAGTCGACTGATCAGTCTACTGGTAGTCCCACCAGTCGACTGGTCCATGGCCAAATTTCAAACAAAAAGATTGGTCGAGTGACCTCGGGTCAGGAGTCGACTGGCACCAGTCGACTGCCTCCTCCATCAATCGACTGGTAATAGTGAAAGAATAAGAAATTGTGACCTCCCTCTAAGGTTAAGGTTCAGAAGAGAGGGTCGTTACAAGAAAGACATATAAAAGAAAATTGCCTAAAGCTGAAAAAGAAAGACCTAAAGAAGGACAAGTACAATAACTTGAAAGCCACATGAGATGCCACATCATCATTAGAGTCCAAACTCGAAGAGTATGTCAAACTATCAATTATGATGAGTCATCAAGAGAGCACCATTAAAGGGTTCACTACTTCAAAAGAAGGTAGCAATGAAGGGGGAGCTTCCAACTTCGAACACGATATGATAAATGAGGTATGTCTTTTATCTCCTAATCAATTATATCATCGCATCAAATAAATGCCTAGATCATTATGTAAATTAAAAAGTAAAAAAATGTAGATCTAAAGAGAAATTTGGCTTCTGCAGGTCCGCTAGAAATGTACGATCAATTAAAAAATAAAAATATAAAATTGAAACAAATAGAAAAATAAGAAAAAGATCTTGTATGGTCAAATATCTCTTCTCCAAAAAGAAATATTAGATATCATGGATGACTTAATGGGTATTTGAGAAATCATAGGGGCTAAATTGTAAAAGTACCCAAAAACTATATTCCACCTAAGTTTTTGATAAATCTAGTAAACAAAATCTTTATTGGATTCCTAAATCTTCTTTAAACTGTAAGATTTTTTTTATAATTGAATAAATTACTTTATATGTTTTTTTGAAAAATTCATTCAATGAGTTATTTCGTAATTTAAATCTATTTTTTTGAACACTTTATGAATTTATTTTCAAAAATTAAATTTTTAAATTTTAAAAAAACTTCAAAAATTATTCTTTGAAAATCATATTTTTTTAAAAAAAATTAATCATTATATTTTAAATGATAAGAAAAATTATCAAAATTATTTGAAGTCAAAAAATTGATTTTGAAATTATTTTTCAAATCTTATCAGTTCTGAAATGAAAGTTATTTATCGATACTTAGAAAAATATTACTTTTTTTCTTTTTCACCCCCTTAGAAATTTATTTTGTGATATTTTAACAAAACACCTCTTTTTCGATGTGATTAAATGGGGAGAATTTTAAAAGGTTTAAGTTATGGGGAGGTCTTGATTGTAATATTTTGATGCTAAATTGCATAGTTAGTTTTTATTATTTTTTATAAACAATGCTCGTTTATGTTTTGGTTTACTCTAACTTAACTTGGGTTGATGCATATTAAAAAAAGGAGAGATTGTATGTATCTCAGGTTGGTTTTGATGTGATTAACCAAGTCAAGTTAGGTCATGTTATTTTGTGATCCTTGTGTCTAAGTGTGCAGAAGCTTAGGAGCAAAAGAAGTCGAGCGAAAGATGCAGCAGAAGAGAATAATGGCTTGGAGAAAGGAGTTGATGGGCTCGGTGTATCTGAGGGACGTAGAGGCTGTTAAATCCGACACTTTTGGGTAGGTTCCGGAAATTTTCGGAGAGTTACCAGGTAGGTTCTAGGGTTTCCGAGTCCTTGGACACAATTTAGGGACTAGAATGTATTATAGTGATTAGTTACAAGGACTAAGCGGTAACAAAGTTTAAAATCAGGGGCATCTTTGCGAATTGACAAAATGTTGAACTAAAGTGCAAAGTGATCCCTCACTTATATTCCGTGACCTAACCCTGTTCGGCGCAATCGCGCAGCCGAGCCCTAATCGCCGCAGCTACTCCATAGCAACGGCGCCCTCCCGATCGAGAGCCGACCTCCACTGCTTCCCGTCCTCCTCGAGCCCTAGCCACACCTCTCTCGATCGAGTGCCGACGACCTTTCCTCCTCCACGCGAAGCCGACGAGCTCAAGGCCAACGGTTGCCTTTCCTTTTCCGACACGCACTTGACACCATCCTAGTGAGGTAGTTTGATTTCGGATTTGGGTTGCCGATTGCCACATTTTCCCCATCTTGTTGAGATTTGATTCATTGTTTCCAAATCACAGCTCTTCACCAAGCTTCTGATAGATTGGTTATCCGATTTCGCCCAGATCCAGAGTTAGGGATTGCTCCGGTTCTCTTCCATGGAGATTGGTTGCTCAATTCCTTGGAGAGGATTTTGAGCTCATCGGAGAGGGACTGCGTGAGCATCAACCTAGGTAAGATATTGATTTGGTTGTTTCACAGATTGATTCCTGGGTGAGTTTGATTCTGTGTTAAAGTTTGTAAGATTGGTTTGATTTGGATATTCAATAGGTTGGGTTTCAGCCAATCTGTTACGCGCCACCTCATTGGGTGAGTGAGGGCTTCTGCCGTGGTGTGTGGATTGGTTCAGGTAAGAATTGGACTAAGTTCTGACCTTAATTCTATTTTGAATTGGAAGCTAATTGTAGTCTACTTGTGCTAGGGTTGAATAAGTTTGAATCGGTAAATACCATAGCAGTTTGGTTGTAGCTATTTAGTTCAATTGGAACATTAGGTTAATGAGTTGGATCTTGATTAAGGTTTGGGGCTAAACCTAGGTTTGAAACCTAGGTTGGTTTAGGGATTAATTAGCACGCAATTATCTTTTTGTATAATAGCTAATTAAAATACCTCCGTGATACAGGAGCTTGATCGGATTATTATTATCGGCGGGTGGTTCTGTCTCGTTTGATACGGACTTCACCTATTTGGAGGCGGGTACCCTTTGACTTATCTCTTTTGATATTGTCATGTGATTATGCATAGACTGTTATAGATAGCAGTAAGATTATACGCTATCCCTGTTTATTATGCCTGTTCTGGATACTTGTTGTTTATCCCTGGTTATTATGCCTGTTCTGGATACTTGTTGGTTATCCCTGTTTATTATGTCGGTCCTAGATACCTGTGGTTTATCCCTGAGTTATTATATTGTAAGTTCCATACAGTCTCAGGTATTGTCATATCTATATGTATGCTTAGAGATCGTGTTGTATCCCCTGTCTTTGACCTTGAGGGATCTGTAGTTTTTAGCCAGTATACCTTGTAGGTTACCTGTATATCCTGTTGTAGGATTTCAGACTAAGACTTAGTATACTGAGGACTTGGGGAGGGAGGTATGTGTATCTATCATACACCATCCTTGCATTGTTGCATGCCGGCGATCAGCGACTCCCTTGTGGTTGAGCCTAATCGTCTTCCGGCACATGATATGCACACACGGCCACTCATGGGTTAGTGGATACCGCTGGGTGTGTGCATTTGCTCTGTATTGCTCCGCTCGTCCGCTCAGGGGTAGTGGTTTCAGAGCGTGGTAGCAAGCAGGGATCCCTTCTCTACCCATAGACCAGAGAAGATGAGAGAGATATCTCCCCCATATATACATGGGGCGGAGCGATAGCTCCACCAGCATCCTGTCCACTCGGTCACTCAGGAGCAGTGATGGCAGAGTGCTGACAGTGTCACAGCTCTACTTCACTCGGCCGACACAGTATCGCCTGTCTCGGTGGCTTGACTGGAGTTAGGGGGTGACCATGGCATTGCACCATGTGCATATTTTGCATCGTGCATTGTTTGCTGCACTTGATTGCTGCACTTATTTGACATGCATATTCTGAAAACTTGTTATCTGAGATTATATGTCTTTTGATATTTCCTTGGTACTTATTACCCTCATTCCAGGTTAGATGGATTCAGGTATGTACTTACCCAGTATTTTCAGTTCCAGTCTTTCCCTATTGTTGTTATGAGACTGTATTAGCTGAACTCTTGTTGTTAGTATAACTTTCTATGCATATCTCTTGGGTATTCGCTGAGCTATGGACTCACCCCGTTGCCATACATTTTATTTCAAGTTGATGCCTGCCAAGAGATCCCTAGCAGCCAGTCCCCCAGCTCCAGAGGAGCTCTGCTTGGTTTTTACTTTACGTTGTTTTGGTTATGGACCTTGTAGTATACATTTTGCTTCCGTTGCCAAGTTTCGAACATGTATTCATGTTTTATTCGATGGTATTGTACTTTTGAGTCCTATGTTGGACTTCGTGGGGTTTTGGCTTTGTTCCTGCCCCCTGGCAGCTCAGGTGAGATCGTATTTTGGTATTACGATAGTTATAGTCTTATAACTGCTATTTCTGCATGGATTGGAGGCCTGAGGCCATTTAACTGCGTGGTTGTGAAATATTTATCTGTGTGGTTGTGTAAATTGTCCGCCGGACAGGGGAGGTGCTGTCCGATTTTCTATTGGCACAGCGGCTCCTGGGTCTCGGGGCGTGACAATTTATTTTGGTATCAGAGCGTAGGTTTCGATGCCTGCGTGTTTTCGGATTTTTCGGTGTTTATCTGATACCAATTTATTTTTGGTATCCAGCCCAGGATGTGGGATACCATCGATTCGTGATTTGTCGGAGTTAAATCTGATACCTACTCGGTAGGTGTCGGAGCTCGGGTTAGATGAGTCTACCCGAGTACATTTCGGATTTTCGGAGTCGTTTCACGGCGTGACATGGACCATGGGACTTGGCGGCGACGGGACATCTCCGGGCAGCAAATGTATGATCTGATAAGGTTAGTGACCTATATCCTTAGTAACCAATGGTTAATATTGTAACAGGTATGACTAGGCGCAGACGTGCCCCCGCACCGGGACGTGGTCGAGGACGGCCGCGTAAGTCTACTATTGGGTCTCCGGTGACCAGGTCACCCGAGAGACCGACGGAGACGGGGCCAGTCAGTCAGGGACAGACTCCTCCGGTTGTTCCGAGGCCCCCATCTCCACTGCTGTCAGTGGTTCCGACCGTACCACCCGTGACTGCTACACCATTGATTCCCTCAGTACCAGCACCGGTGCCTGCTACTGCATACTCAGCGGGACCATCATCTATACCGGTTGCTACACCTGCAGCGGTGCCTGACAAGCCCAAATTATACTAAATTAAGTTGTCACGAAAGTGGGCTCATCAAATTTAGAATTTATAAATGAATAACTGGAAACCCTTTTACAATCAAAAGTATGAAAATGTAATATAGGGGCCACAGGTCGTATTTTTCTCGGGGCTAGTTGACGTTGTTTGATTCGCGCTTGTATTTAGGTGTCGTTACTATTTTTGGGTTTCGAGATAAAATCTGAGTTTGAGTTGCATTCGAAATGAATTCACAATGAAAATAAAGACAGCTTAGCTAATAAGTTGAACAAAGTGATAGCAATTAACACATGCAAAACAACTAGTTTCAATTGCAAAGGTATGTGCCAAAACAGAATTCTGATTCTAAGTAGCAAGTCTATCACTGACAACTGGAATGACACTGATCGGATCAGCTGGAAGGCTGGGCTATCAGTGAATAACTTGCAAGAATGAATGAAAAATATTCAACCACAGCAAACTGCTTAACAAACTGCACACCAAGTGCAGAAATGAGATGCATAAGGGCTGAGCTGTGTGCAGAATTTCATAAATCTGGATGCAGAAGTTTATGCTCAGGTAAACAAGAAAGAAATGCAAAGTTTCAGATCCTGAATTAGGTACAATAACAGCAGATGCAAGCTGAATTCAATGCACTACGCTAGAGCTTAAGGAAGCTTAAGGAAAACTATTGCTTAATTTCAGCAAGCTGCAGAAATGATAACTGAAGTGCTGCCGGAGTTAGTTGATACACAAACTGTAAGTGGCACGGAACAAATTGAACAAAGTTAAGGAAATACACTTGGATTCAGAAACGATGCTAAGTGAGCTAATCTAAGTGCATGAGCACACTAAGTGCTATCTCTAAACTGGGCTCAACTGAATTGAAAGAAACTGCAAAAAGAAAAATCGGAATTGAAATGGCAAAACAGCAACAACATGCTACGAAACAGCTAATGGAATTTCAGAAACGAAACTTAGCTACAAAACAAACTAAACTAATTGCAATGGCTCACTACAACTTGCCTAACTCATTACTGAAATCTAATTACAATGGAACAATTCCGAAAACTGAAACTGAGTAGCTGAATAAATCTGATACGCAGAACAGGGGAAACCGATACGCAAATGCCGAAACTGTAAAACTAAGTGAAACTAAATTGCTTGTTTACTAAACATACTCCTAAACTACTTAACTTGAAGAATTAAAGCTAGATTACAGCTGACAACTTAGAAATCGTAAATTACAGTAGCTAAGAAAGAAATTCAGAAATGAATTGCGGCAGAATCTGAAATTATAGCTACAAATCAAAATTGCAAATAGAAATCTAAACCCCAATCGCTCCCTAAGCTCAAGTGCTCCTTGTTCGTCACGCAAGGGCGAGCCTCGAACCCGCAAGCTCAACAATTCAATGGAGATACTCAATCAGCGATCCATTCAAACTCAGCTTGCTCAAATCTGAATTTTCCATTCGAATTCCTTCAATTCAGCTGTGTCCGATTGCGCTGCAGCTTGTGGATGATCCAAACACTCCAGGGAACCCCTCTGAACTGCTCGGGTGGATGAAGATGGAACACAACCGATCAAAAAGAAACAAATGGCAGAGCTGAGGAAACCCTCACTCAGCTCTGTTTCTTGGGCAAGTTGAGGCTAGAACTTCACGGATGAGCTCGCCAATGACCTAGCACTCGATCTAAGAGGATAATTGAGGGGTCGCGCCCCTTTGGATGAAGAAACTATTGAAGGAAAAATAAGAACAGCTGAAGAACTGCGTTGCGGCGAAGAAGACGCGACCAGGAGAAAGGAGCTGGAAATTTGATTAAATAGTTATCAACGGACGGCCCAGATTGATCGGAGGAGATCCAACGGCTGATCTTGCTCTGATTGGAGCCAAACTTTGATGATGATGATCTGGGGTTAGGATCTGCCTCGTGGTAGCTCGGATCCTCCAGATGTGCAATGGATGGTCCAGATCAACTCCATCTGTGAATGGACGCTCTAGAGCCCTCCTTGCTTGATCCAACGGTTGATTGATCTCTGATTGGAATGAAACCTTCAGATCTTGATCATAGAGCTTGATCAACCCTAACCCTAGCTCGGATTGCTTCAGATCGTCCCGGATGGCTCAAATCTAGCCGCTCTTGAATCAGACGGCCCGGATTAATTGTAAGCTTGATAATTCGATCCGGTTCACATCCGACTCAAGTTTGACCCAGTATGCCCTAGGTTCAGGATCCTTTCATGCCTACAAAAATATATCAGAAAATTAGTGGCCAAATAATCCAAAAAATGTGTAAATTTGCAATTAAGTCCAAAATAAGAGGAAATCCTAAAACCTAGGGTAAAATCACAATTAGGCAATAAAAACATAGGTCAAACATGGATTTTAACAATTAAAATAATCAATAAAATGGTGCTTATCAACTCCCCCACACTTAACCTTGAGCGTCTCGCGAAACTACTAAATAAGTATCCCCTAGATTTTCTTAAGCATAATTAGAAGCAAATGAAAAGAAATTACCTAAGGTTGTCAATTCTTATAAATCTAAGCTCTATGGATTAGTATCTTGTCCTTAAATCAACAACTTAGCCTTTTCATCAATCATGAGTCATTGAGATGAATTTAAATCACTAGCCTTTCATGAGAAGTTTTGGTGGCTCTCTCCTTAAGTTCTAAGTTGATGGTGGAAGTGGAGCTCACTCAAACACATATGCTTCTTGCACTACCATAGGCTTGCTTATTATCTAATCTCCACCATTAATCATGATTGGGATCAACAACTATAAAAACAAATGCAAACATGAAAAATGTTAAGAAATGGAATAAAAGTAAGAAAATGGAAAAATTGATGGAGTGGGAGACTTGGTTGCTCAAAAATGTTCTTGATGCATTTTGCCCTCCTTTCAGTCCACATAATGATATCTAAAGTGCGGCGAAGTCAAATTTAAATAATTCCTTTGATTTGGATGAAAAATAACTCCATTTGATCTCAATGTGCCACTTCTTTGATTTACTTGTGCCAAGTTTGCTTCTTTCACTCTTTTCTCAGATTTTTTCCTTTCTTGTAAAGTCAGAAATGAAATGGAATACAGCTTGAACTGAGATGAGAAAAACATTCACTGATTTATTAGTGCCAAGTCTTCAATTGTGTGCCAACTTGCTCTTGTTTCCTCTCTTTTCTTTGCTTTTTTTTTCGAACTATTTTTTTCTTTCTCTTTTCTGTTTCAGCTTCTCCACTGAATCAATTTCGAATCTCTGATTTCTTCACATCAGTTATCATATAGGAGTAGTTGAGCAAATGGTGGTGGAAAACCTAAATGCTTCACTTGGAATTTTGGCACTACAACTTTTTTTTTCTTTTCTGATTTTTCCGGTTCTGATTTAAAGCATCCCAGCATCCACCATTCTGTTTCTGATCAGCTGTGATGTTCTCAACATTCTTTGATGCAATTCCGAATTTTATTCTCTGATTCACAGCCCAGAAAAATTCAATTTCAGCCTCAACTTGGCACATTTCTGCACAAACTGCTTGTATTGATTTTCTTCTTTGTTTTCAGCTTTTGTTCAGCCCTTTCGAATTCTGATTTCTACAGCAGAAGACAGCTACAATTAGCTGCAATCAGGGTGGCCGAACAGCTCATTTTGGTTTTTGGCACAGAAATTCTGCATTAAACTCAGATTTTCTGATTTTTTTTTCCAGGTTTTGCTGCCATGTTTCAGATCTGTCCAGCTACGATGCAGCATTAAGCACTATGTGTCTGATTTCTAAGCAACAACAGCTACAAGTCCAAACCATTTTGATCAAATCTGCTATCTATAAAGTTTATTCTTCTTGGTGCAGAATTTTGGCTTCAATTGAATGGTTGCGTGCCACTTAATCCTTGGCACAGAATTTTCTTCTTCATCAAATCTTTTTGAGCTTGGCAATGTAAGCTTGGATCGTCAAATTATAATGGAGAATCTAGATGCTTCAATTGATTTCCATCTTCAACCACTTCTTCTTGCTTGATCTTGATACCAAACTCAACTTAAATTTTTTTTTTTTTCGAATTGAAGTGCCTCCTTAATACCAAAATTTTCCAAAAAGCTAGTCACTCCCCCACACTTAAATCTTTGTCCGTCTCGGGCAAAATAACATTAGAAACATTCCAAGCAAACAAGTCCATAGAAAAAAAAAATGGATAAGCGTAGGAGATAAGTAAAAAAAAAGAGAATAAACATGATTGTTGCTAGAAATTGATGTGGAAAGAAAACAAATGGATTAGCTTCTATAGATGTGATCCAATCATTGAAATATGGTTTTGAAAGAACCTAAGCAAGTTCTAGAGCTCAATGACATATGTGTATCACAAAAGTAAGGCTAATTCTCACTAGGTAAAAATAATTCATCCCAAGTCCTCAATCAAGCATCTAAAGCAAAGTAAGTACTCAGCATCCCAAGATTTCATCCATTAGCTCAAACCCTAAGTTTTAACAACCAAATTTAATATTGTTTCAAAAGACTCTAAAATGCTATGGAGAATACCTAAAGGGATACTTTATTTCTACTCATGCAAGAAAAAGTGACAAAAGGAATAACATGCATTTAATTTACAAGGACTCAGTTCAAAGGCAAAATTCTAATTCTAGGAAGCATGAAATAAAAAAGGAAATAAAAGAAATACGAAAAGAAACAAACTCCCCTTTATTCTGGTGGACGGAGCCTATCAAGAAGCAGCCTCCATCTTGGTAGTGGAGGAGTCTGGGTGGCTGGGAGATTTGGAACTCCCCACACTTAAACTTCACAAAAAGTTGCTCTCGGTGGCCTAAAGGCGATTCAGATTCAATAGCCATTCATAGGGGTGGAGTGCTTTTAATTAAAGTAAGATCATCTCCTCCTTCTTGATGCCTTTCAGAAGTCCTTCCAGGAGGCTGGAGTCTGTTCAGTTGGAGCACCCACTCCTGAAGTCTTCTGGAACCCCTGCAAAAACATGTAATACCTCTCTCAAGCGTGCAGGGTCAGAAAGAAATAAAAAATATCAGTCTCTGCATAAAATGAATCCAAAACGCATCATGTACAATTAAATCAATTTGTGGTGCCTCAATGGAATTTTCAAAATTAATTTTCAACAAAATTTGCATTCAGAAATTTATCACAGATAATGAAATCAATTTTTGGCACTTCAATAGAAATTTCGCAATAATTTTTCAACAAAGATGTATCAAGCAATGTATCACAGCCAATAAAATCGATTTTAGGTGTCTCAATGAATTTTTCACAGTTATTTTCAGCATAAGATATATCAAGAGACTCATCACAAAAATCAAAATCAATTGCAGGCTCTTCTAGAAATTTTTCACACTCAGCATATGCATCTAATGTAACACCACATGCTTCATTTTCAACCAATTCAACACTAGGTACCTCTAAAAATTTTTCACAATCAATTTCTACAAAAGATGCATCCCTAAGTATATCACAAACAATAAGATCAGTTTGAGGTACCTCTATGCAATTTTCAGAAAAATTAGGAGGAGTATTTACCTGATCGTGCTGAAAAATACCTGGAGGTTCTACAGAAGTAGATGTGTCCGTGCTCTCCTCCTGGTCAAGTAATTGCTCCTCGTCAGCCTCAGGTTCTGGTGGACACTCAACTAAAGCAGGTGATCCTTGGGTTCTTGCTTCCACCATGCAAGTCCCTACACTTT